>JAVLUZ010000152.1:171118-580729 GCA_036768485.1 Mermis nigrescens | reverse complement strand
AAGGGAGACTGCAACTGAAATGCGAAGATTGCTCCTATTCAAGCAATCTGAGTTTTTATCATGGCAGCAAATTGTAGGATTTTGGTCGCGGGAAGCACGAAAAAGAGAAGCTATTGTCCCAACTGAAACTGATGAAGATGACTGCTTAGATTTTTTACAACTAGACCCAAATCTGGATGATGAGGCAGATGACGTTGAAGACACATTGATTCATTCATAATGTTTTGACAGTTGAATTTTGACGATATAAAACATATTCCTTTATGTCAGGATTTTCTACAGGTAAAAAATAATAAATAAATATAATCCAAAATATATGTATGAATTTTTGGCATGCAATTAGGCAAATAGATAGTGCGATGCCATGGCGTAGTATGGTCACCAGATAGATTTTACTTCTCGTTGGAAATAGAAAATAAAATTATTTGAAACAAGACCGTGCATTTTTTCACTTTGACCAATTAGGTTAAGTTCACACTTGTGAAATATGGCTGATAGATAAGTACGTAAAATATGCAGATGATATTTTTGTGTACAATTAGGGACATGTGTAATGCGGTTAAAAAATGTGTCCTAATTCTTGAGTAACAGAGCCGAAAGAAAAATTTTTTGGAGCACCAATGTGTGACTTTTTGATTTTGACCAATGGAGCTAAGTTTATATTGTCCACAAATGGTCAATAAATATGAAACATATATGTATGGATTTCTGCATATAATTAGGCAAATAGATAGTGCAAATTGTGGTGTAATGTGGCCACAGGATGAATTTTATTTTCCTAATTACAGCTCCAAAAGGAAAGTTATTTGTACCACACATGTATGATTTTTTCGACTTTGACCAATTGAGTTCAATTACCGTTTGTCAGAAATGGTCAACAACCAGTTAAGGTATAGGTACGCATGATCTTTGCAAGCACTTAGGCACATAAATGGTACAAGCTGTGGTATAATGCAGTCGCACAATGTTTTACAGTTCTGGAGTTATAGATCGAAACGTTAAATTTATTATAGCACAAATGTATCATTTTTGAAATTAGAACACATGAGTTAATTTCACGTTTGTCAAGAGTGGTCAATAACTATCCATCAAATATCCTACATTTTTTACGCAGAAACGGGTACATAGGTGGCACATATCGTGGTGAAATAAGGTTCGATTCTGTACGATCACTATGGACTTATGGCTAAAAAAGTAAAAATGTTGCAAGTGCAAAAATTCATATTTTTGACTTTTATTGACTGCTGTATCCCGTGGGATGATCCGGTAAACAAACTTTTTATACTTTTTGTGAAGCCCATTCAATCTTCTGTAATTTAAAAAAATCTGCATTGAATAAGGTTGATTATTTTGGAAAATATTAATCGACATATGAAACTCGGCACATATTCCGATTTTTCACACTTTACATCCCTACAAGTCAGCAAAAAATCATTTTTGTGTAAAACGGTTTTCAGATTCGGAATCAGCGTAAAAATTTGCGTAATATATGTTAAAATTAAGAAAAATTATTTTTCACTTCCGTAAGGTTAAGGTGGTCCTTACAGAAACTGACTCTTAAGCTTTAAACGAATCCTGAAAAGAAAAGCAAAGAAAAAAGAAAAACTTTGGAAGTCTAACACACCAGGCCCTCCAACCCGCCCTTACCTCTACCCATCCTAGATGTTGTAGCAGGATTGGAAGTAATCTGACTAGCTGCAGTTGTTTTATTGACAGGCGATTTTCTCCCATAGTGCCTCACTCAACAAGCTGATAGATTGCGATCAGAGCATTAATCTGATATATAATTATCGTAACCCTCGGCTTACTGTCGATGGAAATTCTTGGAATGTATGCACGAAATTATGTGAAACAGACCAAGCCGTTTCATTTATTGGAGAGCTTTTTCACTCTATCTTCCTTCATCATGAAATTCGACATTTTACCTAATTACATCTGAGTCATGTAAGAGAAGATGTGGTCCAAAAACAAATTTTTGGTTTGTTTTTAGTCTGAATTACGCCTCATTTTCTCCAAGAAACGTTTTTCTCGCTTTTTCTTGGGGTACATAGATCCCGAACTCCCTCTGCGTTTATGGCAAGCATAAAAAACAACTGGCATACATGCAACGGCTCAGAATTTTAATTGGTGATATGCATACGTGGGCAGCAAGAAAATTCTGGGGGGGGGTGCAAGATTTTTTTGAAGGTCGAAAAATGGCCTTAAAAATGGTGGTATGGCGATAAAAACACCATATTTTGACGTTTCTCATCAAGCACTATCCATTGGCATCAAAAAATTGCGAAAAAAACGAAAAAAATTTTCAAAAATTGAATTCTTGGGGGGGTATTTTTGATTTCTGGGGGGGGGTATTTTGGTTTCTGGGGGGGGGTGCATACCCCCCCCAAACCCCCCACGCCCAGGTGTGGTGATATGCAACACACATGGACGTGGGGGTCTGGCTGGATCATACATGATCACGAGGGGTTTAAGGGCTTCAGCATACCTGTGCGTGGGGGGTTTGGGGCGGTATGCATCTCCACGAAACCAAAATACCACCCAGAATTCAATTTTTGGAAATTTTTTGTTTTTTTTTCGCAATTTTTTGATGCCAGTGGATAAAGCTCTATGAGAAACGTTAAAAATGGTGTTTTTCCGCCATACTACCATTTTTAAGGCCATTTTTTGACCTTTGAAAAATCTTGCACCTCCACAGAATTTAGGTGCCGCTCACCTATGGATTCATCCCACAGAATTCCAAAAATTCCCTGAAAATTCGACGAAAAGGTGCTTTTCAAAGCGTTTTTAGCTACACATTTATTTGCTCAAAAGTGTCAAATTAATCGACATTTTTTTGAATTTTTAAAAATGTTTTTATGCTCTAGAAAAATAGAGCATTGTCAGAAACGCAGGAAAACGATGTTTTTGACGCGTACGCCCAAGAAAGCAATTTAAAAGTTCACACCTTCGGCAGAATTCCCATGCTGTGTCTGGCTGAACTTCCAAAATCCGCAGCACCATTCGAAATTCGGAAATTTAATTTCTCAATTTTTTTCGTCTTTTTCACAATTTCTTGATATCATTGGAAAGCGCTGGATGAAAAATGTCTAAAAAGGGTATTTTTTGTCTCTACTATCATGCTTTGTTGACCTTAGAAAATTTTCAAACTCCCAGAATTCAGGCGCTACCCAAGTTATGGTAATCCGCCTTTCTCCAGGTGTAGAGATGAAGTTGCGAACTTTTTGCTTTCGATTGAAAATTGGGAAAAATGATATTTGAAAAAACCATTTTTTACAATTTTGGAAGTTTTAAAAGATGAAATTTTCAAAATTTTAGCGAGATATGTAGCGGACCTCGAGTAGGGGATCCGCATGTCCCCAATTTTAAATATACAATTAACAAGTAGACATGTAACAGCTCGAAATTTCGGGTAAGATATTTGGTCATTTTTGAGGGAGGGAGGGGGTAAATGACCGTCAATTTTTGACATGCATCTAAAAATAGCCCAAAAAAGGCAAGTTTTTGTGGAAAATAGGGAAGAATTTTTGAAAATTTCTGACTCTAGCATATGGGGGATGACCAACTTTGGTTGGGGGATCCGCATCCTCTAGCTACATCTATCGTCACCAGTGGCGGATCCAGGATTTTCCTAAGGAGGGGGGGGCGGTACCCCTAAAGGGGGGGCGGAACCCTGACTTGGGCGGAAAAAATTAGCTGTTTTAACCCGAAATCGCTAAAAATCGCTCAAAAATGCTTAATTTTGCGCATTATTTTGGGCCGATGGGGAGTGGCCGCCCCCCGCCCCCTAAATCCGCCCCTGATCGTCACAGTCATTTCAAACGCTAGAAAAAATTAAAAGACGCGACTAAAATGAATGAAAAACGTCAGGGATTATTATCTACAGATGATTCTGAAGCTTGTGAAGTAAAAGTCCGAAAAATTGCGGCCGAAATGGCCGGACCAATGCGAACTTTAGTCATCGGATCAACGATCAAATTCGACAACATGTTTTCGCATTCTTTTTGCGGATTCGACGAATTCGAACTCATTTTGTCGTAAGAATTTAACAGATCTGTCAACGATGTATATCGTTCACAGATGGCTTTCGACGCTTGTTCGGCATTAGGCTTCGAGCCACACGCTACGCGCAACATTAGGCGCCAAGAGTACCTAAAAATCGATAAAATGCCGTTTTTAATGTATTACAAAATCCATTAACGGCAATGTGTAAAGCGATTGTAAAGTTCTTTACACAAGCAATATACCTCACCTGCTAAGTGCGACATTAGGCGCCAGCCAAGAGCAACTTAAAAATCAATATTACGTACGCTGTTTCTTTAATGTAATAGAAAATGCATTTTCAGCAAGGTGTAAAGCGATTGTGAAGTGCTTTACACAAGCGATATCCCCATACTCTTAATGCAACACTAGACGCTAGGAGTACTCAAAAAATCAATAATTTGCTGCTTTTAATGTGATACAAATCCATTGTCGACAAAGTGTAAAGCGATTGTAAAGTTCTCCATACAAGCAATATACCCCACCTGCTAAGTGCAACATTAGGCGCCAGCCAAGAGTACCTAAAAATCGATATTATACCGTTTTTAATATATACCAAAATCCATTTTCAGCAAAGTGTAAAGCGACTGTAAACTTCTTTACACAAGCAATATACTCCACCTTCTAAGTGCGACATTCAGCGCCAGCCAAGAGTACTTAAAAAAATCGATATTATACCGTTTTTAATGTATACCAAAATCCATTTTCAGCAAAATGTAAAGCGACTGTAAAGTTCTTTACACAAGCAATATACCTCACCTTCTAAGTGCGACATAAGGCGCCAGCCATAAAAAACAATATTACGTGCGCTGTTTCTTTAATGTAATACAAAATTCATTTTCAACAATGTGTAAAGCGATTGTAAAAGGCTTTACACATGCGATATCCCCACACTCTATGTACGTGCAACACCAAGCGTTAAGAGCAGTGATCGACCGTGCTTAAAAAATACCGGGCCCGGGCTTTGCTGCCGGGCTCGGTACCGGGCCCGGGCTTATATACTAATAACATGCCTTGCTTCCAATATAATGTTATGCATAAGATACATATTTAGACCGATTTTACATTTGTTATTTGTCAAACGCAAGGCTTACTGCTGTATCAAGAAGATTTTTGAATTATAAGCTCTGTTAATTATTCAATCTTTCCAAAAATAAATTAAGTAGTTAGCAAGGATTTTGGTAGCATTATTCAAGCAAGAACAAAGTTTTTAATACAATAGCGCGCAATTCCATTATTAAAATGCACGTGCAACTAAATACGGTTTGAAAAAGCACAAGGTTTCATGTAGATATTTACAGGAAATTGAGCATTAAATTTATGCATTCAGACATAACAGCGACTATGATATGGTCGGATAGAAGATATGCTGTTGTGTAGTGTATAGGATAGCACACGTATTGAAGCCATAGGCGTAGCCAGGGGGCATTGGGGGCACATGCCCCCCCCGAAATTTTTCAGAAATTTTGTTGATTCTTCGAGTGTAATCATTGTGTCCAGAAAATTGACTTCAAAAAGGCAAAAAAGTCAAGAATTTTCCGGCACTTCGTGCCGAGTCTTTATGATATTTATTGTTATATAGATCCAATGAGTTCAAAAGCTTAAATTAGCTAAAATAATCGATCAATTCACATCACTTTAGTGATTTATTGCTCTATTTGTTCGTTGAATGAAACTGCGCATGCTTGTTGAGCATAACAGTAAATGTGCGAAAATGATTGTGTATCAATTTGTCTATTCTTTGCTTTGTTTGTCTTTCTTTACGAGGACAGGACACATAATCCTATTTTAAATGAAAGGAATGGCCAAATTTTCTTGTTTTTGCGCATTTTCTGTTTTCTGAATTATATCTTGTTAATAAGAAGGCCACAAATGGGCCTGAAAACGATAAGAACAAAATTGTCATTGATACATCTTTAATGGATTTAAATAGAATCACAGGCTAGCAAATTCATAAGAAATGCGGACAACAGCTAAAATAGTAAACGTCTAAAATATTAACGATAATTATTTGAGGCCCGGTTGAGGCCCGGTGGTTTTCAGACGGGCCCGGGCCTGCAATGACCTGCCGGGCCCGGGTACCCGGTCGATCACTGGTTAAGAGTACTCAAGAAATCAATAGTATTTTGCATTTAATGTGATACAAAATCCATTTTTAGCAAAGCGTAAAATAGCTCTAAAGTGTTACACAAGCGATAGCCCAACGTTATCGTGAGCCACATTTTTTCACTTAATATAATATTAAGTCCCATAACAAATCTGCATATATTGCACACACTTATTACATGCATATCAACAATGTAATGAGCAACGGCAAACTCAGACTATATTTAATTACAGCACTAACGTGGAAGCAAATAAGCAAGGTGTCACGAACCAATAGCGCCTTGCAGAAATCACCTTAAAAGTGATGGAAGAATACACAAATACCTAGTTGTAGAACGTTCAAACCAGAGTCATCTACCCTTTTTCCAAAACAAAATGCGCACGGGTTAATTTTTTCATTGACCAGAGACAACAAAAATATCTGTTTTTTCAATTTTCACGACTACATCCATTTAACAATCAGAATGATCGCTCTCAGCTTCACCGACAAACAACTAATTAAGCACTGAAGAATGCAGATTTCCAAACAATTATGTACCTATCCATTCTGATTCTTTTAAGACAATGTGCCAATTTATCGATTTACCATACACCTGCGTGAAATATTCCACTCGATTCTTCATAACTCTACCCAGGCCCCGCACCCAGAATCTCGAGAATCATTCGGAGAAAGGCTTAAATAAAAACATTTTTGAGCGTATCACAACGAGCTCTATGCAATGGTGAAGAAAAACTTAAAGGAAAATTTCAGAAATTTTCTTTTTATTCCATACACTTATTATGAAAATCTATCGATTTACAATCGACACAACTGATTTTTAATTATTCAATAAACAAATAATTTCCTAGCTTCTGCCTTTGTAGTCAACACAGAAAATGAATCGATATGTTCTACGTATCTAACTCAAACTTGAGCCGTTTTGGGCGGGCTGGAAGCAGTGTTTTTTTTGTACAAGGTCCGTTTGTACATGTACAAAGATGGTCCCTAAAAGTCTTTGTACACATGCAAATTTTTGTGTACTATAATATAGTACAGTAGCGATTTTAGTGTGGTAAAACAGGGTTTTCGATCTTTAATAGTATATTTCAGCTAATTTCTGGGTTTCTAACGCCAAAATTTACTAAAAATTGTCTGAAAACGGCACGAAGCGCCAAAAAATTTGACATTTCTCTATTCTAAATGCAAATTCTGCCATTTTAAAGCTATATAGGACAAACAATTACTGATTTCGGCCTAAGCGCTGAAAATTTCTGGGAATTTTACAACTTTTTACACTTTTTGTCTTCCCAAAAATGTTTGAACATTTTATACACAGAAATTTTTGGGTACTATAATATGGAACAGTAGCGATTTTAGTGTGGTAAAAACAGAGTTGTTAGACTGTTGATAGTGCATTTTAGCTAATTTATGGGTATCTTAGGGCATAAATCACTAAGAATCGTCTTAAAACGGCGCGAAGCGCCGAAAAATTTGACATTTTATCTTTTGAAATGCAATTTCTATTACTATAAAGATATATTGAACACACAATTACTCATTTTCGGCGCGAAGCGCCGAAAATTTTTGCCAATTTCAGACCTTTTTTTTACAAATTTTGTTTTCCCAAAAATCTTTGTACATGTGCAAAGACGGTCCCGGAAAGTCTTTGTACATCGAGAAAAATCTTTGCCGAGTACAAAAAAAACACTGGCTAGAAGACAAAACTATAAATAAATGAAAAATCCGGAGCGAAGCGCCGGAAAAATTTTAGTTTACTAGCTCAAAAGTACGAACCAGATTTACTAGTTTTTTTAGACCTGTTTCGAGAATTTTTCATTTTTCCCTCTGGGTGACCCTTGTGTGTTTCAAGAATTATTTTTCATTCTTTTGGAAGTGCCTTAAATACGGGCCAGACTCTGCCAAGATAGATCCTATTCAGAGCTTTGTGAGAACATCTTTTTTGAAAAGGATATTTTACTTGAATGCTCTTCTACACAAAGGTGTTACTTGCTTACGATACAGTCGTAGCATAAGGAATCTAGAGAAACCAAAATTTTTTCAAAAGTGCCCGTATTGAATTAAAAAATGTAACTCAAACATCATTTTTAGACGTTTCTCAAGATGCTTTATCTTCTTAGATGACAAAAAATATAAAAAAACGTCAAGGAAAATTTAACAAAATTCAACGAAGTGAAATCAAAAATGGTTGTTTGGCGCAAAGTGCTGGAAAGATACCTGAAAAAAGACGTTTTCCACGATTTTTTCGAAAATAGCGAATTCTGTTGTGAGGATGAAAATATTTTTGCGGGGGCGAGAAAACTTTTTGCGGTTTAGGGGAGGGGGTAAAAACCTCCCTAACCCCCTCCTCAAGACCAAGTATTGTATTTACAAGCTGTTCCAATCGGAATTTGAAGTATATTTTTGGAGAAGGGCTATCGTTTTGTGATACTCTGTACTCAAAACATGCAATTTCGGATTGACTTCAAAAAATTATTCACCTATAGAAATAATTACAGGTGTATTACCTTTCAAAACGTGTATGAACAGAAGAAAGCATGAATACTGACAGTGAGTCATTTCACATTAACATTCTTAGCTCATTAAGCTGAAGACATGCATGACTCCATACTTAAACAACGACCAAATTTGGGGGATCTAATGATGGGCACAAAATTACCGAACATAGCACAAAATTTCAATTCTAAGGCAGTTAGTCGACTTAAGGGGGTCTTCCAGATTCTAGATAAGCCCAGACCCCGAGGCCCGTGTGCATGACATGACATTGGCTATACCCACTATAATGTCATTTTAATTTTTGACTCTTTTTGACTTTTGTACTCCTAATAGTCTAGCTGATGTGCAACAATTGCTTGAATTAAACCAAGTGCAGAAATAGCCTACTTCAACTCAGCTTCTACGCTGCCCTTGTTGCAAAGATCGTTTTTGAAATTCGACGAATTGGGAGCAAAGGCTAAAAAGTCCAGCGCTTCTTTTTTGTGTTGTTTGTGCGGTCTTTCAGCGACAGACCTTGTGTATGAAGCCAAAAATTTGGCCAAACTACTCAAGTCTTTTTCAGAATGGAACGATATAAATCCAGCTTGAGAGCACATGTCCAGCATAGTTCGCAAAGTACCTTTAGTTGGTAAATAAGGATTACGGAAAATAATATATATTCGGTAATTAGAATAGATATACATAGATGGACAGCGATCAAATTCTCGAAGGGCTTATGGGGTCAAATCACAAAAATAGCGAACAAATTCATCCTGTACGGACTTTTCCGGACTCTAAGGCTCTATAATTTTAAAATATTTCATTTCTAAACATTTTTTAAATTTTCAAACAATTCGTAATGCAATACAGCAGTACATGGGCGGGCATGGGCAAAAATTCTGGGGGTTACCGAAAATTCTCACAGGACAAAAAAGATCCAAGACATTGATGGCAGGACAAAGAAAACATAAGAATGGCATCAAAAAATCGCTAAAAAAAACAACAATTCAATTTTGGACGTCCGCTCGGATTTCATCGGATTTTGGGGTATTATGGTGTGACAAATGATAGGCAAAGCAGAAATTCTAGTATTCCGAAAAATCTCAGAGTCCGAAAATGCTGTGCAATTGTCGACCTAGATAAAAACATACTTTAAATTTCATCATTAGGTTCAATTCGCATCGCAGGCTCCAAAAATTGTGAAAAATGGAAAAAATCCTAAAGGCAGAATTCTGGAGATTTAGTAAACACAGGGGGCGGTCTCGGTCTGCAAAGTTCTGCACGTACGAGTGACTGAACTGCAAACGTTCACACTCATCAATGACTGCAACCAAAAAACCCAACTTTTATTATTACACCAGGACAACAGGTCCAAGTTACGGTATAATGCCAGTTTAATGATTGTCAGGATAAATAGAAGCACTCAATGAAAAATTACCCTAACATATTTCTCGATTTGCTTAAACTTAAATATCATCAGCTTGTTTGCAGTTATAAAATATATAGTTTAAGCCACAGGGGTCGGGTCACAGTATCGTACGTGTTCTGGAGGGTTTAGACCATTCATGCACAAATCTTACAACTTTATTCAACCCAGTATCAATGGAGTCGGGTCGGTCTCCCACCCAGTATCAATGTAGGATTTTGAAATGTAATACAAATCGAAGGAAAATAATGGAAGTACGTAAAAATGGCTCTAAACTCAGTCAATCAACTGCAAAAAAAGAATATAAATCCAGAAAAATACGTGGACATCATCTAAAAATCATTTAACCAAACAAGCAACGAGTAAACAACCAATAATCGATAATTAGCCAAACAACTAACAATAACCAATCAATCACTAAGCAACCAGACACGCAAACAATCATTTTATAAAAGAACCAGCCAAATAATTGGGCAGCCGGTATCAATGGAAAGACCGGCCTTTACACATGTATGGTTTAGACCCCAAAACGACTACTCACCATAGGTGAACGGCACCGAAAATCCTGGCGGGTGCAAATTTTTCAAAAACAACAACGAAATGGCTTTAAAAATGGTAGTATGGCGAAAAAACACCATTTTCAACGTTTCTCATCAAGCACTATCCATTGGCATCAAAAAATTGCGAAAAAAACGAACAAAATTTTCAAAAATTCAATTCTGAGGGTATTTTGGTCTCTGGGGGTAATTAGATTTCTCGGGGGGGGGCTGAGTTGCATACCCCCGAACCCCCACGCCCATGTATGCTACTCACCCCCTCAAAACGGCTGTCACCATGGGCAGCAAGAAAATTCTGCAAGGGGTGAAATCTCCAAAAATACCAAAACCGCCAACAGTGTTACTACAAATGGAATTCTGTGGGGTCAACAGTAATCTGAGGGGTTTTTCAAGGCGATGTGTGTATACCCCAAGATCCCCACGCCCATCTGTGGCTGCTACCCTATAGATGCACAAATGGCCGGTCTAGAGAGGGATCAGCCGGTCAAGGGAATCAAATATTAAGCGTTTTTTGGGGCGAAAATCACATGAAAACCTGTTAGAAATGCTAAAATAGTGTTAAAATAATGCTTTAAGCTTCAAGCGAAGTTTAAACACTTTTAAAGAAATTTTTTATTTTCACAGGTTTTTTGACTTCATTTTGCCTCATTTCTCTCAAAAATTTCTGTTTTTTCTTTCTGAGGGCCTAGAAAACCCCACTTTCCAGGTATGTCTGGCTTCGACCCCGCAGAATTGTCGATTTTCTAAAAAGAATCGTAAATTGTACTGTTTTAAGTGTTTTAGCTAACTATTGACTCAAAAATGTAAAATTTTCGGCACTTCGCTCCACGAACTCACTTTTAGGCTATATTCTCTTCATTACTCGATTTTTCGAAGTCCTCCAATTTTTACTTAAAACTTGCGTTTTTTTGTTGTCATTTTTAGGTTTTTTTCCCTTTTTGCCGAAAATCGAAGGTCATTCCAATAATATACCCTAAAACTGGACGATTATCCCCTCACAAAATTTCGAACCCTCAAATGTCTGCTACAAATTAATTATGTACATAATATGGACTGCGAATCATTCGACCTTTCACACTCGAACTAGATTAAACAATCTTACCACTGCAACTAAAGAAAACAAGCCTCAATTTGGCCTCGTTTTGCGACAGCTTTAAAATCGCGCGCGAATCGTCGATCAAACGCGAGAACGAAGCAAAAGTTTGCTCATTGTTCAAGTCAGCGTAGGCGATAATTAAGCAATATTCGTTCTCGCTGATAAAAATTTGGGCATTATTCGGATCACGGCGTTTCCAACAAATAACGTTTTCGACTGATAAAGGTTCAGAATTTGAAATATCGACGTCATGATAAGCGAGATTCTCTCGGATGAGATTCGCCAGCGAATTTTTAGAATCGCGCAGGGAATTTCGGAGGCGACAATCGATATCGATTCGCATGTATTTCAAAGCCTCTTTTGGTCGCAAAGCTTTCGATTCGTTTTTCAACCGTTGTTTTTCGAACTTTTCGCGTTCTTTGGCTAATTTTGCAGTCAAACGTTTTTCCTGTTTTAATAACGCTGTTTCCCCATCGTTTCCCGCCTTTTTTCTCGTAACTTTAATAGCACGTTTTTTCAGCGGAGGAGGCGAGGGTGAGGTAGCATTTTCGATGGAACAGTAGGATACCGATGGCCGATCGTTAGCCGATGGGTGTTCATCGGGAATATCGGTCAGAGGAGGCAAGATGATGTCGTAATCGTCATCGTCAGGTATGCTCATATTTCGCTAAATTCCGTTTAGAAATCGATTAAAAAGACTAAATAATCCGTTGATTGTTATTTTCCAAAAAAATTTTATCCAAAAAAAGCTTGAAACAAAATCCTTCAATGTTATACCTATGATTTCTCAAAAACGAAACACCACTGTTGACATTTCTTGACGTTTGTGTGTGCAACCATTCAAAATTATAGATGCAGTGTAAAACAGTAAAATTCCTAATTCAAATTCAACGTTTTTACATCTACATAGGCAGGGCCGCATTTAGAGGGGAGGCCGCCCTCCCCCTTGGCCGGAAAGAATTTTTGAGAGGTAAAATAATGCACGGAAAGATGGAAAAACCGCATGTCGTTGTCACAAAATCTTCAAATTTTCGGTGCTTCGCGCCGGATTTTAAGTATTTTCCATAGTTTTGGCCACGGTTTTTTGGTATTCGGCAAAGATTTTTCCCGATGTATAAAGACTTTTCAGGACCGTATTTGTACATATACAAAGACTTTTGGGAAGACAAAAACTGTAAAAAGGTGTAAAATTCCCAGGCTTATATATCTTTTAAATGGCAGAATAAGCATTTAGAATGGAAAATGTCAAATTTTTAGAGCGCTTCGCGTTGTTTTGAAACAATTTTTAGTAATTTTTGACGTCAGAAACCCAGCTAAAATACACTACCAAAGGTCAAAAAACCCTGTTTTACCACACTAAAATCGCTACTATTTATGTACCTACACAAAGATTTGAATGTTGAAAATGTACAAAGACTTACTAAAAAAAGTCTTTGTACATTTACTTGTGCAAAAAAAAACACCGGTTTTGGCCCAAGCACGACCAAAAAAATGACAAATTTTACAGCCTTTCGAGTAAAAAAAAACTTTTTCAAAAAAGTTCAAATTTTATCGTCTTTATGGATAAAGCGTGTTGAGAAACGAAATGCAGTTTTTGCTAGCTATCCCGGCAAATTTTCCAATGTATGTTGGTTCCGACCCCAGTCCTTGGCCGGATCCTGGATATGGGCCTGTACATAGGTATCCAAAGTTTGCACTTTACAAATGGGAATTCCGCAGTTTAATAATAAGCATCCGAAAAGCAGATATGGATTTCAGATTACAATAAAAAAGAGGTTAAAAATTCTAATCAGGGGAGGGCGGAATACTGCAATATATATATCACACATGATTTAATATGTGCTAAGCCGCAATACATAATAAATACCATCGGAGAGGGTATAACTAGAACTGAAAAGTATGCGGAGTCTGCAGTTTTACCATACCTACATGATGAGTAGATGAAATTTCCTTGGGGAATACAAGATCGAGGTGGAAAAAAAAGGACAGAGGTGCTTAAAACTGTTTTGGATTAAGGTCATATTCTTTCAGTAGATATAAATACACCATTTGTCCTCTTTTGCAATCAATCCAAGTCAACCTCTCCGACTGTCCTGTCCGGCTAGCTCGGCATCAACGGCAAAAACCCTCCAGATATCATCGGTAAAAGCGGATGAAATCCCTAGATTTGCCAAAGCGCTTGAAGTTGAATAAAAACTACGATCTGAGACAGACCGCATTTCAATGTTTAAGATTTAAGCTGATTTTAAGATCATTTCGGTTCGAAAAAGGACGCGGCCTAGGCAGCAGCCAAATCCTGGGGGTCCGATTGCCGAAAATAGCACGAGAAACTGAATTCAGGGGGCCCAACCAGACCGTTTCAGGCCCTTGTATGGACGCGGCCAAACCAGTCGACGTCGATAACAAGCACATGTAGGTACCAACTAATGTTGGCGGACAATTGACGTTTTGCTCAATCGGTGACTAATACAGCACGGGCAACTGAAAATATCCAAAAACTGTCGAACCTTAAAAACGGCGGAATCGCGACAGGATATATCATTTTTTGACGCTTCTCATCACTCCAATTCGAGCATTAACAAAAAATCTCCAAAAAACAAAAAATTTTCTCTGAAGATTCGATTGGATTTATGACCATTCAGATTCTTAAATTGTTCACGGTCAGTGGCGGATCTAGGATTTTCCCATAGGGGCGGTATCCAAACTTTTCCAAAAATTTGCCCTTAACGCGCGAAATGGCGTTTTTTCGGCGTTTTACATAAAATCACTCTTGGCACGATATTTATTCTAAAAATTTTAAAATTTTCGACAATTAAATTTCTTCTACTGTAACAAAAATCTGGCGCTAAGCACCAGCAAATTTGTAAAACTAAGGCGCATAGACGTCTAGAAGCATGACTTACTGTATTTGTAGCATTTGATGCGAAACATCGAAATTTTCAATTGAAGCACAAGACTGTAAAAATAGTTGTTTCTGCTATTAAAATTGTTTTGAAACCCACATGATAAGAAAATGGCTTCCAGGTCGCAATGAAAGTAAATAAATGTCACTAATAGTTATCACCGAAAAATTTTAGAAATCACGGCCACTGACGCACAAAAACCATAACAAATTGCATTTCAAGTCTTTATCTCGCCAAATATTTTTGGCCAATGGGGAGGAGGGGGGAAGGCGGCCGCCTTCTTAAATCCGCCCCCGTTCACACTTATACCAAACATGCTTGAAGCAATTTAGCTCTAAGAGGTGATATTTTGTATGTACGATATCAATCGAATTTTTATTACACACCAACAAAAGCAATCACTCGAATGAAGCGAATTAAACAGTGAGAAAGAAAGTTGTTCATTTTTCTTCCTTTGTCTCTTTCTTCTCCGATTCGGATATTTTGCGCAACATTTCGGCGCGTTTTTGAGCGTGTCGCTCTTCGCGTCTCTTGCGCGCTTCTTTGTTCTTTGACCTTCTAGCCTCGGCTTGGTCGGCGATGGCCTTTGACCTATAAAGCGAGTTTTTAACAATTTTCAATTTTCGTGAAAAATTAGACACTTTATTTAGCTGTCAAATTATTTTTAACTTTTTTGCACTATAAGTGTACGAATAGTCATTGAGAGATACCAAAAGTCAAAGGTCAAAAAATGGTATTAAAAGTGGTCGTAAAGGCGAAAAAACATCATTTTTCGACGTTTCTCATCGAGCACTATCCAGTGGCATCAAAAAATCGCCAAAAAAGCAAAAAAATTTCAAAATTTGAATTCTGGGGAAGTATTTTGATTTGGGGGGGGGTATTTCAACTTCTGGGGGTGCATACCCCCAAACCCCCCCCACGCCCACGTGTGATATGCACTCCCCGAGAAATCAAAATAACCCCCCCCCCCAAATTCAATTTTTTTAATTTTTCTTGTCTTTTCCGCAATTTTTCGATGGCAATGGATAGTCTATGATAAAGGTCGAAAAATGGTGTTTTTTGCCATACCATCATTTTTAATGCTATTTTTTGACATTTGAAAAAATATTGCACCTCCAGAATTTTGGTGCCGCCCACCTATGATACCGACTAGATAAATAGGCTGAATCATACATGCCTAGCATGACCGATCTGAGGGGTCAGCTAGAGGAAAAAATCAAAACCAATATAAATGCTAAAAGAAGCGTGAGATGTATTAATAGCTCAGTGTATGCCCAGAAAACTTATGATTTTTATCCAGTGCACGAGTTCATGGTTGGCAGGCGGGTGAAATTAAAGAAATCGAGGCAAGCAAACGTAGAATTATAATGATTTCGCGTTTTTACATCATTTTAAGTTATATAATCACACATGTAACGGCTCAAAATTTTGGGTTGAAAGTTTCCGGTCATTTTTAAGGAATGGGATGGGTGTGAATGACCTACAATTTTTGGCCAAAAACAGCTAAAAATTGCCGAAAAATTTCAATTTTTCTCAAAGATGGGGAGGGGTCAAAAATTTTCTGACTTTTAGGGGATGAAAGGAGTTTTAAAGCGTTTCAGTCATCTATTTGCTCAATAGCGTCAAATTTTCGACGTTTCGCGCATGCATTTTTGACTATTTGTTGTTCAATGTGTTCGACTTTTTTCATTTTTCATTCGAATTTTCTGTTTCTATGCTCTAAAAAGATTCAGCATCGTCAGAAACGCCGAAACTGATGCGTGCCCAGCATTTTTTACCCCAAAAAGGCCCTTTAAAATTTCACTCCTATCAAATTTCTCATTATGTGCATGTCTAATGCGGGATCTTTCATCATAGGTGGGCAGCACCAAATTTCTGCACGGGGTGCAAGATTTTTTAAAGGTAAAAAATATTATTAAAAATGGTGGTATGGCGACAAAAATTCTATTTTTAATGTTTCTCATCGAGCACTATCCATTGGCATCAAAAAAAAATTGCAAAAAACACAAGGAAAATTTCAAAAATTGAATTCTGGAGGGGAACTTTGGTTTCTGGGGAGGGGTATTGCGCCCTCTGGGGGGTTGAATACCCCAAATCCTCCTTCCCCGCCCACGTGTGCCGCCCACCCCTGTTACATGCTTGACACTGGTAGTAATCATCGAAATCCAATCGGCTAGTCCGAAATTTAAAAAATTGAATTTTCTCATTGCTTTATATGCGTAAATAGTCATTTTAAGGCGCTGTTTTCGCCATTTTTGACTAAATATCAGATGTCATTGTATGTTTACCCCCTTTCACTGAAAAATGACCGAACTCACCAAAAATGTCGAGCGATTACATCATACATGCACATGGGGGGCGGGAGGTGATGGGGTGTTAACCCCATTGAAGGGGTCAGTTAGAAAGGTAGTGTCCGGCTATTTTGAGATGACGGAACGTTTTCTGCAACATTTCTGAGGAAAAAAGCAGTTATAATGTCGAAATTTTTATCTATTATTACTATTATTAAAATTCTTAATTAATCCATTTATATACGTTTTAACCAAGAACGCCCGAAATTGATCATTTTTTAAATTTCAAAAAGAGTATAATTCAGTCAAATGGACTCAAAATACTTAAAAAAATGCGGGATTACAGCTAAAAAAAGCGTTTTATGCGCTATTTTCATTATTTCCGTCGTTTAAATAGCAAGATTCACGAACAGTAAATTTACTGTTTTTGATTTGTGGAATTGTAATCCCCACCCACCCTGAGCTTGTGCATCAATGCGTTTCACGACACTAAAATCAGCAAATGCAAATGAACCTTTGCTTCTCGCCCTTCTTTTTGAAAATGTACTCCATCAAAACGCGTTTGTTTTTGAACATGTTGCCCTTGGCTTTTAGGTACAATTCGTGATACAAATGTTTGTCGATTTTCTTGGCTTCGCGATATTTTTTCAGCAAACGACGCAAAACCCTCATGCGTCGGATCCACAAAACTTTGGTCGGCATGCGGGCGTTGGCCGTGCCGCGCCTTTTACCAAAACCCATGTGGCGACCCTTGCGGCGCGCTTCCAAATTTTTGCGCGTTCGCGCTCTGAAAAGCGGTATATATGTACCTGAGAAAAAGTGCACGCAGGGTCCAGGCATGTAATAGGAGGACCCCCTTACATGTAAGAGAAGGATGGGCGGATCTCCCCACCCTAAGCGCGCGTCCCCTCATTCCCCCGAAGCCGAAAAGTTTTGACCAACCATTTTTGGAAAAAATCGATTTTTTTGGTCATTTTTGACCATTTTGGGTTAAAAATTGGAGGTCATTTGACATTTACCCCCTCAAATTATCCAGGGACCCCTTCCCAAAATTTCGTACGATTGTTTATACGGCGAAGCCCCACCTTAAGTTATTCATCCTTCATCCCTTCAATGCCAAAAATTTTTTGAACCCCCCATTTTTGAAAAAAATTGAAATTTTCGACCGTTTTTATGTAGTACTCCCCCTGAGCTTTATAATACTATATCTACTTATTTAGCCATTTTGGCCGTAAAAACATTGCTGTGCAGTTTTTTGGGCACAGAAAACTAGCTTTAGAAGCTTCTTGGACTCAGAAACATACCCTTTACGTTCATTACTGCTATAAATCATATTTCTGAGTCTCAAAAGGATTTATAGGTATTTTCTCGGCTCTCAAAAAGAGCTGAATAGCTCTTTTTAGTCAAAAAATATATAACTATGCTTATGAGTTTAAAAAAGCAATATATTTGCCACAAATGCTCAAAGGCTATATTATCAAAGCAATATCATTGTTTATTCGCTAAAGAAAAGTTTTTTACAGAGCACTTAACCATCTCAAAGTTTCCGATTTTCACTTCTCCCTGAAAGTTTGACCGTGCGCACCTATGGCTACATGATGCATGCAGACAGCAGCTCAAATTTTTGGGAGAAACCCCAGTCATTTTTAGATGGGAGGGGGTTGGGTGACCTCCGATTTCCGGCCAAAGTGCAAAAAAGCAACTAAAGATGGTCAAAGTTTTCACGGATGACTAGTTGTTCCGGAAGGAAATATGAAAATAAACGGGCGCAGAATGATGCGCCTCTAGGCAGTGTTTTTGTACAAAGTCCCTTTGTAATGTACAAAGATGGTCCTCAAAAGTCTTTGTACATTTGCACCTGCAAATTTTTGTGTACTAAAATATAATACAGTCGCGCTAGTAGTGCGGTAAAGCAAGGTTTTTCGACCTTAGGCAGTGTATTTTAGCTAATTGCTGTTTCTGACGAGAAAAAATACTAAAAAGTGTCTAAAAACGGCGCGAAACGCCGAAAAATTAGGCATTTTTCCTTGTCTAAATGCTATTTCTGCCATTATAAAGATATACATAAAACACACCATAGAGTTTTTTACAATTTTGCGTTCCCAAAAATCTTTGTACATGTAAAAGACTGTCTCAAAAAGTCTTTTTACATCGGGAAAAACCTTTGCCGAATACAAAAAAACCGTACCTCTAGGTCAAATCGCAAGTTTTCTCCAAAAATCAGGGAGGCAGGTCAAAAATTTTCTGACTTTGTGGAGAATGGGGGGACGGCCGACTTTTAGTGGGGGAAACCCCACTCTCTTCATAAATGTCTTATATACATGCGCATAGTGGGTATGAGCACAGATTTTTTAGCGCAGAGCAAAGGAAACCGGTTTTGCATTAACGGAAAATTTTTTGCATTAGAAAGATGCGTAGACTTTTCTGTATGAAAAGATCAGAGCTTTAGCACTTTTCGTAGAAGTTTCAAAAAATTTTCAGCGCTCTGCGCCTAATGCGATAAAAATGTATTATTTCTTGTTTTCCCATCTCTGGTCCACTATTTCATCATTAGCAAACTCCTGCTTAGCTTGGTTAAACTGTTAGCTCCGTAATTTTGAATTTTTATGCAGTTTGTCGTTTTTTCCATAAGCTCTTTCAAAAACTAAGCATCGATTTTGCGTTCGAATTATTATTTCAGTACCAAATTATGTGTTTGAATCTGCAAGCACAAAAACTTTACATTGTGCACAAAGACTGATCCATTGATTAGAAACAGTTTAATCAAAATTAATAGAACCACGAAAGCTTTGCATTAGATCATTTAAACTTCAAGAAAAGAATAGTTTAGGATGAACAATAACTAAATGTATTAAATCACGACTCGACATGCAGGTAGGGATCGGTCGAGGCCTCGGCCTCGGCCTCGGTAATCCTCGGTCTTTTTTGAGATCCCTCGGCCTCGGCCGAGGTCAGGTGAAAAATGACCGAGGACCGAGGATTTTTTAATTTTGAATTTTTGAGTGATGCCGAAATAGCACAAATACAGCAAAAAACGCATGTGCTACAAAAGACCCATTGCCTCAAATGTTATGCCAAGTCAATGCTGTAATATGCCAGCCTATAGACGGCAGAGACAAGACGCATATGCTGATTAAAGGATTGTCTCTCAACAGCCCCACCAGTCCCAGCAGCCCCACCCGTCCCAACAGCCCCACCATCCCAACAGCCCCACCAATAATCTCAACAGCCCCACCAATCCCAACAGCCCCACCAATAATCCCAACAGCCCCACCAGTCCCAAGAGCCCCACCAGTCTCAAGAGCCCCACCAATCCCAGCAGTCCCACCGTTCCAGCAGTTCAACCGTTCCAACAGTCACACTGTCCCAACCACACATAAGCGTGGGGGAGGGATGTTTACAGTTTAGCCCCCTCCCAACCCGAAATCCTGGAAATCCCCTCAAATTATGGTAGACCCCAGAATTCTATTTTAAGCACATTTCTCGGTCACTTTACCCCACAAGACCCACAGAATTAGTCCGCTGCCAATGTTGGTTCCAACTGCCCCACTGTTATAATCATAGATGCACAGCACGACCGGTCTGGAGAAGGAGTTTTGAGCCAAAAATGACCTCAAAACTAGTATGAATGTTAAAATAGCGTAAAAACTACGTTAATCCACATTTTCTGGCTATTTTAAAGCAGATTAGCGTGAAAGTTTTGATTTTCATTTAATTTTAACGCTTATCTTTCCTTTTTTCACTAGAACGTTTTTCATTTTTTCTGGCAGTCTAGACTAGGCAATAATGAGCAGGAATCTAATCTTGCAAGATGACTCGAATAAGGCAAAATCACGGATTGCGCAAAAATGCTGAAGCTTCAATTCTAGCGGGTCTACCAGTTTCTCTGGTAGAGTTATTCTGAAAATGTAAACCTGCATGCTCTAGTATAGTCTTGATGAAATATACGAAGTCGAAAAATAGTCAAAAAATATCTTGATCAAACGGAGCCCGTATAAATTCTATGTTTCAAAAGTACATTCGTCAAATGCATTTCTCGTATAATAGCGATTGCAGTAATGATGGGGCTGCTGGGAGTACTGGTGGGGCTGTTGGGACGGTGGGGCTGTTGGAATGGTGGGGCTGTTGGGATTGAGTGGGGCTGAGTGAGATTGGTGGGGCTGTTGGGATTATTGAGTGGGGCTGTTGGGACGGTGGGGCTGTTGGGACTGGTAGGGCTGTTGAGACATCACCAATTAAAGCAGGTACATTATGTGGGCGTTTTCCGTGTCCATGCATGCAAAACCTACTTAATTTCTTAAGCCCAAGTTGGGCATGGGTAGAAAATTCAAATGCGCACGATGTGAATAAAAGTTGCAGTTTAAATTTATATAATGGTCACAGAAGTGAATGCATTATAAAAAAAGCGTCGCTAACAGATAATTTCATGTTTAATTTTGTTTACAATAAAGAATAAGAAGAATTCGGCACGAATAACATAATGTAACTAAAGAGCTGAATAATGGAATATGCCTAGACCGTATGCGCGATATATTGTGACAATAGGAAATATTAACAGACTCGCTTATTTAACATTTTACGGTTGATTATATTAAATCACATTTACTTTGTGATTCAGTCGCACTTTAGAAGCAATATGTTTCTAGGTTTCTAATTCAATTCTTAGCACATATTGCATAACTTGCAGTGCTAATTTTCCATTTTATATTAGGGGATTCGGGTACCGGGTAGTAAAATTATTTTCTACCCGGGCCTATAAGTACTCGGAGTACCCGTTCGAGTACCCGCGTGCACCTCTACTAAGAATCATCTTAAAACGGCGCAAAGTGCCAGAAAATTGACATTTTTCCTCTTGAAATACAATTTCTGCCATTATAAAGATATATAGAACACACAAAATATTGATAGCGAAAACGAGCTGAATGATCAAGACGATTAGCAATTTGTCACTTCTGTGCTTGTCATTTGCATACGTACCATAGTTTCCCAAGGTCGAAAGTTCAGGGGTTAAATCCCAAAATTTAGGACCACTAAATTTACAGTCTAGCCTTTTTTGCAGGTCAAATATGAAAAATGGATAAAACATCCTGTATAACATGTTTTAATGTGAAAAACTGCATTTGTAACTACATTTTATCCCATTCTGACTAGTTCCGTCACTCTTGAGAGTAAAAAATATAAGAATCCATCGAAAATTTTGGCTTTTCAGATCATTTTAAGTTCATTCTAGGTATTTTATGGGTAAACAAAACAGAAGTGTATTAGTCAGCGCGAAGCGAGAAAAAATTTCAATGTATTCGTTGCTTTTGTACCCAAATCATTGCAGAAAATGTTTGATAGCTTAAAATCGTCTGACAGTGATTCAAGTCTCGTACCCCGAGGTGGGGGTAATACCCCTCACCCCCCATGGGAATGTGTGATACCTACCTTTGAATCAAATTAAAATAATAGCTTGCTAGCTTTGATCTATATTAAACTAATCAATCCTATTGCTACTGTACCCACATCACATGGAGCATATGTGTCCTACTATATGTTTGTACTCATATACTCATATTATATGTATTACAAATCCTCGGTCCCTCGGTCCCTCGGCCTCGGCCTCGGCCGAGCAGGATTTCAAAGTTCCCTCGGCCTCGGCCTCGGCCGAGGAAAAAAAGACCCTCGTCCGATCCCTACATGCAGGCAAGTTCCTATCCAGGTACCAGGAAATGTTAAAAATTTAAACTGCGCTTGATTGACCGTGAAAGCAGATTTTAGCAATGTTTCAATTAAGTTGGGGATACAAAATTTTTTTGACGCATTGCGTCAAACTGAATGTTTTTGTGTTATGTTCGTCTTCTAAACAGACTTCTAGTGGAAAAGATGAAATCAAAATTTGTGCACAAAAAATGATTAAGCAACTGATCAGAGTCAAATGTTTTTCGCTATTCATTCAGCGCACTGTGTTAAGTTTAGTGCTGATGGAGCTTTCTCCCCGATTTCCATGTATCACAGGCGTAAAGTTTGTTTCGCGAATTACGGCTAGATGGTGTAGTTGGTAGCACGCTTGGCCGGTAACCAGGAAGCCCAGCTTCGTGTCCCAGCTAGCCAAATGTTTTTCGCTATTCATGAACGAACTAGATGATGAAAAATCAGCCGCGTTGACAGTTTAGACAGTAGACTTCTCTGGGGGGGAATGGGGAGTCCGTACCCCCCAAAATTCAGAAAAATCGGGAAAATAGGACTTTTTAAACGTTATTTTACGCTACTATTGGCCTTTTTGGGCTTAGTCTACCCAAAATTGGTGTTGGATTCCCCAAAATAGGACGGCCACCTACTTGCCTGGACTTGTGTAAGGAATGAAAAAATAAAATAATGTTCCTTTTGAAAACGCTCAAAAATGTCATTATCTTTGCCTGCCTTCCTCCTAATAGTAACATATTGTTTTGGTGCGCTAACGAAAGGCGCCTTGCGCAAATCGAAGTGGGGCTAAAAAATCCCCGGGCGTCAGATGTATTAAAAAATCGGTCAACATAGTCTAAAAATTAAAATGTTTTGAACCAGATTGACGAATTTCTACATTTTATCGGTGGACTGCAATGCACTCGAAATAGACTCAAAATGCGTCAAATGCGGTGGTTAACGGACATGTACAGCATGGTAATTCTGCGGAGGGGAGGTGAAATTTTAAAGTGTCTCTTTGGGCCCAAAAATGGTTGGTGCGCGTCAAAAACATCGTTTTTCGGCGTTTCCGACAATTCTCTATCTTTCTAGAGCATAAATACATTTCGAAAAAACCAAAAAAGTCGAATAAATTGATGAAAATAATAGTCAATACATGAGTACAGACCCGTATCCAGGATTTTATTTCGGGAGGGGGGGGGCAAATTTTTGAGGCCAGATATCTCGAGAACCATTGGGAGATAGGCGAAAATAAAGACAGTTTTGAGCGTATCTCGACGAGCTCTATACGACGGTAAAGAGAAATTTCAACGTAAAAATTATAAAATTTTCACTTCATTTCACATTGATATACAGCAAATTTATCATTTAAGCTGATTTCTCATCACCTAATCGACGAATTATTTCTTATCTCTTGCTTTTGTACTTAATCATTGTGCTTTACAGAGAAAAACGATACGGATAATGAATAATTCGGCGCGAGGCGCCGAAAAAAATTAACTAAAAATTTGAGCGGTTTTGAGCGGGCTAGAAGACAAAAAACATGTATAAACAATAAATACGGCGCGGAGCGCCGGAAAAATTTTATGTTTCCCATGTCATAACTCAAATTTGAGCTGTTTTGAGTGAGCTAGAAGGCAAAAACTATGACTAAACAATGAATCCGGCGCACAGCGCTAAAAAAATTAACAAGCTCTCTGTCTAACTCTAATTTGAGCGATTTTTAGCGGTTTCCATAAACAATAAATCCGGCGCGAAGCGCCGGAAAATTTTGAGTTTACTAGCTCAAAAGTACGCTAAAAACCTGTTCAGGCGATGTTTCAGACGCACTTCGCCAATCTTTCATTTTTCCCTTTGGGAGACCCTTGGGAAAAACAAAATTTTTCCCATTTCAGGGGGGACAGGCCCCCCGCCCCCTGGATACGGGCCTGCATGAGTATATGACGCGAAGCGCCAAAAATTTGACATTTTTGAGCAGATAGCTAAAGACGTTTAAAAAGCATCTTTTCTACGAAATTTTTTAAATACTTATTTAAAGAAAAGATGTTTGTTATAAGATATTAAAGACTTATAAGATATCAAAAGATATTACTTTAAAGAAAAGCTCAAAAACATCGATTTTACAAATTTTATGATGAGGCACACGTAGCTATCACCCCATGATGTTTATGCTCTTTTCTTCAGTTGTCATTTTATCATGTATGCGTGTTATCTTATTTCGGGCATTACTCTGCACGATAAATATTTTCTTGTCTTTGTCTTGCCATATTTTTGGAAACTTTCGAAAAATCGATAATTCTAGAGGTAAACATTCTTCTGAAGATCATGTATGGTCGTTAATGCATGAAACCGATTTATATAGGCTAAACTTTGACATTTACACTAGTGTATGAGAGGCGATCTGCTACAAAACAGAATTTTGTTGTCGCCTTATGACATGTTAGCATTGTGTTTATCTTAATAAATTATCATTAGGTATTATTATTATTATTATTATTATAGCAATGCAATCAAATTACCATTGCTTTGATAGCTTATTACGCTGGACTAAGACATGCTATTCATTCACTGTATTGCAATAGGCGGGCTATGTTAATACAATCGCGTGACTAGGAAAAATACATAAATCCTAATCGAAATATGTAGGCATAAATAAATGTATACAAAATAAATAACCTAGAGTGAACGGCGACAGGTTTACGAATAATCAAACCGTCCTTGACTAAACGTCTAATATTTTGGCGCGAGTTAGCGTTGGAAATTTCGTTCGACTCGTTCGGGTCGAGCCAAACTTTATTCTCGCCGCATTTCAAAACGGCAGCTGCCAAACGCTTTTGAAGCCGAAGATTACTCATTATTTAAATAGCTACAATATGTCTAAAGAAATTCAACGGAAGCGTTCATGTATTATTGAGAATAAGTATTATTGATCTATACCTCATAATTTCAAAACAAACATTCCGCGCTAGAGCAAGAAGTACATGCACGACAATCAAGGAGGCATGATGCCTTTCTGATAAAAGTATTATTCATCAGTAACACGTAAATTTAGATAAAAAATTGAATATATTAACAAGGCGAAACTACAATAAATCAGGTCAGGCCCGTATCCAGGAAAAATAGTGGGGCACGTGCCCCCAAATAAAATATGAGTATGCTTCTTTCCTTTACTCCCCGGCCCCTTTGCTTTTTTAGCCAAAAATCGCATAAAATTTTCGCCGAATTTTTTCTATTCAGTCCTAGGCGCGCGGTTTAAATACTCTTAGTTTCTATACAGCCTAAAGCGTATTTTGCATCTATGCATATAAAAGCATGGGGGGTGAGGAGGGTATTACTCCGAGCTTTGAAAAACTGATAGCTATACAGCGATTTTGGCCGAAAAACCATTGCTGTATAGCCTTTTTGGGCTCAGAAAATTGACTATACAGCTTTTTTTGGGCTCATAAAACTAGCTATATAGTCTTTTTGAGCTCAAAAATGCTATTTAGCTGTCTATTCTGAGTTTCAAAAGGATATATAGCTATTTTCTCGACTCCAAAAAAGGGATTAATAGCTATTTTTAGTCCAAAAAGGCTACATAGCTGTTTGTGAATCCAAAAATGCTATATAGCTAGTTTCATGATACGAAAAAGGCTATATAGCTAATTTTCTGACCCCAAAGGGACTATAGAGCCATTTTTACGAAGCACATAGCTATCTAGCAATTTTTGGATTTCACCAACCTGAAAGTTTGACTTTGCGAACCTATGCATCTATGTCTTCTGTTTTGCACAGGTTGTGAAGAAAATGAGATTTGTTTAACAGAATGTCTATTATATTTTTTTAAGGCATCTAGGTAGCAAAATTTACAAAGCGTGCAGCACAAGTGCTCGTAGAACGCCCTTATTAATTCATCCTCTGATCCCCCTTAAGTTTTTGAAAAAGCTTAGTTATTTAACGAGCACTTATAAAATATAACACGTAATTTTCAAACAGCAAATTGAAAGGCCGCATGCATATCTAGGTGCTGAACATTTTAGGAAGTAGTCCAGGAACAATTACGCAGATCTGAGGAAAATAACTAGGGAAGATAAATAATTAAATCAGCTAGAACTCAGAAATATAAAACGCGTTTTTACTCTTTAATCAAATCCGAAGGCTCAATAAAAAAGTCAAAATATTGTAACCCGCACTGCATGAGACAAACAAGAACAAACCCACAAAGATAATGCAACAGTATATACATATTCCTACAAATACCGAAATTTCGAAAAAACGTTTAAAAAGCCTTTATTGCAAAGTCAAGCAGGTGAAAACAAAAACTCAATATGCCCCAAAACAGCTCAAGCATGTTAGCAATCAAAAGACAATACAGCGCCAGTAAGTTTGGCACTTCTACAAAATAGTAACTATAATAACGTCATTAGACAAACTTATGCCTGTACCTCGACCAAAGCGGAAGTGATACCGAGCTAAGCAGGAGCGATACCAACCTAAGCGGGATTACTATCATCCACATGAATCCTAGCTTAAGCCTAGGAAAAATCAAATATGGAAAATGGATGTATTCTAGAATTCACCCGCGGATCAGACTAAATAGGATATTCCGGTTGGCCAGACTCTAATACTAATACTTTATTCGGAAAAAAACACAAGGGTAAAACATAGTCGCAAGAAAAATAAAATAGCATAGAGTAAAATGCGAAATGTCCTGGACACACAGGCAAAATAGATTGCGTTCACGTGTGCCCCATCCAAAAATTCCGAAATCAATTTTTTCAAATTTCTCTTAAATGTGTCAACATTTAGAGAACTTCGAATATATTGTGGAAGATCGTTCCAAATTCTAGCTGATCTAGTAGCAAAACAATACTTTTTACAATCAAGTCGAAATTTTTCTAAATAGATCTGATTTGCAAATGCATTTCTAGTACGCGAATGACCATAAAACTTTTAAAAATCTACAGAAGGCAAGAGATTATTAAAATAATATTATAATAACAATTAAATCAAAATAAATTCTACGGAGTTCGAGCCTCTCTAAATTTAAGGCTTTTAACCTTTCATTATAAGAAAGTCCCATATAGGTATCCAATTAACCTTTTAGTAAATTTCCGCTGTACCCGTTCAACCCTGTTGATATCAGAAAGCATATAGGGGCTCCATACAGTTGGAGCATACTTTACTAAAGGCCGAACATAATTCTTGAAAGCAAGAACCAACATTTTAAGATCACGTGATTCAAAACATTTGAAAATCAAAGCACTCACTTTCAAAGCTTTTGCTGATATATTAGTACAATGACACCTAGATGATAAGTTTGTTGTTAAGGAAACACCTAAATCTCGAATTGAGGAACCTGCGTCAGATAACAAAAAATGGTTTATGTGATATGTAACTTTAGGATTAGCGTACCCTACATATATATACTCTGAAGACCAATCAAATAACATGGGAATAGAAGCAGAAGAATCGTGTAAGAGGAAGAATAGGGCTCGATCCAAGGACTTACATTCGTCGGAAATAAATAATATGGACTGAAAATACGGAAGGGAGCATGGCATTGGAGAAGGAAAAAGAAAAAAGGCGCGGAAAGCTGTTTGAACTTTTTGGAAACTTCAAAAAATTTTCATATTTTTGACATGTTTTTATCGGGTTTACTTAATTAGATATACAAAAATTTAAGTTTCTGCTTATGTTATGATCAGGAATAGGCTTAGTATGGCATTGGTGTAGCTGGTTCACATATGTATTAAAGATAGCCACGATAAAAGTACTTATACAACAAGTATTATCCGGTGAAAGCTGCCACCTAACTGGTTTGATTTGAGTCAAGCCGAAAACAAATAAGGCAGTCATCAGATTTTTCCAGTAGATTCATGTGACTGACCAAAATGTTGGTGCCAGCGTTTAAAATAAGCCTAAGCAATGGGATGCAACTCACGTCACTCGCTCCGCTCGTCGCATCCATTTCTCAGGCTTATTTGAAGCTGGCACCAACATTTGGTCAGTCCATGATACTAAGCCTAAGCCTACTCAGCTGGTAAACCAGCAAAACATCACGAATAGCTTGCAATCTTTATCGAAATTAACCAGCGTTAGTCGATTGGTTATGGTTCTGGACTTTAAAGCAAGGGGTCCACGTTTCGAATCCGACTGCCAGCAACTTTCTCTCGTTTCCTCAGATGCTATCGACCGCACACATACGCCCTTATAATATGACTATGTTAATACATATGTGAACCAGCTACACGAATGCCGCTTAGTATATCTGAAAACGTGTTTTAAGCTTGCTTAGACAGGGTTGGCTGGGCTTGGTTTTTTTGGTTTTCTAATGGTTTCTTATCGTTCGAAAATCGGCCTGATTTTGGGTTTTTTTTAAAATCGATGTTAAACAATGTTTTGCAAGATGCTTATTTCATCATTTGTAAATACTCTCCTAGTATCGTTTCGTTTGTTCGTTATCGTTTATAAATATTATCGTTCTTTCGTTTGGACGTTGTTGATGATTGTAATTATCGTTCAAAATCGTGAACTGAAGTGATTCGAGTTGCCTTCTGCCGACTTTACTTACTTACTTATCCGATGACGAATTCCTTAGCTACGTTGAAGAGGTTGCTGAAGGCAACCTCGATTCAACTAAAACGTCGAGTTCGGCAATTTCAATAAAGTTAAAATTGCTTTTGCCATTCTTCCTGAATAATTGGTTAGGCAACTCATGCTCGTTCAGTAGTTTTAAATCATAATGAAGCATTTTAACACTTGTGCTCACGAATAAAGTATCGAAACCAAAGTTTAACCATAAAAACCAAAATTTCGGAAATTTTAAACTGGTTTTTTTCCGACCCGTTGCTTAGGTCGAGGTCGCTCCCGCTTTGGTCAACGCAAATTGAGTAGCTACATGTGATCCTGCACTCCGCTGCCAGAATCTTTAAATATAAGTTGAAATCTTTAACTTGAATGCTGAAAAATATAACAAAAAATCAGTTTAAAGTTTTTAAAAATATTTAAGATGCTTCGAGCCTTTTTCATCATCCAAGTTAAGGATTTCAACTGAAAACGCGGTAAAACAGGGGTTTTCGACAAAAATGAAAAATGTGCTCGAACTCCAAGGATCCCGAAACATAGTCCACAACCGCATCGCTATATTGCGTGAGCGAACATGCAACCAACGATAGCCCTTTTTGGCACATTACAGTAATATTACAGGCAAAAATGAAATGATTTATAAAGGCAGAGCTGCTAGTTACTTGCCATAAACAAAACAAAAACATGTGTACAAAATCGTAGTGGTACAGTACCCATCAAGTCTTCATTTAAGCAACAATTACGAGGCAAAAAATGCCCCTTATCTGCGTAATCATATTCTCAGATCCTATACAAAAAATTAAGAGACCGCGCTGGAACTAATCTCCTGTACTCAAGCGGCTCATTTTCGCTCATGTCTTATTATTGTATTAATTTTTAACTCGTCAAATGGTTTCTTCGATTACACTCTCGTAGCGACTGGTTGCTTTAAACTATTTGTTGCCACTGATGTTCAACGTGCTTTGCTTAGCATGTGGCGCATTTAACAAACTACTACAACAATCTAAACCGTAAAGTAATCTGCTACATTATAAACCGTTAAGCGAAATTAGCCCGTTTGAAATAGAACAGAACACACAAAAAATCGTGACACTATTATAGTCTATTTCACGAAATCCTGTGCGTGGACACCAATTCTTGAGGCGATGTAAATCGACTACAAAAGCGGTTTAAATTAATGCAGCCATCGCGATACTGTTCATAGAAATCGATAAGCATACGAAGTTTCACTGTGCACAAGTGCATTACAGTAACCTATATCTAGTAACAACTGTTGTAGCTGCTCGCTTGATTGCTGAAAATTGATTTCCATGCACAAGGTTTCGTGAAATAGACTGTTTCACGAATTCTTTCGTGATTGATCAATTCTTGAGTCGATTAAAAAAAGATGATCAGCAGTCATGATCATACCTGGGCGTGAGGGTGTGCACTAGTGTTATTTTGATATACCAAAAATAAATTTTGATGTATGATTTTGGTAGGCACTTGTTGGACTACCAATATCATATTTTAATTCTGAGAATTTTGGTATATCATATTCTTATCATATTAAAACTCCGGAAAATGTGAAAATATTTTTGATATAATTTTGGTACAAAGTGGTAGCACTTTTTTCCTTCTTTCGCTCTATGCCTTACCTGCAAATTTCGAAGCATGATGCAGTAGGTATTTTCCAGGTCATATCTTCATAATACATACTTAAGTATGCATACAGTATCGGTACCTACTTAATTATGTATGTACCTATACCCAACCAAGCCACCTCGCCTATTGTACATATGTTTACTGTAGAGTCCGTTAAGGGTTGTGTACACCTGCGTTAATCGTATGTACATTATATACAATTAGCGCAGTGTAGTATGATTGAGTGACATCCTGTCGAAATTGATAAATGCATAACTTTTGGCAAGCTCAGCTCATTAAGGGTGGCCTAGATCTGGGAGACTTCAAAATCTCAGTTAGGTCGGTAAGTATGTACCACAACACATGACATTGACCCATCAAATTATTCTTGTTTTCTCGATTCTTGTTTGCCACCTGTATTGTTTACCGTTGTGATTCGCTAATAGTGATCATAGGTGCACAGCATACGTGGGCAGCAAGAACATTCTGGGTGAAAGCAAGATTTTTCAAAAGGTGAAAAAATAACCTTAAAAATAGTGGTACGGCGAAAAAATACCATTTTTCAGCGTTTCTCATCGAGCACTATCCATTGGCATCAAGAAATTGCGAGAAAAACAAAAAATTTCAAAAATTGAATTCTGGGGGGGGTATTTTGATTTCTGGGGGGGGGTATTTCGGTTTCTCGGGGGGTGCATACCCCTAAACCACCCACGCTCAGGTGTGGTGCACAGCATGAGCGATTTGGGGCGGGGTCAAAATTCAGCTTTTTGGGCCAAAATGACCTCAATAACTTGCATAAGCGCTTAAATAGCCAAAAAAAACAACGATATTACACTGTTTCTGGTCAATTTGAAACATTTGGAGAAAATTTTTAATTTGCATCCGGTTTTGGCCTTCATTTTGCCTCATTTTCCCTACAAAATTTTCCATCTTCCTATTCTGGGTGGTCTAGACCCCACATCCCCACGCACATGTCTGATCGTTATTCCAGAAATCTTGTTATTTGACGAAAAGTGAAAGGAATTTATATAATTTTGTAACTTAATCTCGTAAATTTTGAAAGTTTTATACATATATGAAAATTTTTTAAACAGCGTCTGGAAATGTAATGCTTTTGCTTTACTTCGAAAAAATATTGATTGCTTGCATTAGTCGTTTGACTTTGAAATATAATAAATGAGTATTAATTACCTGTATTTTGCTTACATAGATACCTACTTTTACATGGCTGCAGAAATTACACGATAGGTACTTACCTGCCAAAAGTATATTGAATATATACCAAATATCAAAAATATATCATATTTTAAATGAAAAATAGCAGAATATCATATTTATATCATATTAAAAATAAGTCAACTATACCAATATCATATTTTAATTATTTTTGGGCTACCAAAATAACACTAGTATGCACCCCCCAAAAACCTAATCCCCCCAGCAGAATTCAATTTAAAAAATTTGTTCGTAATTTTTTGATGCCAATGGATAGTGCTCGATGAAAAAGGTTGAAAAATGGTGTTTTTTCGCCATACCGAAATTTTTAACCTTTAAAAAATCTTGCACCCCAGAACTTTGGTGCCGCCCACCTATGTATGGTCACGATCGTCTGCCTAGCGTACCGATTGATGAGCATACGAAGTTTTCGATGTATGCAAAATTGTATTGCAGTTATAGCTGCCTAGAAACCACTTTTGTAGCTGCTTAGATCGCCAAAAGTTGCTTTTCATCAAAAGATTTCGTGAAATAAATTGTAAATCAAAGTGCTTATACTTTTCCCCAGGGAATCATTGTTAAAGAAGCGCTAGAAAGCACAAACTGGCTTCAATCGATTTTTCAGCTCAAGTCACTGTAATACAGCTATAGTCTGTTTCACATAACTTCGTGCATAAATTCTAAGAATTTCTATCGACAGTAAGCCGAGGGTCACTATAACTATATATCACATCAATGCTATAATCGCAATCTGTCAGCTCATTGTCTGAAATCGTTTTTAAATTTATGACCGAAGTTGTGTGAAACAGACTATAGGTACCGATCGCCGCCTGTATTATTTACAAGTACAGAGGCTGATCCGTATTAAGAGTGGAGGGTCCCCGATTGAAAAAATAATTTTCGAATCTCCCAAGGGTCCCTCAAATGGGAAATGACAAAATTCTCGAAGGTCTAAAACACCGCCAAAATAGGTTTTTTGAGTAGGTATTGAGCTAGGAAACACAAAATTGCTCATTATTTATCTATTGTTTATCTGCAGTTCGGGCCTTCTAACCCGTTCAGAATCACTCCAATCTGAGTTAGATGCATATGTAGAACATGTCAATTTTTTCCCCAAGTAATTCATTTTCTGTATTAGTCATATTTGCAAAACATGAAGATTAAACACATAGACAAACGTTGAGAAATTCTTTGTCGATTGAATGACAGGAAATCGACCGTTTATATTTAAGTACGAAATAGAGTGGAAAGTTTTTGAATTTTTGCTTCATTATATTATAGATCTCGCCGAGATACGCTCAAAAATTCCTTTATGCACGTTTGCGTCAGTGGTTTTAAAAATTCTGGAGAAGTAAAGATATATTTGACGTGAAATACGTGTACCAGTAAATTCACAACAGTGGCAGTTGTACCTAGATCATCAATTTACACCCGTACATGACTGGAAAAACCTGCTTTAGGTATATCAGCGACGATAATTACCAAGTTTTTCGTAAATCACAAGTTCGCTTTAAACTTTAACCTAATTTAAACTAAACGAGCGAAATAAAGTAATCGGAACTGCGTTGCAGTAAAGTAAACGGAATAGGCAGTTCACAGCAACAGCATATGCATTAATCGCGTTCATTACATAAGCATTGTGTAAGGTGAGCAGAGGCGCGAAAAATATCAATTTTTGCAACTTACATAGGTACGTTTAAAAATATATTTCGCATACAATCGATAAATTACGATAAAAACGATAAAATATTTAAAGAGATTCAACGCGACGCATTCAGATCGAATGTACGGGCTAAATACGGAAATTAAATATATATATAACGCGGACGAAACAGCAGATAAGACGAATCGATTAAACAGACTCAGCCGGTTTCGGACCCAGTTTTAAGCCGCAAGCCTCGTCCTCTGCGTTCAACAAAGTCGAGACGGCGTTTAAAGCAGCCTAAAAGCAAAATTCTTAGAAATTACAACTAGACACGCACGTGGGGTGAGGGGACCGTTTGATGATATAGAACCCCCAGAAAAGAAACATGGACAATTTTGAGGGGAAAGTGAGGCGAAATGAAGGCCAAAACGCATGGAAATTAAAAGTTTCTTTTAAAGTGCTTAAAGTTGACCAGAAATTGTGTAATAATGCAGTTTTACCGCTATTTTAGCGTTTATACCAGTTTTTGAGGTCACTTTGGCCCAAAACAGCTAAATTTTTGACCCCCTACCCGATCGACCATGCTGTCCATCTATGGCTACATGTGTAATAGCATACAAGATCTTGAGGAGGAAGGTTTGGGAGTTTCAACCCCAGATATTTTTTTACCCTTTCCAGAATTCGCGTTTTTCGAAAGTTTCCATAAATTTCCTGAAAATTCGAAGAAAAAGTGTTTTTGAAAAGCGTTTTTAGCTATCTATTTGCTCAAAAGTGTGAAATTTTAGGCGCTTTGCGCCAAATACTATGGTTTGACAACACTTTATTAAATTTGTTTGACTTTTTCAATATTTTTCCGGGATTTTTGTATGTTGTTATGCTCTAGAAAGATAAAGCATCGTCAGAAACGCCGAAAAACGATTTTTTGACGCGTAACCACAATTTTTTGATCCAAAAGAGGTACCTTGAAACTTCATCCCCCAGAATTCCCATGTTGTGCATGTCTGTGTACTAGTGTAAAATTAAAAAAGTAAATGTAAAGTAAAAAATGAAAATCTGCCTAAATTTGATGTAATGTAGACTGAATGCAAAACGTGAATGTAAATGCAAGAATGACAAATGCAAATGTAATTAGCGTACGCTGTAAGATTTAATCGTTTATGCACATAAACCTATTTTAATGTAAACAGGTTGAATGCAAAATGCGGATGTACGAATACATGCATAAATAAGAAAATATTGTAAACGTAAAATGTAAATGTAAATCTAGCAACAGAAATGTAAAATGTAAACAAAATGTAAAATATAAATATATGTAAAGCAGTACGTTCGCTTACTCTCGCTTTTAAAGTCTATATATAATTCGGCTAAAACTGCCCAACATTAAACAAATGTTTCGCTTATCATTTGATGATCTCAGCAAACTTCTTATCTTTGATTGACGTGTAATGTATACTTATTTATATTGTACTTCTGTAACAACAGATGTACAGCATGGCGAGTTCTAGGGGCTTCAGGCTCAAAAATTTTTTAAAAAGTGCCTTTATTGGGCTAAAAATAGCCCCTCCAGAATGGAAAAATAGGAAATTTTCCAGGAAAATGAATCGAAATCAAGTCAAAAAACAGATGGAAATTAAAAACTTCTTCAAGATTGCTTTAAATTGACTAAAGGATGTATAAAAAAGTAGTTTTAGCGCTATTTTAGCACATACATATATTTTTGAGGTATTTTGGTCCGGAAAACCTTAATTCATGACCCCCTCCCCAGATCGGCCATGCTGTGCATCTATGGTCTGGACCACACAGAAACTGAAAGACCCCCCAAAAATCAATACACCCCAGAGATGAATTATCGGTGCTATTTTTGGCAATTTGCCCCCCCCCAGAATTTTGATGCTGCGGTTGCATGGTCTCAGCTATTTTACGGGAGTCAGCAGTCATTCTGGCGAGAGAGTCGAACCACCCCTCCCAAGAAGACGTACATATGACTGTAACACGAACCTCGTTCGCTGGATCGCGCTTGCTACTGGTCCAAGGCGTCCGAATCAGTCCAATTAACATGCTGAAAATTTTTTCCCTGAGCAGCATAACCTTTGTGGCAGTCTGAAATTTGAAACGAAATCGAAAACACGAATCGAGTCGGACGATGTAAGGAATGAAATTAATGTAAAAAACACCGTGAATGACAGTGCAAATAATGAAATATCAACACAAACGATAGAAATTGTATTTAAAAAATGCAGCAGATTTAGATTTCGAACGAGACTGAACAGTAGTTTGAACGAATAATGCACGTGTGTACATAGATGTAAAACATACAGAAAAGCGGAGGAAAAAATTTAATTTTTGTCCAAAAAAATAAAGATGGTCTCAAAAAGTACTTGATTTTTATAGTGTACAGTAAATAGGTAGTAGTTTTATAAGCCTTCATTTGCATATTGCAACGTATACATATATGTGCAGGCCCGTATCCAGGGGACGAGGGGGCCTGCCCCCCCCCGAAATGGGAAAAAATTTTTGTTTTTCCCAAGGTATCTCAAAGGGAAAAATGAAAAAATTGGCGAAGTGGGTCTGAAACACCGCCAAAACAGGTTTTAAGCAGTACTTTTGAGCTAGTAAACTCAAAATTTACCGGCGCTTCGTGCCGGATTTATTGTTTATGTAAGCTTTTGTCTTCTAAACCGCTGAAAATCGCTCAAATTTGAGTTAGACATAGAGAGTATGTCAATTTTTTTCTAATGCTTTGCGCCGTATTTATTGTTTATATAGGTTTTTGTCTTCTGACCGCTCAAAACCGCTCAAATTTGAAGTTGACATGCAGAATATGTCAATTTTTTCGGCGCTTGGCGCCGAATTATTTGTTATCCGTATTATTTTTCTCTGTAAAGCGCAATGATTAAGTATAAAGGCAAGAGATAAGAAATAATTCGTCTATTAACTGATGAGAAATCAGCTTAAATGATGAATTTGCTGTAATTTTTTTATTGAAATTTTCTTCACCGTCGTATAGAGCTCGCCGAGATACGTTCAAAACTGTCTTTATTTTCGCCTATCTCCTAATGGTTCTCGAAATATCTGGCCTCAAAAATTTTCGGCCCCCCCGAAATAAAATCCTGGATACAAGCCTGTATATGTGTGTATGTAAAAACGTAGATAAACACATATGCACTATGCAGTCTGCAAAAGTTTTGAATCACCATATGTATTCTCAAAAATCAGTCATTTATTCAAAAAACTGTACAAAACAATGTATGTAGTAAAATGTAGGAGAGTGATACAACAAATCCAAAAACAAAAGAAAACAGTTTTTCGATCAGAATTTGATCGAATAAGCTCCAGTCCATTAGACTATTTATGCATATTTAACGAAGATGCGCGTTTCTAAGCGTGCTTAATCTTTGCTAAAGCTTATACTAATTGATTTTTTACCTACTACTACCTAACCTAGATATGTAAATAAATATAGATAATTTTTAATGATCAAGTTTGATTCCTGGTACATTTTTGGAGTTGAGATCATGTCCAGACTTATAAGCGGAGAAGTTGACGGACAAAAACCTACCAAAAACGTCTTTTTCACCCCAAAGTTGAAACTCCACACCTCCAAAATAACTCACCAATGAGAGTAAAGAAACGCATCCAAGTGCGATGTGTAACCATTGACATGGACTTTATTTTAAAATCAGTTCGCACCATTCAATTCATAACCGGAGTAGTCGACAGACGAAAAATAGGCAAAAAAGTGTTTTCTTATCCCAGAGTCTAAACTTTATACCATTACAAATAACTCTGTATTGAGTTCAAAGTAACGCGCCAAAGTACGATGCGTATGTAAGCCTTGAGACGTACTTTATTTTTATAATACTTTACACTTTCTGGTTTATAACCGGAGCGGTTGACAAACTAAAAGTAGGCAAAAACGTGTTTTTTCGTTCACCACCTGAGTGAACTTCAAGCTGCCAGAAGTAACTCCGTATGACCTTATACAAACGCGGTCGACTTCATCGTGTAGCCCTTAAACCATAGTACTTTTCCAGCGATAGGGTTTTTGGGGACTCTTATACGAAGAATTTGGCAGAGATAAAGAAGTCGAAAACTCGACAAAAATCTGTCTTTAGACCCTCAGATTTTCACTTTCTTTACATTGCCGTTCGAGAATCAATGCGGAATTCAAAAAAAGAAAAAAAGAGCTATATGGATAATTCCACCCTCTACAAATTTATGTCATCAAATTGTTTGAGCGATTTATACTGACTTGTACACAAGCGCGGAAAAAAACCACCGAAATTCGCTATATGTTATAACGTTATGTCAAAACTTTACACGCTCATCACAAACTCAATATTGAGTGTAAAGAAAAAAGACCGCGTAATCTTTTTTATTATCTCTTGAAAAAACCGCACGTGTCCCGTTACGGCTGTAGGGGGTGCACAGGTGTTAGGGGTACCAAAGTATATCATAGGTACGCGCTAACGCGCTACCTATGATAATACAAAGCCATCGATAAGACAAAATATGAAAGAAATAGAAAAAGCGAAAGGAAAGGAAGCAAGAATGGAAGAAAAAGTGATAAAGTTATATTGGAGAAAATATTTAAAAAACACGTATGTAGAGAACGATTTAAAAAATTATATTTACTCCTATATACACACATGGACCCCAGTCTCGCCTAACTTGAATGCACAAGCATTCAAATGTCAAATGTTTTACGAAATCGAACATTCTTCTCAGTGTCGGCTCTTTTAAGACAAAGTATCTATCAAAAAATATATTCGTGAGCATACATGGGTAGCAGCCAAATTATAAGAGTCCGGGTAGTGTAATACTAGGAGAATTTCAAAAAAAAACATGCAAAAAATTCAACTCTGGAGGTCTATCGATTTCTCAGGCGTTGGCAAAAAAACAAAGAATTAGAAAACGAAAAAGAGAATTGTTCGAAGCCACTTTCTACCAAATTTATTTTTTTTTGATCTCGATGGGTCAATGTGTTCGCGAGGCATTCGAATAATCTGTATAATTTTTGAACTTTGAGTGTTTAATTTGTTTTTATTTTCACCTTTTCGTATTTACTTCAAAGCAAAAAATTATGTGACGATAAACTTATTTTAAACTGTAAAACGCGCTCCGGTTTACACTTTCAATTTGACTGAACTAGTTTTAGACAAAATGTAATTGACAACGCTTACCGCTTCATCACACCTAAAGACGAATTCGCCTAAATCCAGAACGGAGATTTCGGATTTCCCGAACGTAGAGCATCCGGCGGTGGCCGTTTGTTCGGAATCGTCCCAATTTTCAAATATTGAGCAAGTTTTCAATTCTATGAGAAAAACATTTTCACGATAAAATTTAAGAAAGCAAGCAAGATATACGTATGTACCAACGAATAATACGTTATATATGTATTCCTGAGCTAGCAAATTCAAAACTTTTAGGCGCTTCGCGTCGGATTCGTTGTCTATATATAGTTTTGTCTTCCAAACCGCTAAAAATCGATTAAATTTGAATAGCCATAGAGAGCATGTCCATTTTTTCCGGCGCTCTTTCATTGTTCAGATATAGTTTTTACCCTGTAGCCCACTCAAAACAGATCAAATTTGAGTTATGGCATGGCGACATGAAAGTTTTCCCGGCGCTTCGCGCCAGATTTATTGTTTATCCACGTTTCTATCCTCTAGCCCGCCCAAAATCGCTCAATTTTGACTTAGACATATAAAATATGTAAATCAAATTTTTTTTCGGCGCGCGTCGAATTATTTGTTATCTGCATTCTTTTTCTCTGTAAAGCACAATGATTAAACAAAGACAGGAGATGAGAAAATATTCGTCCAATGAATGACGAGAAATCAGTTGTGCCGATAGCTTACATGAAAAATTGCATATATATCAATACTAAATATAATGAACAACTTTTGAAATATAATTCTGAAATTTTTCTTCACCATCGTTTAGAGCACGTCGATATACGCTCAAAACTAGAGCTGTGCCGGGGCCAGGCCCCGGCCCCGGCCGGCGCCGGGGCCTAGGCCCGGCCCCGGGCCGAGGCAAACGGCCCCGCACCGGAGCAGGAGCCAATGTTAGAGTTGATTATAATGTAGAAAATTGATAATGTTTTGGGCAGATTTACCTTCAAACTCAATTTCAAGCAAACCACAGATCTTGCTAATTCAAATCTTTATTTCACTATGTCAGATTGGTGCAAATTTCTAGTTAATAATCAAAATTGACATATTTTAAATTGCAATTCATATAGACGAGCATTTCCAGCTTGCTTGGTAGCAGACAGCTACGTCTATCAGAACAAATAGAATAATAAGCCTAAAAAAGTGCAAAGTAAAGCACATTGAAAAACGCATCCAAGTCAGAGGAGTTAAATCCATACATGGGCAGCTCAGAAATTTTAGGGGGTAGTCAAAAAGTGCCTGATAATATATGATAGAGCGAAAAAACACAGTTTTCTCGCGTTTCTCAATGAGAGCTATCCATTAGCATCAAAAAACCGCAGAAAAACAAAAAATTCTGAAAATCAATTTCTGGGGGTCTAGCGGATTTTTTTTGGGGGGGGGGGAGAATGTGAATTCTTGGGGTCTAGATCCCCCCATGCCCATGTTCTGTTATATCTTGTAATCCCAACAAATATTAACGCTTGACGTGCATATCTACAAACAAGAATATATGCATAGGTACATATAAGGGGTAGGGCAGGGTCGTACTATGAGCATGGTAAAGCACGCTATTATTGGCCCCGGCCAGGCCCGGCCCCGGCACCGGGGCCTAGGCTCCCGGCCCCGGCCCAGCAAAAAGGCGGCCCCGGCACAGCTCTACTCAAAACTGCCCAACTGCCAATATTTTTGTCTATCTCCCAATTAGAGCTGTGCCGGGGCCGCCTTTTTTGCCGGGGCCGGGGCCGGGGCCTAGGCCCCGATGCGGGGCCGGGAGCCTGGCCGGGGCCAATAATAGCGTGCTTTACCATACTCATAGTACGACCCTGCCCTACCCCTTATATGTACCTATGCATATATTCTTGCTTGTAGATATGCACGTCAAGCGTTAATATTTGCTCGGATTACAAGATATAACAGAACATGGGTATCGAGGGATCCAGACCCCAGAATTCTCATTCTCCCCCCCCCCAAAAAAATCCGCTAGACCCCCAAAAATTGATTTTCAGAATGTTTTGTTTTTCTGCGGTTTTTTGATGCTAATGGATAGCTCATTGAGAGACGCGAGAAAACGGTGTTTTTGTCGCTCTACCATATATTATCAGGCACTATTTGACTTTGAAAAATGTTGGACCCCCTAGAATTTTTGAGCTGCCCATGTATGGATTTAACTCCTCTGACTTGGATGCGTTTTTCAATGTGCTTTACTTTGCTTTTTTTAGGCTTATTATTCTATTTGTTCTGATAGACGTAGCTGTCTGCTACCAAGCAAGCTGGAAATGCTCGTCTCTATGAATTGCAATTTAAAATATGTCGATTTTGATTATTAACTAGAAATTTGCACCAATCTGACATAGTGAAATAAAGATTTGAATTAGCAAGATCTGTGGTTTGCTTGAAATTGAGTTTAAAGGTAAATCTGCCCAAAACATTATCAATTTTCTACATTATAATCAACTCTAACATTGGCCCCGGCCCCGGTGCCGGGGCCAGCCTGGCCCCGGCCCGAGGCCTAGGCGCCCGGCGCGGGCCGGGGCCTGGCCCCGGCACAGCTCTACTCGTAATGGCCCACGAGACACACATGGACAAGGTAAAAGTAGCCAGAGGGAGGGGGTAAAACCTAGGAAGGTCATATAGGTAAATAGTGTTTATTCTTTTTTTGTACAAGGTCGCTTTGTACATGTCGACAGACGGTCCCCAAAAGTGTAAAAGTACATTAGCACGTTATGTGCAGTTGACTCGCGCTTTGTAACCACATGATCTGGGGATAAATCCCCCAGAAAAATTTTCACCGCAGAAATTTTTTCACCCCGCTTCCCCAAGGATTGGCGATTTTTTGAAGGTTACCAAGAATTTTCCAAAGATTTGTAAAAAAAACATGCTTTTTTAAGCGTTTTTAGCTTTATATTTGCTCAAAAGTGATAAATTTTCACATCGTCCTCTTTTGACTATATTTTGTTCAATTTGTTCCTACTTTTTGATTCTTTTACAAAAAGTTTTTTAAAATGTTTTCATGCTCCAGAAAGATAGAGCATCCTCAGAAACGCCGAAAAACTATGTTTTTGACGGGTATCTACCATGTTTGGACCTAAAAAAGACACTTTATAACGCCATCCCCAGAATTCCCATGCCGTGCATGTATGTTTGAAACCCTTACTAGTGTAGTTTAACCAATTTATAGGTTTCTAATGATGAAAAATACAAAAATGAATCAATGCGGCGCGGGTCGCCGGGAAAATTATGATATTTTTACCGTTTACAGATGGAATTTTCGGCTTTTTTCCCGCACTACGCTCAAAAATTGTCTTGTAGCACCTTTCCTTCTCTCAAAATCGCTTGATAATATCTGATTTTCCGAAACCTTATTTAGGGGTAATACACCCCTGTCAACTCCCTATGCCCATGTGTGTCACGAGATATCTGACCTAGAAATTTTCGGCCCACCCCCAAATAAAATTCGGGATAAGGGCCTATGTAATGATATTAACAAAATACAAACATACGACGATAATCGAAAATACTGAAAGCTTAGAAATTACTGTATATTTAGTTCTATGCTGATCAACTTCACAAAACCCGTCAAGATATAAATAAGTAGGTATGTACTTCATTATAAAACATGTAGGAATGACAAAAAATGAGTACTACGAATAGACAACAAAAACTAAATGTTATGCCATATTTTCATTAAGTAAAATCGTTAGAAATCTCATCTGAATGAAGTAACAAAGGAAAATATTAAGTACGCAGAAATATAAGAGTACATAAATACTTGAGTAACATATGATAATAAACACATATTGGCGTTAAGAAGATCTTCTTGACCCTGAACAACAAGTAGGCGTGAGGAGTGGAGTTAGACCTCGCCCCATGAGAATTCGATAGACCGCCGAAAATCGATAGAACCCATATTTGAATTTTCGGCATGTTGTTTTAGGATTTTTACCGGTTTAGCAGGGATTTTTGCCGGTCTAACACAATCCAGACCCCCCAAAATTTGGCTGCTGCCATATACGATCTCGGGGGAGTCTGGGGCAGTGGCGGATCTAGGATTTTCCTAAGGGTGGGGCGGTACCCTAAGGGGAGGGGGGCGGAAAAATTAGCCGTTTTAACCCAAAATCGCTAAAAATCGCTCAAAAATCCTTAATTTTGCGCACTATTTTGGGCCAATGAGGGGGGGCGGCCGCCTCCCTCCCGCCCCCTAAATCCTCTTCTGGTCTGGCCCCCAAGACTTCGCAATTTTTCGTAAGTTCTCGAAAGCTTTTTTCGATAAATTCGCAGAAAAGGTGCTTTTTAAAGCGTTTTTATCCATCTATTTGCTCAAAAGTGTCAAATTTTTGGCGCTTAGCGCCGTATACTCATGTTTTGACTATATTTGTGTTCAATTTGTTGGACTTTGTTTTTTCGAAATTTCTTCGTTTTTACTTCCTAGAAAGATAGAGAATCGTCAGAAACGGCGAACAACGTTGTGTACCGACGCGTACCTACAATTTTTGGGCCCAAAATGACACTTAAAAATTTCACCCGCCCCCAGAATTACCATGCTGTGCATACATGACTGCTTGCTGCCCATGCATGTATGATCTGAACCCCAAACCCAAAACCCTCAACAATTAATTTTTTAAAATTTTAATACCTTTTCGTGATTTTTTATGCCAAAGGATAGAGCTCAATGAGAAATGTCGAAAAACAGTGGTTTTAACTCCTATTAAGATAAATTTTATACATTTGTGAGCACTTTTTTGACCATTCAAAATTTTTGGACTCCCAGACCCCGTTCAGAATTGAGACGCTTCCAATGTATTGAATAACCCAGAGTAAATAGAAATAACTTTTTTTAATGCTCAATGCACCCAGTCAGCCAAGCTAAAATAATCGTACATACATAGGCATCAATTCATTATCTATCTCGCTGAATAAGACTCATATACATATGTATGTATATGTTTATTGAATCAATTCTGATAGGAAATAGTATGCACGTAAAGTGGACAAATGTCAGTTAATTACATAGATTTGAAATTAAATTCAAATGATGAGTAAGCTTGAATCAAAATAAACACCGTCAAATGAATAAAACAATGAAAAATCGATAAAAATAAAATGTATAAATGATTAAGAATCAATTAAATTCCATGACCATTGTGGTGATAATAATAATAGTAATAATTATTATTATTTGATAAAAATCAACAATAATATTTCATATTTGGCCACTGGGAAATGCGAAGGCGTAAAAAGGACCAAAAAGAATCAATCTTACTTTTAACTGCATCGGAACGAGTGAGGTGCATTGGACCGGCCAATAAAGCGACGGTCAGAGTATTGACCGCAGTGGCGCACTTCAGCTAAAACAGAGCGCTTTGAATTAATGAATAAAAAGGATAACTATAAATTCAAAAAATTCACGTTGATGTATACAAGTAACTTTTTATTAAGTAACTTAAAAAAAGGAAATAAAATAAAACTAGAATAAAAAAAATTTAAAAAATTATTCTCTCTATACATATAACTTTTTAAACTTTTTATCAACTGTGAAAAATCAAATAAAAAATAGAAATAAAAATCAACAAAAAATTAAAAAATTATTATTTTTTGACAATACCTATGACTTTTATTCAACCTTATTTTTTAGTTTTTACGGAGGAGTTCCCATACATGTAAGTTTATGACTTCCCAATTTTTGAAAGAAAAACTTGGATTTTTTGGCCAAAAATTTGAGATCATTCACCCCCACCCCCTGAAAACGGCCGGGAACCCCTACCCAAATTTTGAGATATTACATGTATTGGGATCCGAGATATTACATGTATTGAGATCCCTCACCCGAAATGTAGGTCGTCACGATTCTTCCCACCTTCCAAAAGTTGAAAATTTTTACACCTATCCCCCATTTTTGACAAAATGCGTTTTAGGCAATTTTTGCATGATTTTCTTACCATTCAAGGTCATTTATTTCCTAAATTGACTGGCTACTCCCTCTCTCAAAATTTTGACCACGTCTGACGTGGTCTCATAACCCCCAGAAGAAACATACCTCTGTAATACCTAAATCTAAAATGCAAGCGTAAAAGTTATATTTCGCAAAGTTATACAGTGTCAAATTACGTATACCGCGAGAAATAAACTTTTATGGGATCGCTACTGTTTTTCGAAATTAAATAAACGAAGAGACTTTTTATGCAACACTTTTCGGTGGATTTCGAGTGTAACATCAACTGAAGGGTTAATAATCTGACTTTTCAATTCCTGAATGTTCAATGGACACATTATTTATGCCTTAGATTTAATAAATCCCAAAGAAAAATCGCGCGACGTTAAGTCGGGAGAATGATAGAGGCCAACCAAGGCTGGACGAGTCGCGGATTCGCCTTCCATACTTTGTCCCCCTAGATTTTTTAACTTGACGCTATCGGCTTCTTTTCTTTGTAATTTATGACAGCTAATGAGCACGTAGCTGGCCGTCCTATTTTGGGGGGACCAACACCAATTTTTTGGAGAATAAGCCAAAAAAGGCCAAAAAAGCATAAAATAACGTTTAAAAGTCATATTTTACGATTTTTCTTAATTTTGGGCGGAGTCCGAACCATACGTGGGCAGCACCGAAATTCTGGAGAGGGTATTTTGATTTCTGGGGGGTATTTTGGTTTCTCGGGGGGGGGTGCATACCCCCAACCCCCCCCCTCCCACACGCCCAGGTGTGGTCCGAACCCCCCATTCTCCCCAAACATACGTGCCTGAAAAGTTTTGCTCGGTTGTTGCGAGCCTTATTTGAAATTTCCGGAAATGAACGGTTTCACACAAAAGTGTAATACTCCTAAAATAAAGATCCTGACAATGTAAAACTTCACATAATAAAACTTGTACGGTTCCTTTATAACCTGGAAAATTTTATGTTGTTTGAACGAAAACTCTTCTAGCTATAGAGAAAAGAAATATGGAATATATAGGTGCGCCACCCTGTATATATGTATGTACAGTGGTCGCCATGAAAGATGACGCGCCATCATCCTCAGAATTATAATGGATGGTGCGTCGCGAGCGCCGTGTTACGTCCATCATGTGCCATCATCTCTTTTTCTATTCAGCGCCATTAACCTCCATCATCCCATTAATCTGGCGATGCGGACGGCGCAATTTAGCTATTAATAGCGCCAACAAGGAAACGCGCACGTGAATGCTGGCGCGCTTCCTTCTTGTTGGTGCTATTAATAGCTAAATTGCGCCGTCCGCATCGCCAGATTAATGGAATGATGGAGATTAATGGCGCTGAATAGAAAAAGAGATGATGGCGCATGATGGACGTAACGCGAGCTCGCGACGCACCATCCATTATAATTCTGAGTGATGGCGCGTCATCATGGCGACCACTGTACGAGTATGTGCACACATATGCATGCATGTAAGGCGACGAATTTGAATCGGACTATGTATGTATATACAAATAAAGTCACTCACATGCACCGCGCGTTTCACACGACTCAGTTCATTGTAAACAAGCCAGTTTGAAGGCAACAAGGTGCTGCACCTGCTTTTCGAGAACCTTTTGCCGTCCAATAACGTGGAATGCGTACTAATTTCGGCCGCTTCATATCTGTATCAATTATCTCGGCAAATTTTTTAGAATTTTTACTGAGATAAGTTTACCAAACGACAATAATGATAAAAAATACCAGAATATCGGTGATTAAAAATTGAATGAGAAAGTAAAAATGTATTGAATTTAGGACAAACAATAATCACTGGCGGATTTAGAGGGAGGGGGCGGCCGCTCCCACCCAAACAAAGATTTTGTAGCTCCTAAATGATTTCTCGAGTGTTTTTCCGGCAATCCGTGTCGATTACTGAATTATTTTTGTGAGTTTTCCATGAAAAAAACGTTGAGAAATTCCGAAATTTTTTTTTACTTTTCTGCCTCAAAAATAATTCTTCCTATTTAAAGACAACGGAAAAATCGGTACTTTCAGCGTATAATATGCGAATTTTCGGACAATGTTTGACACTTCCAGGAAAATTTAGAGTTCCGCCCCCTGTCAGAAAATCCTGGATCCGCTACTTAAAATAATCGTAATATACATATCTCTATATGGAAAGGCTATCGCTCAATGATGTAATACGTGTATCACCCCACTGAGGAAACCTTAAGTCAGATACTGGCTAACGATTTCGTCCTCGGCCAGGGTATTTTGAAATGAGTGCCTTTTTTACTCTTTAAAAACTAACATTATTGACTGATTTACCGTTTTCTCGTCAACGAACTCTTGTAATCTAGTAGTCTAGCGAAAATTCAGTAATTTTACTCAAAAAGTGATAGGAAAATAGCCTTAGCATAAAACGGTGACCTTTGAACCGAGCCGCTACACTGAAAATAAAATTTCCGGATTTCGCCTCTCCTGACCATCCTATCCTACCCACCCACGTAATTGGTCATCCTCCCCTAAGGACCAAGATTTTAACCCCCCCAACCATTTTGGCCAAAACACGCATTTTTACGTTTTGTATGCCATTTTTTGACCAAAGAATAAGGTCGCCCCCCACCAAAATTTTGAGCTTCATATCTGGTTTGAATTTTGCGAGCCTCTTTGTCCACGTAAGCCAAATAAGGATAAGAACCGGCGACCAAAACGGCTTTAATCATCGGCCAGTCCTGCGAGTAAATGTTGAATTTCGCGTAATCGCCGGACAAATAGCCCACTCGACTAAGTTGCATCTTCAGTTGCTCGCTTAAGAGGGTGCGCGTTGAAAAAATTAAAATCCGATAGGGTCAAAGGTCAAAGGTCAAAATGGACGATCATAATATCAATTTGATTTTAACATGGACGATAGAAAAAACTATCGTCGATAACTTTTATAAAGAATATGCCTATTTGTTCTAGTTTAAATTTAAATATACTGTAGTCTCAAATTAGTCACGCTTTTTTGGTAAAATTTAATTCCCAAATATCTAGCTACCAAGGCGATTTAAAACTTCGATGCATTGTGGCTTAGAGCGGATATGCAACCTCTGATAATTTCGAGGAGTAGCCGATCTTTGGCCAAAAAGGCAAAACGTACCTAAAATGGCCTAAAATTGTTCAAATTTAAAATTTTTGACAAAATCGGAGGGGGAGGAAAAATTACAGTCCTTGAGTTGGGGATCCCAAATTGTCCGTATTATATAATTGGCCTACAGTAAGATGGGCCATCAATTCTACTATAAAACATTATTCTTATTGAATCAATTTAGGAAACCTCTGAAGCCAGTTTACTCACTAAGTAATAAACAAAAAGTCATACTACAATAACTAATGAAATAGGTATCGAATAGACATTTCATTCGGCATTATTTTTAAAATTTGTATTATTTTATTTACCCCTCCCTTCCCTATTCATAAATGTATTAACACAATGAATATTTAAGACGCAAAAATTTTGAATTTTTCATGTGCATTTTTTCGCTGAATAGAAAGAAACATTTTACGACTCTTGTCAATAATTATGTATGCTATTTCTCAATCCTCAATCAGAAAACGAACCCATTCCATTTTCAGGAAATTTTTTCTCGACATTTTAAACAGGACCTTACTAGAACCAAGCTACTCTATTGCAAACCTGTTTGCATTATGTTAAATATTAAAACCGAAAATAAAAAACAAATAAAATTCGAAAAAAATTATCTTATCAAATACAGGGATCTCACCCCACCTAAGTCGGTCGTCAGACATATAAAAGAGCGATCGGCGATCCATTACCCAAAGTTAGTCGTCCCCTATTCCCTGAAGACAGAAAAATGTTTGAACCCTCCCACCGATTTTTGGAAAAAACTTGCGTTTTTAGCCATTTTTAAGGTGCTTTTTTGCTATTCTCAGCCAAACATTGGAAATCATTTACCTTCCCCCTTCCTAAAAATTGCCACGAACCCCGCCCAAAATTTCGAGCCGTCACATGCATATCGGCCGTCCCCATCCCATAAAAACCTTAGATTTGTTACAATCTATATTGGCAAAAATTCGCATTTTAGGTCATTTTCAGACGTTTTTGCCATTTGGGTCAAAAATATTGAAGCTCATTAACATCACACTAAAAATGACCTACATATAAGTCTGCCGTAAAACTCAGATGTACATATAAAGCAAAATCGAAAATTGTGCTCGCAATCGCTCATCTGAATCTATTTAATTCGTTGAAGAATAAATTTTCAAATAACAAATCGTAATTCGCACATTCAATGAATAATAAGATTAAAGGAAATTGATGCGATGATCAACATGTGAATTAAACGATCGATTTAAACAAATTTTTTTAGTGTAAACAAAAACTTTACACCTGAAATTAAAAATTTAAATTATAAATTAAAAATTTGAATTAAAAGTTAAAAATTTGATTTAAAAATTGAAAATTAAAGCAAACTTACCGAACACCATAGACCATGTTCATGCAGACGGGCGATAAGAAGTTCTGATTGCAGTATTGACGCTCTGTGCTTCTGTCATAAGCAGCCATGTATCCTTCGTAGGCGACCAAGAAAACGTGATGGTCCGAAAAAGCGCCCGGAGGATTCATAGAACATCGGCATTTCTTCGCCACCTGCTTTTCTTCGCGCAATTTCGGCAAAATGACTACAAAATTGAAAAGAATTACAAAAATGATGATGAAATAAGTTTTTGATGATAAAAAATAATTTTCAAAATAGCTCCTCTTATCGGAAATAAAAAATTGATAGAAAATGTAGAAAAAGAACATACATGCATACACACGGTCAAAAGTTCTGGAAGGGGGTAGACCGAGTCTCCTAGGGGTGGGGATCGTACATAGCGCTAAAATAATATGTTTATGTTGATTTTTTAGATATTTTTGTCGTTACTCACCAACCCCCGTCAAAAACCGTAAAAATGCTTTAATCCGTTGTATGCTGCCCTTATTCAATATTCGTGATTAAGTTTGCATGAAAACAAATGATAATAAGAACGATGGAACGACTTGGACTATCAAACATGAACAGAATAATGGACAAAAAAAGGTCCGAATGAATGAATGGACACAGTACTACTCGAAAAATACTTCAGATTATACTGGTGGGCATCGTTTGGCACTCTTACATAATTCCGATAATAGGTTTTGGTCTGCAAATGGCCTGAGGAGGTATGCCTTTCCAAATTTGTGGTAGGGATCATAACCGGGCAATGGCTGACGGTTCGCCCCGTCCAACTTCCAGCCAAAAGGGTGGGTGGGTCTCTAGACACCGAAAAAGGTGGGTCAGTCCCTGAAAAAAGGTGGATCCGTGCCTGAAAAAGGTGGGTCGTTCAGCTTAATCAGTGGGTCAGTCACTGAAAAAAGGTAGGTCCATGCATGAAAAAGGTGTCAAACAGTGTAATAAGATGGTTCCTGTGCATATTTTGCAAACTGATCATGATATACTGTGTCTAGCATTTCCTTAAATTATCTCCAAAAATTTTCTCCCTGTACAAAATACAGCCCCGTCCAAGTTACCCCTTCGCCCCGTCCAACTTTTGGTTCGGCCCGTCCTGGTGATGGGCCGATATGGGGCATTGCCCAGGTGTGGTAGGGATATCCCCCATACCACCCCCAGTGTGCATGTGTGAAAAAGAATTAAGCACAATCAATGAAACTAAAATCGTACTACAATGCAATAAAACGAGTTAGGGTCATGCATAAATGATCTTGAGGCGGAAGTAGGTTTCTGCCCGCAATTCGCAACTTTCGCAAGTTCCAAAAATTAGCTGAAAATTCGTAGAAAAGGTGCCTTTTAAACATTTTTAGCTATCTATTCGCTCAAAAGTGTCGAATTTTCGGCGCTTCGCGCCATATGAGTAGGAATTCAATTTGGAAAATTTAGGAATTTAAAAGAAATTTAGGACTAAGAAATATAGGGAATTTAGGATTTCTGTAGGAATTTTGAAAATTTAAATTTATTGAAATGAAATTCATTCATGCATTTAAATTTATTTAAATAAATTTACAAAATTTAGGCCAGAAATTTAAGCGTAAGAGCCTTTTTTGTAAGTCGAAAGCAAAAACGATTAAAATAACCTACACATGCATTAAAGGGATTATATACTGTACTATTAAGTATTTTTCAGTCTAATTTTTCACTATTTCTGAGGAAATATAAGAATTTATCGAAAATATCGACCTTACAGATCATTTCAACGTCATTCTATGCATTTTTGGGTAAATAAGACAGAAATGTTTTGAAATATCTTGACGTCTCTACTAGTTTCGTTCCCCTAAAATCATGCTGAAAATGTTAGATAGGTCAAAATCGCGTGAGTTAGTAGGACCATGGACCCTGACACGAGGGAAATACTTCACCACAATGTTGTTTTTGTACAAGGTCCCTTTGAACATGTACATACAAAGATGGTCCCCAAAAGTCTTTGTACATATTGTACATGCAAATTTTTTGGGAGCTGTTATATGATTAAGTAGCGTTTACGGTGTGGTAAAACAGGGTTTTTCGACCTTTGGTAGCGTTTTTAGCCAATTTCTAAGTTTCTGATGACAGAAATACTGAAAATTGTCTCAAAACGACGCGAAATGCCAAAATTTTTTTGTCTTCTTGCTCTTTAAATGCAATTTCTGCCATTACGAAGAGAAATAGAACAAACAATTACTCATTTCAGCGCGAAGCGCCGATAATTTTTGGGAATTTCAGACTTTTACAGTTTTTGTCTTTCCAAAAATCTTTGTACATGTACATACAAGGACGGTCCCGAAAAGTCTTTGTACATCGGAAAAAATCTTTGCCAAATACAAAAAAAACTGGGTTTCATCACTAAAAAAACGCGAAAGACCACGCATGAGTCTAACAAAAAACAATTAAAAATATAAAATTCGTGCGAATAAAAATGAGCAGCGAAAGAGATATAGTTGTTATCCCTAAAAATGGATTGATAAAATTTGGACTAGTGATCAATTTCATTCCATTGATAAGACTTCGAAAATTATTAGAATTTTTTGTATCACGTTGCATAGAGCTCGCCTCTAAACGCCAAAAAATTTCGTTGTTTTTGCCGAACTTGACAAAATACTATTGTTTTCAAATTTTTTAGGTATTTCTTACTATTTTTGGCAAAAACTATACAGGTTCATATATCGTCTCTTGATGTAAGAACAATCACTATTCTCCCCAGTGCAGAGTTAGATATCAAAATGCTGACATAGCATACATGTAATGGCTCGAAATTTCGGGTAGGGAGTCCCCGACTATTTTTAGGGAGGAGGATCACGCCCAATTTTCGGCCAAAAATGGCCAAAACGCATCTAAAAATGGCCAAAGAATTCAATTTTTTCCTAAAATCGGGATGAGGTCAAAATTTTTCCGGCTCGGGGGGATTGATGTGACTTAAGCTTATCTTTAGCATTACGTGACGATTTTATCGGAAGAGCAATCTTTAAACTCAAAAGCCTCGAGGTTGACCGGGAGTAAAACCCTCATCCCCTATCACATTTATGTAAAACCATAATAAGCAACACGTATAACTTTACATGGATCACGGTAGGTCATAAAAGCAACGATGGTCAATATAGGATCAATGCACTTGAAGAGGATGCCAAATATTAACATTTTGGAAAACTGCGGTTCAACCGGTAATTCGACGATGCGACGGCCCAGGCGAGTCAAATTTTCGCTTTCGGTAATGGCGCCAATCGCCTGTAAACGGTTTACATCGTGGACTTGTATAATTATTGTCGAAATTCGCAATTTAAACTCAATCCGAACGAAATTTGCGCGAAAATGGGTCATACATATAAATAATTTAAATAAAAATAATAAGTAATATAAACGAGTAAAATAATAAATAATATACGTTAATCTTGCAAAACATACATATAATAAACAAACAATTTCTCAATCATTACAACATGAGCAAAACTGAAATTTAAATAGGTATAAAAAATTAAAATTCATATCCAAAACCAAATCAAATCAAACGCAAATCAATATATTGTACATACACACTTACACACAGCCACTTCTAAACCAATTTACATATATGCATATCGACTAGAAGACAATCGAAGGCTTAAACTGAATATAAAATTCAAATTTTTAAAATTTGAACTATGCTAACCGTTTAAACCATACATACATGTAACAGGGTGATAGAGGGATCCCCCATCCAAAGTCGGACGTCCGCCTCTACCCTCCTCCCCCTGAAGCCAGAAAATTTTTGACCCCCCCAATTTTTGGAAAAATCGATTTTTGTGACCGTTTTTAGGCTTTTTTGGCTAAAAATTAGAGGTTATTTACCCCCCCCCCCAAAAAAATTCCAAGCCGTTATATGCATATATGGTTTAATCTGCAACAACAATTACGAATGGTCGGTGCTTTGGAGAACAATAAGTCACAATAACTTATGTACTAAGCTGAGACGGACAGTCTAAAAGTGAACTATGTATGATGAGGACAAGCAAAAAATGAATTAAAAATCAAAATAAAGCAAAACATGCAAGTACCTACATTCAAAATGTAGATATCAATTATAATATAGAGCATTTCTTCCAAAAAAATGATTTCTGTCCTTTTTCGGCTATTCAAAGATACACTTTGCAAGCCCTTAAAATTCGATTTTGCAATTTAATTCTGCTTATACGAAATCAAAAATACATAAATGAAATAATTATTTAATCTAAATAAAAATTTATTATCTATTTCAAATTAGGTATTAAAAAAACTTTAAAAAATCGAACACTAAAAGCAAAACACGCAAACCTTCAATAAATTTAGAGCGTTATTGATGCCATGAGGAGACGGCGGATCGGGCGCCCTGCCCAAAAGGTCCGCAACGTTTCGGTATTCGGGGAATAAGAGTTTCGTTTGAAGGCATAATTCCTGATCGAAAGCAAAAAAAGCATTAGAAAGCCAATCTCAATTTTTCTCTAAAACCAGTTCCCGCTTAAGCAAAATTACTAAATTAGATGTGATGTAAAAAGTAAAGTGTATAATATGTACGTACATGGGCAGTGGGTACGTTCTGACTTTTCACGGTCAAACGACTTCCCTAGAACTGGGAGTTGGTCAGATGATGAAAATGAAAAATGGAGTTTTTTCGGGTCAAAATGACCTCATAAAATGGCATAAATGCTAAAATAGCGTTAAAACTACGTTATTCCATATTTTCCGGTCAATTTCGAGTACTTGTGAAGGAAAATATTCAATTTTCACCCATTTTAGACCTTTATATTACCTCATTTTCACCGGGAAATTTTTAAGACTCTTCCGGGGTAGGTCCGGCTTTCCCTGCAGGGTTGCGGAATGGCTCAGCCGCCAGGGTCAAGTCACTTGATCCTGAATTGATGAACCCCGTAGTAGTATAGAGGGGGGGGGGGTCGCAAGCGCATTTCGGGGGTCCGCCACATACAAAACATAGGCGAAGCCCGTTCAAGCCAAGTCAGCTCGGGGGTCCGCCCGGGGCTACCCCCGCTAGAAGGGATACGCAGTCACAGGAAGGGAGAAGCCCCAAAAATAAAGTATAGAGGAAGGTCGCAAGCGTATTTCGGGGGTCCGCCACACACAAAACATAGGCGAAGCCCGTTCAAGCCAAGTCAGCTCGGGAGTCCGCCCGGGGCTACCCCCCGCTAGAAGGGATACACAGTCACAGGAAGGAGAAGCCCAAAAAAAAGTATTGAGGGGGTCGCAAGCGTATTTCGGGGGTCCGCCACACACAAAACATAGGCGAAGCCCGTTCAAGCCAAGTCAGCTCGGGAGTCCGCGGGGTCCGCTTGGGGCTACCCCCGCTAGAAGGGATACGCAGTCACAGGAAGGGAGAAGCCCCAAAAAAAAGTATAGAGGGGGGTCGCAAGCGCATTTCGGGGGTCCGCCACATACAAAACATAGGCGAAGCCCGTTCAAGCCAAGTCAGCTCGGGGTTCCGCCGGGGGCTACCCCTGCTAGAAGGGATACGCAGTCACAGGAAGGGAGAAGCCCAAAAAAAGTAAAGAGGGGGGGTCGCAAGCGCATTTTGGGGGTCCGCCACACACAAAACATAGGCGAAGCCGGTTCAAGCCAAGTCAGCTCGGGGGTCCACGGGGTCTGCCCAGGCTACCCCCGCTAGAAGGGATACGCAGTCACAGGAAGATAGAAGCCTCAAAAAAAAGTATATAGAGGGGGGTCGCAAGCGCATTTTGGGGTCCGCCACATACAAAACATAGGCGAAGCCCGTTCAAGCCAAGTCAGCTCGGGGATCCGCCCGGGGCTACCCCTGCTAGGAGGGATACACAGTCACAGGAAGGGAGAAGCTCCTAAAAAAGGGCCAAGGCCCGACCCTATGGTCAAAAATATTGGATAGAGAAAATGTTACTGGCGCTTTGCGCCAGGTTGTTCTGCGAGTATGGACAGATTTTTTGGGCAAATTTCGATCACTAAATTTGGGGTTCGTGTGCTGGCTCGAACTTGGGCAAAAAAAATTTTTTCTGTGAACTGGTACCCAACCCTGATTTTTTTGTCTTACTTATTAAATGTTTTGTATGTGGCGGACCCCCGATGAAACCTGATTTATTTTGCCTATGTTTTGTATGTGGCGGACCCCGAAATGCGCTTGCGACCCCCCCCCCCTCTATACTACTCCCGTGCCAATGTATGATTACCATGATTAACTACAGTATATACAGCAAAGCGAATAAGGACTTCTAATTATAATATTTTTCGGTTTCATCTCGAGTACATCGTAGATAACGTTAAACCAATGTTTTATATATTTAAATGCAAAAAAGCATGAAGAGGAAGGACTAAGAAAAGATTACTGAAAAGATTAATTTTTAAAATAATAACAGTGTAAACTAAAAAATGTATTTTACAGTATTACAAAGTTTTGTTATTCTAAGCATTTTTAGTACACAGGGTCGTAAATAAGGAGGGGCGGGGGACGGCCGCTCCCCCTTGGCCGGAAAAAAATCTGAAAGGTAAGACAATGCAAAAGAGATGGAAAAATCAAGTGCCCTTGTCGTAAAAATCTTCGAATTTTCGGCGCTTCGCGCCGGATATGAATCATTTTCTATCATTTTGGCCCAAGCGCGACCAAAAACTGACACTTTTTATACATGTTTGAATTACAAAAATTGAAAAAATCGAATTTTATAATCTGATTGGATATAGTTTGTTGAAAAACGTCGAAAAATGCAGTTTTCGCGAGCTATCCCGACGAATGTCCCGAGATATAGACTAATTTATGTTGGGTCCGCCCCTCTCCTTGGCCGAATCCTGGATATGGGCCTGCTAGTACATACATATGTCCAAACTCAGAACAATTTGGACAGCTTTTACTTTTCTTTTTGCACTAAGAGTTAAACGACATGTTACGCCTTCTGTTCTAATTCGCTTAATACAATCATAAAATATGCTAAGAAAATGTTGTGAATGCCAGCAGAGCCTGAGAATTCTGAAAGGGGTCATTAGCAGTTATTTAAGTTAGTTTTTTTAATTAATAAACTATTTTATTGTTACTTATTTAATTATTAATTATTAAATTATTAAATAATTTATTTTTAACGCATCGAAAACACAATCTTTTCGATATTCCTGCCGATAATGAATGATGATCAAAGAACATGTGAAAATTGATACTTTTGAGGAAAGAAATCAATAAAAAACGCTTAAAACAGCGCATTTGCTGAGATGTTAAGAAAATCCAAGACTTCTCGAAAAATAAATCGATTAAATATGATCTAAACGACTAAAAACGGACGCGTTCAAGCCAATAAATCGATAAAAAAGCTTAAAAGGGTACATTTTTTGAGATTTTTAGAAAATTTAAAATTCTGCAGGAATCGAATATCTAGAAGCCCACCCAAAAAATTGTACAGTGGTATCTCGTAAATAAAGCAACAAAATTATCTATTTTTTAGCATTAATGACTTCTTACGTGGATAGGCACGCGAAGAATTTCGGGCACCGGATTCTCCGACAAGCTCTGATACCGCAGCTTGCTGTAAAGACGGTAGCAAAATCCGTCCGAGCACCGGCCAGCCCTTCAGAAATGGAGTAATTAAAAACAAAGCTTAGCTGAAAATGCTGGAAAAATAATGAATGAAACTTAAAATAAAAAATTTAAAAATCATGGTATTTTCCATAAGTAGTACAAAGCATACATATAACGGGAGGGGGTGGGGGATCACCCCAACCCCAAGCCAGAAAATTTTAGAACGCCCCGATTTTTGGGAAAAATCGAATTGTTTGGTCGTTTTTAGGCGTTTTTTTGGCCAAAAATTGGAGGCCATTTACCCTTCCCCCTAAAATAGGCCAGGATCCCCCAAAATTTCGAACCGTTGCATGTATGATACAAAGTGTGTACTACATACATACTCGTACATTACATGGCAAGGTAAGGCCCACTTAAAAATTGTCCTACCCCCAAATTCAGAACTTTTTCACCCCCAAGAGTTTTGGCAAAAAACTTGCATTTTTTCGGTGTTTTTTGCTACGTTTTGCATAAATTGAATTTTATTCACCCCAAACGACCTAGTACACCTCCCAAAATTTTTATCTGCTTTACGTCTGCATCGCAGTGAAGCCTTTTTAAGGTAACTAGTTGTAAAAATTTTAAAAGATTCAACAAGAAGGTAATTTTGTCTCACCTGCCCTTTCGTTGTAACGCGTTGACCTTAGAAATCCACACATTACACAACATGCTTATGCCGCTTAAACCATCGTGCATTTTCTAAAAAAATTTAATGTCGTACATATGATTAACAAACAAAGTAAAATAAATCTAACAAATAATCGTAAATTTCAATTTTATAATACAATAATATGTAATAATGCAGATATACATACATATATGGGCGTGCGCAGGGTGGAGGGCGGCCGCCTCTTCCCCCTTAGCTCAAAAATAATTTTGAAAAGGTAAGATAATGCATGGAAAATAATGGAAATTGCATCGTTTCATTGAAAAATCACAAAACTTCCAACGCTTAGCGACGTAGGATCATTACTTTCCATAATTCAAGCCCAACGCGGCCAAAAAAACGTCATTTTTCGAAGCATATTATGAGAAAATAAAATTTTCTTCGAAAAGTTTGAATTTTACGAGCATAATGGATGGAGCATGCTCGGAAACGTCAGAAAATGCACTCTATTTTGTGCCCCGGCTAAAACATCCCGGAATATAGGGTCACCAATTTAGGACCGCTCCCCTGAAAAATCCTGCGCACGCCCCTGCATATAAATGTATGTACATAATAATTTTGTTATACCCAAAGGTACATATGATCAAGGTAGTCACGAAGAGGTAAGATTGAAAACCTTTGGTGAGCGAGGAGTAAAATTTCGGATTTATGTTGAGTAAACTGATTTTAAGGCAACTTATGTCAAAAATGCAATGAAACAGCCCTTTTGAAAAAAATCGCTCAACACTACCCGATTCCTGGACCCGTCAGCGGGGTGATAGTATCCTCTCTCATCCTCCCTAATATGTACATGCATGAAGCGACGTACAATTATAAAAAATGTCCATAAGGAAGAGCGAAGTGAGTATATATGATCATGGGGAGAGAGGGGTGCGGGGTTCGACTCATAGAAAATTTTCGCCGCCTAGAAATCTTTTCGCTCCCCCCAGCGTACATGATCACGGAGGGGGTTCAACTTCACCAGAAAAATTTTCATTCCCGCAAAAATGTTTTCACCTTATTAAAAGGATTCGCGATTTTTCGAAAGTTTCTAAAAATTTCATAAAAATTCGTAGAAAAGGTGCCTTTTTAAACCGTTTTTAGCTTTCTCCTATTTGCTCAAAAGTGCCATATTATACTCATGTTTTGACTATATTTTGTTCAATTTGTTCGATTTTTTTGATTTTTTTGAAATTTTTAATGTTTTCATGCTTCAGAAAGATAGAGCATCGTCAGAAACGTCGAAAATAATGTTTTTGACGCGTGCTGACCATTTTTGGCCAAAAAAGACACTCAATTTCACCCCGCAGATTTCCCATGCTGTGCATGTCTGGAAACGAGGATATATGTAACTGCAGCTATAAATTCAACTTTGAGAGTGTTGAACGATTTTAGACCGAAAAACAGATTTCTGGTAATTTTTACATATGCAGAGTGTTTTGAAATGGTCTGCTCCTCGGAAAACATAATTCTGAACTAGATTCAAAAACATTAGATATATCATCTTGTAGAGAATTTAATTCTGGATTCAACGAGTGTCTTTTTAATGTTCCTGTTTGCAACGTGCCGTAAACCTCGGAAAAGTTTTTAAAACAAATTTAAAATTTGACTTTTTCTTCTATTGATTTTGCGTATTTTCGATTTTTGCCTGCCGAAATTATTTTTCACTCAGAAAACTCAAAATTCTTGAAAAACAAAGGCTATTACGATTGTGGTCTATGAGTCAAATTGTGAAGGTCAGAGCCGAGACACTCATGTACAAGGAAGCCGATCAAGGACATTTCCAAATAAAACTTTTCACAAAAAATTGAATAGGGATCGCTTTGTCTTAATTCAAATTTGCTGAACATTTGTTTCAAAAATTACCGTGTTTCCTACTAGAATAATTAAATCAGATTAGGATGCCAATAATGATGAAGACAATTATTAAATTTACGGCTTAATTGATTTTTTTAGATTTGTTTCGTTTTTGTGCAATACAACAATAAGGGCTGAATTTTGTGAAATGAAACTTACACCACTAAACGCGAATTGATTTCTCTACAAGGTGCAGTGTCTTTTTTGTACAAGGTCCGTTTGTACATGTACAAAGATGGTCCCCAAAAATCTTTGCATATTTTCAGCACACAAATTTTTGAGTACTATAATATGGTACAGTAGCGATTTTAGTGTGGTAAAAACAGAGTTGTTCGACTTTTGGTAGTGTATTTTAGCTAATTTCTGGGTTTCTAAGGGCAAAAATCACTAAAAATCGTCTCAAAACGGCGCGAAGCGCCGAAAAATCGAAATTTTTCCATTTGAAATGCAATTTCTGCCATTATTAAGATATATATGTAGAACAAATAATTATTCATTCCGGCGCAAAGCACCGAAAATTTTTGCGAATTTTAAAGCTTTTTGCAACTTTTGTCTTCCCAAAATCTTTGTAGATGTACAAAGACGGTCCCGAAAAGTTTTTGTACATCGGGAAAAATCATTGCCGAGTACAAAAAAAACACTGACAAGATGGTATATTTAATTTGTTGTATATAATCCAGAAGTATGTTTTCCAAAGGAGCAGATCATTTCCAAACACCCTGTACATATGTATAAAGTCCATCTGACTAACAAATTCTTGTACTTGTTCTAAGTATAAACTCTGGATTTAAACAACCCACATACGTGCCTCCCATTCCTCCCAAGTCTAAATTTTAAATCCCCCATTTTTAGCAAAAGCTAGCGAGTCGGGTCATTTTTAGGTGCTTTTCTGCCATTTGTGGCCAAAAATTGAAGGTCACTTACTCCCCAAAAATGGCCGACTACTACACACCCAAAATTTTGGGCTAATCACGCAAGTTTAAATTACTTTTCTAAAAATTACAATAAAACTAATAAGGTTTTCTTTATTTATCCGCCCTTCGGTATTGCTTTTAGATTTTTGCGAAATAATACTTCAACTTTTTGACTTAATTTTTAATAATTTAGTTTTTTACAATTTAACGTTTTTAAATGAAAACGCACGCATTATGCATAAATAATCATGAAATGCGTGTGGGTAGCTTTTATTGACCTTTTGCAAAAATGAATAATGTTGGGGAAGGGAATTGCGAGAAGGGGGTTTCACCTTCCCCTAGAAAAGTTTTCAACCCCCCCCGGCAGAAATTTTTGAACCCCATCCAGGATGCGCGATTTTTTGAAAGTTTCCAAAAATTTCCTGAGAATTGGTAGAAAAAGTGCTTTTTAAGCGTTTTTGGCTATCTATTTGCTCAAAAGAGTGAAATGTTTGGCGCCTAGCGCCATGCACTGATGTTTCGACTATATTAAAACAATTTGAACGATTTTTTATTAATTTTTTTCAATTTTTTTGTTTTCTTGCTCTAGAAAGATAGAGCATCGTCAGAAAGATCAAAAAACGATGTTTTTACACGCAACCACCACTTTTGGGCCCAAAAAAGCACTTTAAAATTTCACTCCCTCCCAGAATTCCCATGCTGTGCATGTCTGATAATGTCACCTCTTTCATGCGGCCGGAATCGATAACGAAAACGACGTCGTTAATTGTGACGCTTACTTCGGCTATATTTGTTGACAAGATCTGAAAGAAAACTTCGAAAAAATAATGAAATAATTTAGACTAAAAACTATCAAAGTACTAGAGGGTATTGAAATATTAAACTTGAAAAATACGTATTAAACGAATGTATTAATCTTAGATAGCGCGTTACGCGTACCTACATATATGTAATACACTACTTGGGTACCACAACATATGATCCCCCTACAGCTATAATGGGACACATCTGGGAGGTGCAGTTTTTTTAAAGATAGATGATGAAAACTTGATGAGCTTTTTTGTTTATACTCAATACCGAGTTTGTAATGAGCGTGTAAAGTTTTGGAGTAACGTTATAACATATAGCGAATTTCGGTAGTTTTTTCTGCAGCTTGTACATAACCCTCCGTGAATGCCTAGAACTATTCAAAAGTATAGAATTGTAGGGGATAAAATTCTCGGATTGTCCATTTTTTATTATAAATTTCGCAGTAGTTCTTGAGGCGAGCGTACGGTGTAAAAATCAGCGGGTGCAAAGACAGATATTCGTTGCGTTTTTGCCTTCTTGATGTCTGCCAACAATTCCGGTTATGAGTCCTGAGAGATTTTTTCTGATAAGAATGTACTACGGTTTAAGGGCTACTTTCTGCTCACCAGTAAACTTTTGTACACTCAATACGGAGCTAGATCTAGGGGTTTAAACATTACATTCTAGTGGATGTTGTAAAAAACAGATTTTGTCTAAAATTTCTCTGCCAACCTTTAAGCTTATAGGTCGGGATAAATTGAATAAAGTAGAGATGAAGTAACTTCTAAGGGTTATACGTCGCAGCAAAATGCTTCTACTTAAGCGCAATATTGAGTTATGATGGGGGTGTAAAGTTCGAAATCATGGATGTAAAATGGGCGAAAAAAACACGTTTCTTCCCTAATTTGATAGGTAAGTATCTCAAATATTTTGCGGGAACAGAAGTTTTCCAAATACAAACGTACTGCGATTTAAAGGCTGCGAACTGTTTCAAACCGAATTTCTTTATACTTTATAGCGAGTTAGGTTCAGATTTTTAAAGTTTTCAATGTAGTGGATGGTTAGAAAATAAGTTTTTGTCCATTTTTCTGTTCGCCACTTCCTCCGTCTAGAAGTCGGGATAGGTCGGATAGAATAAAAATAAAGTGGTGTCTTAAACGTGTTTCCGTCTTGCTTTTCTGCAAGCTTCTCCAGTCGTGAGTCTGGACATGATCTCATATCTAAACATGTATCAGGAATCAAACGTGACGCGCCACTTCGACGCGTTTGTTTTACAATCAATAGTCGTATTAAGTCGTTTACATCTAATATTTATTTGCCTTCAGCCCATTGTGGATACTTAATTTTTTCATAAATGTTAATCGTAAGAGTAATATAAGAATTACGAATCGATTAAAATCTTCTTTACACTATGTGGTTGTGTAAAGTTTACAGAAGCTTAACTTTTTCAAAATCTTCTACGTAACGTCAGAATTACGAATCTGACTGCTGATTTTCTCAACACCCATTAGTTGTGTATTGTACATGCAAATTTTTGGGTGCTTATTATATGGTATATTAGCGTTTTCAGTGTGGTAAAACAGGGTTTTTCAATATTTGGTAGTATTTAAGCCAATTTCTGGGTTTCTGATGACAAAAAATACTGAAACTTGTCTCAAAACGGCGCGAAGCGCCAAAAAATTTGGTATTTTTGCTCTCTAAATGCAATTTCTGTCATTATAAAAAAGATATAGAACAAACAATTACTCATTTCGGCGCTATTTTTTAATTTAGACTTTTTTTACACTTTTGTCTTCCCATAAATCTTTGTACATGTACAAAGACGGTCCCGAAAAGTCTTTGTACATCAGAAAAAATCTTTTTCGAATATAAAAAAAACCGAGGTTTCCACTACAAATTCCTTTTACTTCCACAGCGTTGCAAAACGTGAATTTTTTTCAAAATATATTCCGTAAGGTCAGGATTACGAATCTGACTGTATGTTATCCTTACACCCAGTATTGTGTAAGATTTACCCTGAAAGTTAAATTTAGTTTAAGACCGTTGCAGAAGCTTAATTTTTTCACAATATTCCATGTAACGTCGGGATTACGAATCTGAGCGCAAGTGTTCTTTACACCCAATAATTGCGTAAGGTTTATGCTGAAAACCTTTGATCTGTATAAATAAAGTAAGTTTGTCTTGTTCAAAAAAGATAATGCCGATGTTCAGAACAATGTTTTTCCACGTTCTTGGACTGCTGACATTATTGTGGCATGTTACCGTATCTGTTTACTGACTAGTTTACTCAAATCATGCTAATTAAAAGTAGGGCACTAGCAAAGAAAAATGCTCCGATGGAACAAAAAAGACAAATATACTTGGGACAGTGCGTTATTAAGGATGTAAAAGGAGGGACTAGTAAAAAGCTACCACCTACATATGTATATGTCTAAAGTCGCAAAATCTGTTAAAAATCAGACTTCCCAAAAAATCGGAGTATATTCTGCGGCCTCTGAAAAAATGTAAACCTCTTCTTCTTTAAATCATTTTTAATGTTTCACTGTATAAACATAATCTAAATTGTATACTTTATGTGAACTGCTTGCAAGTAGCAACGCTGACTTGCTTCACATCGTGACTAATAGAAAACTATCTGCAATTGTATTTTATTTAAATGTTTTTTATTCTGTTATCATGAGCATTATATGTTAGCAAGCAAACCTGACGTCAATTGGTTAGTGCATACAATCATTACGGGCATGCAAGCATACCTACATGTAGGCTATTTCACGTAAGCTTACGCGTTTCCTACTGCTTTAAACCAACAATGCCTTTGATTGTTTTGAATGCATCGATGTTGGCTATTACATTGAATTAGCTTATAAAGTCGCTCCTAGTTTACACCATCTACTTTCCCATAGCTACTGCATAGCTGACTTGCTGCTTCTTCAACCATTTTTTGGTTGGATAGTTTATTTCAATCTACAGGCTGCAGAATATACTTTGATTTTTTGCGTTGCTTAGAGAAAGTGTGATTTTTAAGAGATTTGCGACTTAAGGCATATACATAGATAGCCTTTTCCTAGTCTCCTCCTTTAACATCCTTGATAATCCACAGTTTAACATTTCTAACCAAGTATATTCGTCTTCTTTCTTCCATCCGAGCATTTTTTTTGCTAGTAATACTATAAACAACCCGTTAAAATCTTTTGACTGTAACTTACTACTTTCCGTGATCCTTGCGGAGGAGATAAAAACGCTTCCTTTTGGTCCCTGGACTGCATTTGGGAATGCAGCATGCAAATAGTTAAACTGAAAAAATAGGGAAAATGAAATTATGAATCGTATGTAAATTTTAAATTTTCCTTCATTATAGCTGTCACCATAGATGCACAGCATAGCCGATCTGGGGGAAGGAGTCAGTCGGTCTGGGGAAGGGGTTAAGAATTGAGCTTTTCTGAACCAGAATGACCTCAAAATCTGATACATAATTAGTCTATAGATTATTTGGCCTTTTCAGTCACATAAAAGAGGGACAACTTTATTAGCAATCAGCACAATGACTACGATATGCAACGTTTCGGCAGCTTCCCTGCTGCCTCCGTCAGGCGAATATATAGATATATATCAGACAATAACATGCACACACAGAAATCGCAAACTTCATATGCAGGCCCGTATCAAGAATTCAAGCAAGGGCGGGGGCCAACTCAAAATAAATTGGATTATATCTCGAAAACCGCATTTTTCAACATGCTCTATCCATTAGGATCATGAAATTCGAACCTTTGTTTCAAACAACATGTTGAAGCTCTGAAATCTCGTATTCAGAAACGAAACAACATCATCAAAGCTTTAGCTGGCCGATCATGGGGCTCTAACAAAGAAACATTGCTCCTCACTTATAAGGCGATCTGTAGATCGGTTCTTAATTATGCGGCACCAGTTTGGACACCAACACTAACATCCTCAAATCTTGCCAAACTCAAAATCTGCCAGAACACCGCACTTAGAACTATTACTGGCTGCCTTCAAATGTCGCCAATTGACCATCTACACAGCGAAACACGTATGCTGACGGTCCAAGTCCACAATCGACTTTTGACAGACCAATTTTATGCATCTTGCCTCCACGACCAACATCCGTGCAGGCAACTTTTTGGTTGTCCTGGACCACCTACACGGCGGCAACGGAACTTTCGGCTGAAAAACACTCTTAAAATGTATTCGAACGACAGAGTCAAACGGCACCTCACAACTTTACCCTCAACAGCTTCACTGCAACTACAACTGCAAAAGCTCCATCAGAATGCTATCCAGGCCTGTCGCCTTCGTTTCATTCAACGCAACCCACTAATAAACCGACGCCCTCCCAATATATCCCCACAAGAGAAATTGCTACCTCGCCAAACAAGATCCACCTTAGCCCAACTTAGATGTGGCTACAGTTACATGCTGGCGTCCACGCGCAGCAAACTCGACTCCAGCGGCCTCACACCTGACACCTGCCCACGTTGTTTGGCGGCAACAGAAGATACACGACACCTCTTCAACTGTCCATCCCGACCAACACAAGCTCGTGTCAGTGACTTATGGAAAGGGCCACAATTAGTAGTGGCCTCTCTAGACCTTTGATCGATCGATGGATGACAACATGTGACGGCAATTACAACAACAACATGAAATTCGAACACATCGAAAAATGTTTTCTTATTTAAAGGCTATAAATATGTAAAAAGTGTCGTTTTTAGGTCGCGCTTGAGCCGAAATATACAAAATGCTACATATAAGGGTAAAAGCGCCGAAAATTTGAAGATTTTACGACAAAGGCATACGATTTTTCCATCTTTCTATGCATTATTTTACATACTTTCCAAAAATAATATGGTCATTATCCACATCAGAGTCCGAGACCAGAATCAATCTGTCGGGCGATTTTGAGCTTTCAGGTATTGTCTGCACGATTTTTGGTGACGAAATTAGCAAGATGTCAAAATTTCCCGGATAAATGCATTCCTGACCCGTAAAATGACTATAATGGAGTAAATAAGATCTAAAAATTCAAAATTTTTAATGAATTCTTATATTTTTCACCGATTAAAGTGATGAAACGAGTAAAAATGGGCTAAAGAGTACTAAATAGTGTAGTCTTTAACCTCATTAAAGCATTCGTGTAGCCAATTTTGTTCATTATTCGGATTGAATCGGCAAAAAGGCCCAAACCCTAAATAAACTGCTGCCGAATTTGGGGATTTTACCCCTTCCATATCTCTGGACCTCGAAAAGCTATGGTATTCGTATTTACACTAACCATGAGTGGACGCGTATTAATGTTTGTTTAAATTTTTTAACACTTTTACAATAATAGATTAAATAATGTAGCGAACCGGTTTATATTTACAGATTTATCAGATTTATTTACAGATTCATTTATTTTATAATTTCGTCGTTCTATTCAAGACGAAAATTTGCTACATGAACACTTTACACACAACGTGTGCTTTTCCTTTGATGTTTTTCAAATTCTTGTCCTCGCTTCTTCGGCTTAAAATTTAAATTTGCAGTTTAAATATAAATAAAAGTATTAATTAAAATTAATGTATGTACATAAGTAACCTTTTGTTTACTTAAAATTCTTCAGATTATTTTTTCTACTAGAATGATCTTTTTATTAATTAAGGCCCGAATAATTCATTTAAAATTGTCTACATTTGCAGGTTTTTTGTGAGAAGCAGAATAAAAAATTATAAAAAGATAAAAGAGAGATAAAAAACACCTTTTCTATTATTTTTGCGCAAAACAACGAGAAACCAAATTAACAAGGAATTCCCGAATATTATGAATTTCTATTTTATATATCTACTTACTTGTATTGCATTAGACGGACGTCGAGTTGAAGTTTATCGCGAATGAATATTATATCTTCGTAGCCGGACAAAAAAATTAATATAGCGCCTGCAAAAGCGAGCTAATTCAATATACTATAGTAAGCTGGCACTGATATAAAGATTCAAAAAATCGAAGAAAACTATTTTGGAAAATTTACAATAAATGCATATGCTTATTAAGTCACTAAATAACTACTGATTAATACAACTACTAATGACTGCACTAATAAAAACTAGTTATTATTAATACTAATTGCTAATGACCACACATGCACAGCTTGAGAATTTTGGAGGAGGGTAAGGAGGTGAAATTGTGAAGTATCTTTTATGGGCTCCAAATCATAAATACGCGTGAAAAACATCGTTTTCCGGCATTTCTGACGATCCTCTATCTTTTCAAAGCATAAAAAATAAAAGAAATGTCGAAAAAATGGAAAAAATTCAAATAAATCGAGCAAAAATATGGTGAAGAAATAAGTATACAGCGCGAAACGCCGAAAACTTGACATCTTTGGGCAAATATGTAGATGCTAAAAACGCTTAAAACGGCACCTTTTCTGCGGAATTTTTGAAAAAAAAAACTTTTAAGAAATCACAAATTACGGGGTAGGGGGAATTTCTCAGTAAAGGTAAAAAAATTCTGGGGGGGCGAAACCCCCGAGATCACGTATGCCAATAAGTACTACTTTTAACTAATGAACTTATTTCACCATTATCCGACGATGATAAAATATAATGGACTAATTCGACGACCAGCTGGCCGTCCGTTTGGTCGCCCAAATAGCCCGCGGCGTCTAAGTACGAATCGAGCAGCGGATCGGATCCGTCGCTATCGGCGACCCAGGCGCTGGCCGATGCAAAACCGCTACCGAAGCCACCACCGCTACTAAAAATGCCACCGCCTCCAAAAGCGCTACTGCCGCCAAAAAAGCCATCGCTGCCGTCGGCGGCCGCCGTCGCCGCCGGCGGGCTTTCAGCGTTGACGACTTGCTCGGGCCGGATCACCTTCCATTTATCCAACAACCTAAACGAGCTTGCATATTTACAGTACCCTACGAAATTTGAACAATAAAGAACCGATCGAGTTTATTTAGGAACGCTTTTATACGACCTAATCGCCGGAGACCTAAAGAGGATCATCCGCTGATTAGTCTTAAGGAAACACGACCTAAATGCTGAGGTCGGACCGCGTACAACTCAGCGCGCGTTCTTAAATAGACGCGTGATAATAGCGCGCGTGTGCGCATTATGTTAAAGGTTTAAGAAAGGCTTTTCACCCAAACTTGAGTATTACCCGCAGGTCAGAGACGTGTTTTCCGCTGAGATACCGCAACGGGTCGCGGCTCCCAAGGGTTTTAACCTTCACCACGCAAGTGCAGCTTCCCATTCATCGACCCCGGAGGGATGAAAGGTTGGGTTGGCCTGACCGAAAAGAACTGCGTCAACATGGATTCGAACCTAGGACCTTGAGATCCATAGGTTCAAGTGTTTACCACTCGGCGTCTCTCGACATATGAATTGCACGAGTATAATCAATTTTAATACGCTCTACGCGCGCTGAGTCGTAACGGTCCGACCTAAGCGTTTAGATCGCGTTTTCTTTAAACTAACCAGGGCTGGGTTGCATTTACTTAAAGTAAAACATGTCAGGATACTATTTAGGTCTCAGGCGATTAGGTCTTGACAAAACGTTCCCAAATAAACTCCATCGGTTCTTTATTGTTCAGATTTCGTGGCGAGCACTGCATACCTTATAATTTAGTTTATTTTTTATTTTATTTTTTTCTTCAATTTTCATTATTTTTATTTTAACGTTTATTTTCGTAAAAAATGCCGCCGCCGCCTAAATTTAAACGCCGACGACTTGCTCGGGCCGCAATTTTTTATTTTCCTAAATTTTAATTTTAACGTTTATTTCCGCCAAAAACGCCAAAGCGCCACCGCAGCCGATGGCGTAATGTAGGCGCCGACGATTTGCTCGGCCCGCATCTCCTTCGATGTGTTCAACGACATAAATGAGTTTACTCATATTTTTTTAACTTTAATTTTTTTGTTTATTTTAATTTTTTGTTTTTTTTTAAATTTTAACGTAAATTTAAAACGACTTAAAATTTAACGTTTACTTCTGACGACCTGCGGCATCTATTTCCACTTGTTTAACAGCGTACATAAATAACGAGATTATTTATATTTTTTAATTCAAATAAATTTTTTGTTTATACATTTCCTTTTTTCATGTTTATGATTATTTTCGACTACCTGCCGCATTTATTTCCACTGGTCCAAGAACCTAAATGGGATTATATTTTTTAATTAAAATTATTACTTTTTTATTTTTTAATTTTAACGCGACGAGCTACGGCATCTCTTTTCACTCGGTCAAGAAACTGAAGGAAGTTATTTATATTTTATATTCTTTCTTTATTTCTTTGAAACATTTTCCATTTTAAGGTTTATTTTCATGTGTTCGAAAAATTGCTCGCTAGCAATCACTCGACAATTGCTTGCCCAACAATTGCTCGACTAAGAACTGCTCGCCTGACAGTTTCTTGCTTAGACTGCTCGCCTGCAAATTGCTCACACACACATGGGCATATGCGGGAAGGGGGGTGAGAGAGGGGTATTACCTCTACCTAAGGTTTTGGAAAACCAGTTACTGTCAGATGATTTTGAGAAAACGAAAAGTGCTGCAAGACAATTTTTGTTTTTGCAGAGGGAAAAAGGTCAAAAATTCTACATGAAAAAGGGTAAACATGTAAAAATTTATTGATAATTTGTAGGGATGCAACGGGTACCCGGACCCGGACCCGTTATTACCCGGTTCTTTTTTTGGACCCGGACCCGTTATTGAAAATTTTTGAGACCCGGACCCGGAACCGGTAAAATTTTGCTTGAAAAATAACGGGTAACGGGTATTAAAAAAATTTAAAAAGATGCGAATGATGAAAGACTTGAATAGCGACTAAAAACTTTATTTCCAACTTCTAAATCGTCACATTAATACCAGATAGTATTTCAAAAACAATCAGATCCATCTACTTGTATTAGTTTAAGAGGCAATGAATCAGGGTAAAGGTGTATTTGAATTTGTTCAAATTTTTTTCTGTTTGCAGGGGCGGATTTGAGGTTGGCGGGGGGGGGGCGGCTGCCCCCCATAGGCCAAAAATATTAGGCGAGATAAAGAATTTTATGCAATTTGCAATGATTTTTATCCGTCAGTGACCATAATTTCTCAAAATTTTCCGGCGCAGCGCCGGATGACATTTATTTACTTTCTTAGCGACCTGGAGCACGGTTTTTTTATTCGGCAAAGATTTTTACCGATGTACAAAGACTTTTCGGAACCGCCTTTGTACATGTACAAAGATTTTTGGAATACTAAAAGCTGCAAAAAAAGGTCTAAAATTCGCAAACATTTTCGGCGCTTCACGCCGAAATGAGTAATTGTGTATAATTGTGTATCCTATATATCTTTATAACAGCAAAAATCGCATTTCGAAAGGAAAAATGTCAAATTTTTCGGTGCTTCGCGCCGTTTTAAGACGATCTTAATGATTTTTGCCCTCATAAAACCAGGAATTACATAGCTAAAATACTCTACCAAAGGTCAACAACTCTGTTTTTACCACATCAAAGTCGCTACCATACTATATCATAGTACTCAAAAATTTGTGTGCACAAAATGTACAAAGACTTTTAGGGACCATCGTTGTATACACATGTACAAAAGGACCTTGTACAAAAAAACACTGCCTGGAAGCCATTTCCTGTTCATGTAGGTTTCAAAACAATTTTAACAGCAGAAACAGCTATTTTTTTGCACAGTTTTCTTCTATTTTCAATTGAAAATTTCGATGTTTCGCATCAAATGCTATAAATATAGGAAATCAAGCAGTAAATCATGCTTCTAGACGTCTATCCGCAATAATTCGAGCAATTTTTTATCAATATGTCTCAAATCTGGATCGTTTCTGCCCCACTTTTTTTGCTAAAAAAATAATAAACATATTTAACCTTTAGATGTATAAATAATTATTCAAATCACTTATTTAGGAACTTTAACTTCTTGTTGACTGACATTCTGAAAATAAGAAGGAATCATGCAATCTGAGTGCATTAAAAAATTAGCTGTATATGAATAAGAGGACCATTTTGTTCATATAAGACATAATTCACAAATTCTCGTGGACCCGGACCCGTTATTTTTTTCAGACCCGGACCCGTACCCGTTATCTGAAAAATTTGAGACCCGGACCCGGACCCGATATTCCAAAAAATCTGGACCCGTTGCATCCCTAATAATTTGCTATATTTTTCATTCGCTGGAAACCAATAAACTGGCTAAACTTTACTAGTAATGGCCAATAAACGTAGTTTACCTCACATAACGCGCTTCTAAAGCATATTATAGTACACACAAATTTACATATACACAATGTACATTTACATTCTAGGACCATCTTCGTACATGTACACAGACATGGGCGTAGGCAGGGGCGGCCGCCCCCTTAGCCCAAAAATAATTTTGGAAAGGTAAGGAAATGCATGAAAATTGACATCATTTTATCGAAAATTCTCAAAATTTTCGGCGCTGCGCGCCGTAGAATCATTATTTTCGTTCCTTTAGGTCCAAGCGCGGCCAAAAAAACGTCATGTTTTATAGCTGCTCCCCCTTAGCCCGAAAATAATTTTGGAAAGGTAAGGAAATGCGTGAAAATTGGCATCATTTTATCGAAAATTCTCAAAATTTTCGGCGCTTCGCGCCGTAGAATGATTACTTTCATTTATTTAGGCCCAAGCGCGGCCAAAAAAAACGTCATTTTTTATAGCTGCTCCCCCTTAGCCCAAAAATAATTTTGGAAAGGTAAGGAAATGCGTGAAAATTGCCATCATTTTATCGAAAATTCTCAAAATTTTCGGCGCTTCACGCCGTAGAATCACTATTTTCGTTCATTTAGGCCCAAGCGCGGCCAAAAAACGTCATTTTTTATAGCTTATTAGGAGAAAATAAAAATTTTTCGGAAAAATTGAATATTGTGAGCTCAACGGATAGAGCATGTTCGCAAACGTCAGAAAATGCACTTTATTTGGCGCCCCGGCGACCATATCCCTAAATATAGGGTCACCAAATTTTGGACCGCCCCCCCCCTTAGAAAAATCCTGCCTACGCCCCTGTACACAGAGAATTTGCACAAAAACAATGACCATATTTACTATATGACCATTTCTGGATTGCACCCCTTCTAACGACCTCTACTTCGCCCATAAATGATTGATTGTTCACAGGCACGTAGCAGGCCGTCCTATTTTTGGGGGAGGGGCCAACACCAATTTTTGAAGGAACTAAGCCCAAAAAAGGCCAAAAATAGCACAAAATAACGTTTAGAAAGTCCTATTTTTCCGATTTTTCTGAATTTTGGGGGTCCAAACCCCCATCCCCCCCAGGGATACGTGCCTGAATGTTCGTCTGCATAAAAATTGCTCGTCATTTATTGTCTTTCGGACATTTTAGAGGCATATCTGGTGGATCGCGTAGTCCTTTATTATTTGAATGTTGAGTTTGCAACACGATAAGACAGAAATTCTTTCTTTTTCAAAATATTGTGTTGGCTAAGCGCACAATTTTTCCAGTCTGCCTGCGAGCCGTTATGTGATGATTGAGATTTATAAGCGCGGCGCTATTCAAAAGTGCGACAGTGGTCAGAAGCGCGACACTAATCAGAAAAAAGAAATGCGTTCAAAAAAACAGCGGGCAAATCCAGCTCATGACTAAACATGCACGGGGTGGGGTTTGGGAGGTGTTAGACCCCAGAAAGGAAAAGTGGTAAATGGGGAAAATGAGATAAAATGAAGGCAGGTACATAGGCTTACAAATATGATCTGGGGGTTTCATCCCCCAAACCAGAATTCGCGATTTCGAAAAATTTGTAGAATATGTGTGCTGTTTTAGGCGTTTTTAGCTATCTTACTGCTCAAAAGTGTCAAACTTTCGGCGGTTTGCGCCATTTACTCACTTTTAGACTATATTTTATTGAATTTATCAAATTTTTCGAAATGTTTTACTGTTTTTGCGCTCTAGAATGACGGAGCATCGCCAGAAACGCCGGAAAACGATGATTTTGACGCATAAACCCCGTTTTTGAATCCAAAATGGCACTTTAAAATTTCACCTCCCCATAGAATTCTCATGCTGTGCATGTCTCCATGTAGGTATATCGATGCAACGTCATCGCAAAACTATTCAATTCATAAATTCAATGTCTCAAATTTGTGGATGGTAAGGCGGCTAACCATAAAAAATAGCCTTCAATTTTTGACCAATTTTCCTTGGTGGGGTGGGGGTAAGCGATTAATTTTTATGGCTATTTTTGGCGCTAAAATCATGAGTTGATATTGAGTTTTTAAATATTATGTCGTTCCTTACCCCCCTCCCCCGTCAAACCCGTAAAAATGCTTTAATTCGTCATATTTTATTCGTGATTGAGTTTGCATGAAAATAAATGATAAGACTGATGGAATGACTTGGACCATCAAATATGCACAAAATAATGGACAAAAAGTGTAATACTTCAGATTATACTGCTGGGTATCGTTTGGCGCTCTTTTATTATTCCAACAATAGGTCATATGGTCCACAAATGGCCTGAGGGAGGGTATGCTTTTCAAAAGGTGTGATAGGGGTAGAAGGATACCCCCATACCCCCTCCAGTGAGCATGTGTGAAAAAGGGCGGAAAATTTAATTTTTCACCTAAATCTTGTAGTATGGCGAGATCGGGGGACGGCCAACTTTGGATCGGAAATCCACTACCCATCTCCCGTGTTACGTGTACATATGATTTAGATCAATGGAATGATACTCGATTTAAAGCGAACGCGCCGACTTAAGCGAAAGTTAAGCTCGACAAATAATTGGCCAACAATCGCTAGAGGAGCAATAGTCTGGCGAGCATACATGATCTTGGGAGTTTTCGCCCCCCCCCAGAAAAATATTCCACCCCGAAAAATTATTTTACCCCCCCCCCGAAATCGACGATTTTTCTAAAGATATAAAAAATTCTCTAAAAATTTGTAGAAAAGATGCTTTTTAAGCGTTTTAAGCTATCTATTCGCTCAAAAGTGACAAATTTTCGGCGCTTGGCGCCATTATACTCATGTTTTGACTATATTTTGTTCAATTTCATTGACTTTTTGATTTTTTCGAATTCTTTTATGTTTTATGCTCCAAAAAGATTAAGCATCGTCAGAAACGCTAAAAAACGATGTTGTTGACGCGTACCTACCATTTTCGGACCCGAAAAGGCACTTTATAATTTCATTAACCCCCTCCAGAATTCCGATGCTGTGCATGTATGCTGGCAAGCAATTGTTCGGCGAGCAATCGTTAGCCGAGCAAGTGTTGGGCGAGCAATCGTTACGCGAGCAATTTTCCGGTAATCTTATTCTCAACCAACCTGACCACCGTCTTTTGGCCCCCCAAACGAGCCAAATAGGCGGCGGTGGCGAAGCTTAACGGATCCGACTGAGCGGCGCTCATTTCGAGCAGCTGCAAGGCGGCGCGCTCGACGCCCCTACCGGCGGCTATAGCCAGCGGCGTTAACATCGATTGCGAATGACGGCAGCACACTTTAACACAAATATATAAACAAAACAATAAAAATACAAATATTAGAAATAAATATACATATAAAAATAAATAATTTTTATGAGCGTATGCGTGTATATATGTCCCAACCAGCTTCCTTCATCACGTACACATAATGCTTAGATGACTTACGATCAATTTGGCCTCTTTCTATCATTTTAACCATCTCGAGTACGTCGAACGTTTCGCCGTGTTCCCAAGTGTTATCCAAAAGTTCGTCAACTTGTTCCCTAGTCAATTTAGTCGTCTAAAAAATATGAGCAGATGTATGTCTAACCGGTACTTAACATTGTGAAAACAGTCGCACGGAGCAAAATAAGAAATAAAAAAATACATATATAAAAATACGAGTATTATATAGACATATCTTCATATATGCATCAGCAAAAGCACAACATTAAACGGATTTTTCTAAACATACATACATACATACATACATACTCTATGCAAATACATGAGTCCATGTGTTTACATGTTTATATACTACTTTATGTACGTAAAACAACATCAAATTATGAATAGTTCGATGGAGAAATTTTCTGCCAAACAACCATCGCATCGTCCCATAATTGTCCAAACATGTGTTTAATTCCAATTATCAACGAAGCCCTTGTTGTGTTTCCAATGCAAAAAATAATCACACACGTACACTGGGGTATCCCTCTACCAATACTATCGAAAGGCATATGTACCTCTCAGGCCGTTTCAGACCAAAGCTATTACTAGAGATTGAAAAAGCATCAAACGACGTCTAACAGTATAATCTCAAGTAGAAATACTTATTTCTCGAGCAGCAATATGTTCGATTCGTTCATCCAGACACTTTTCTTCAAAATTATCTATTACTATTATTATTATTATTATTATTATTATTATTATTATTATTATTATTATTATTATTATTATTATTATCAAACCTTTCTTCAAAATTACACAAAATTATTAAACTCCCACCCAGGAAAACTCGGTTTACCCCCTCCTAGATCTTTTGACCGTGTGCATGTCTGAAATTAATATTATAGATTTCGAGTATGGCGAGGCAACAAAGAGTAATTCTAGTGCCAGGTGCTGCAAAATACGACGAGTAGACATCAGCTTACCGACTTTGGCGAAGTCCACCCAAATTTGGGCACGTTGCCAAATCCTGACTGAGGTAAAGGAGCCACGGACTCGGCCTGTGATTGAAAAGACAAGACTAAGCGTACAAACGTATGAAATAATCAATTAGGGAGAAAAAGCACAACAATTAAAATTAAAATAAATAAAATGCACATAAATAATACAAAGACAAAGTCGGAAGGAGCGGTACGTCTTGCTTGACAAGCATACCATAAATACTATTCTTGTCTATGAATGAAGTATAAATCGTCTGTTACATATGGCTTACAAGAGAGAGATACATAACATAATATGTATGTTGTACATTTGCAAAAGGTAAGGAAAAGGATCAGCGGGGAATGGTTTGAAAATAAATTCGAAAAAAAATCAAATGAATGTTTTTAAATTGAAAAATCCAAAAAATTTCCAAAAATAAAAAATTTCTAAAATAATGCGCTTTCGCGTAATACGATTATTGAGCCTTACTTTAACGCAACGGCATTATACTCTACTCATACATGCATGTACATAACGTAAGTATTTACTTCCCACTGCTCCGGCTTAACTTCTTCTTCTTCTTCTTCGACATCGTGCACTTCATCGCGAGGATCGCTTTCTTCATGGGCTAAAATTTAAATATTGCTTCACTTAACGATTAATTAACTTTTGTTTTAACTGAACTCTGAAATTAATTAATCAATTAATTAATTTGAATTAATACACCAGGAAATGTGATAAAGACTTCGTTTTAATTCATGAATTTCCTTTTAATAATTTTTTCATTCATACAAGATTGAGTACAACATGCAATAAACGCAAACTCACATAGAGATATTCACATTAGCTCGTCGTAAATTTAACACAGGGTAAACCGTTATCGTGATGTTTATTTACTTTGCCGCTCAAAAGTTTAAGGCCACCCACGATTTTAACGCAGTGTCTGTTTCAATCGTAAATGCTTAATAAATTATTGTTCAGAGTTTCAAAATTGAAGAGAACCATATATAACAAGCATCATCAATTAACGGTCAACAAAAAAGAATCGACTAAAAGGAAATCCGATAGCCTTTAGCTTGAATTAATCCTTGTATACAAAGTGTTAACGAATTGATCAATTTGACGCATTTTTTCTTTGGGGTTGAGCCCCAGATTTAGTTCATTTTTCAATCATTTTTGCTTGTAAAATGCCCTTGGGACTTATGTTTCTGAAGTCTCTCTTTCATAATTCGCCAAATATTTTTAATTGGATTGAGTTCCTGGGACTGTAGGGATCAGGATAATAAAGGCAATCCCTTCCTCACAAAATATGCTACAGTGGTTTTTGCCTTGTGTTTTAGATCATCACCCTTCCGGAAAAAATGTCTTGGATATTTATTCTGAAGCAGTCACCAAAGAAGAAACCAAGTGCTCCTTAATTAAGCAAACACGTGAAGTGGTTGTAAATTTTGGGTTGGAAGGAAATTTAGCTTATATTGAAACATCCGGCTATCACTCTTTGGAATAGTTCAGTATCCTTAGACATAGACGCGATTTTTGATCAAAAGACCAGCGAGATGGAGCGGAGTTAACCCGTTATGAATCAGCTAGTAGTAAACAAAGTTAAAAATAACTAAACTTCTTGAAATCAGCGGAGAAAACTAATCTAGAAAGTTTTACAAAGAGAAATTTAGGCTTTTTAATTTCACAGTTAAAAGCGATTTGAAAACCCAATGGATTTAGGAGTAATCAATCAGCGTGGCCTTAAACTTTTGAGCGGCACTGTACGTAGTAGGATAATTAAAATTCTAATCATTTTTAAAAGGTACTGTAGATTTATTAGAGAACGAATATGTACATACTATAGACACACACATAAACAAATTTATTTTATTTAGTTTATTAACGCACATTATTAATTTAAGACATAATGATTTATTTATATTCAGTACAATAATACATAATCACACGATTTTTCAATCCACAACCTGCATAAGAATAAAGCGATTGATATATTACACAATTAAACAACTAATCTTCTTAATCATGCACTAGTATATTTTATGATCTTTATGTTATTTAGTCTACTGAATAATTAGAAATCTACAAAGTAATCTATATAAGTACTTACCGTCATATTGTTCCCCAAATCGACGAAAACCACCTTTCGAGCGATATCTTACCCTAAAAAAACGACTGTTTATGACGTCATGATAGTTAGTAAAAAAACAAAAAGTACTTACCATTCGTAACACTTCTTCTAGATGATATTCGGTCACATTGTAAGACCTCCCGGGCACTGAATAGAAAGACGAGAGGATTAAAAATCAATAGTATACCTGTATCAGACGCTAAACGGCGCAGCTTACTATAGCCAACAAAAAATTGGAGAATCTGGATTGGTATGAAAACAAGGATTGTGATATATGTACATAGGTAGCGGAAATACCGAAACAGAAACAAACGAAAACGAAGAAGTTAAAAATATGTATATTTAGGATTGCCCAAAAAAGGGTACAAAAGGTTTTTATCATAACATATATACAGCCGTCCTGAATATACATACGAGTACATATTGCCAAATTTTTTTAAACAAAATTTCGAATTTCCATTAGGCCGTTGCTATCGCCTTTTTGTTTAATCTTTCATTAACACCACTTTTTGTGATGAGTTACATACAATGGAAAAAGGTTTTAATTTAGTGGTGTTGATTAGTAAATATCTGCTTGAAACGTCAATTTAAATATTTTTTAAGACTCATAATCGACCATTTGCATGTTCGTATTAGTCCAGTTTTGTTTTTCATTATGTTACACTTTAATTGTGTTTGTATATTCTGAAGAATATAGTTTATAGAAATTCGTTGGATTGAACGAGTACGAACCAACCAAAATCACACGTGAGAGATCTTGAAGCATTATTTTTCTTGTTTCAAATGATTTACACCGCACTACTATAAGCCAAACAGAGCAAAAGTGATAACGTAGAGTTCACGTACCCCTTTTTTCGGTCTAGTCAACAATCTTTTCCGTAATGACTTATCAAAAAAGTAGTGTTACAAACGTGTAAACCATAAAAAGTAGCAAACGTAGGCAAATCAATGAAACTTCACAATTTTGTTGCCCAATAACATATTATGTACACTATGTCTTTCCTCATTCAAAAATCGTTTACTGCGTATACATTTGTCTAAAGCCGCTATACTTATGATAGGAACATTTTACACCCTTTTCTAAGCCACCCTGTACATGCACACAAATTGAAAAATTATGTAATCTTTTACAAGAGTATTAAAAAGATCAATCGCAGTTAAGTACGGAAGAAATACTAAATAAAGAAACAACTAATTCAGTAACACACGTAAGTATATAATATTAGGGTGGTTGGGCTGGGGGCACATGTAACAGGGGGTTTGGAAATCCCCCATCCAAAATTGAACGTTCCCATCCCATCCCCCAAGTCAGAAAAATTTTGACCCTTTCACGATTTTTTTTCGAAAAATTGCGTTTTGGCCATCTTTACGTGTTTTTTGGCCGTTTTTGGCCAAAAACTAGGAAGTCATTCACCCCCTCGCCCCCCCACAAAATGGCCGCTGACCCCCACCCAAGATTTCGAAAGGATACATGTGTGGATGGGAGGAGGGTTCACCTCCGCAAAAATATACACAACTACCCAGAATGCGCGACTTTCAAGAAAAGTTGTAAAAAACGTCCTGGCTTGAGTTTTAGCGACATTTGAGTTCAGACAGAAGTGCTATTTTTTAGCGTTTTGAGCCAAACAGTCATTTTTTAATATATCTTTTTGAATTTCTATTAAAAATTTTTCAAGTCTTTATCGTGTAGCATGAAGGAGCATCGTTAAAAACGCCAAAAATCTTCTTGAAGATTATCCTTCGTTTCTGAGCCTCAAAAGGCACTTTAGAAAATTTTTTGGTTTAGCCCTCTCTCCAGAATTCCTCTACTTGCATGTATATGGTGATAAGTAAATGTGATCAACTAGCAAATATTCAAAGTGATTAAAAGATCGAATTTCAAAAGACTTTAAAAAAGGAAAATTACTAAATTAAAAAAAATTAAAGTCGATCTAAGGTATTTTTGCGATAAACTGTCGTTTAATTACAGTATACCTTCTATAACGGCCGGGTTCTCAAAATACTCAACGAATTTAGATTTATTCATAGAGGCAGACATGAGGATGATTCGAAGATGGGGATAATCTGGCAATAATTGGCGGATTACGGTGATTAAAAAATCGCTCATTTTGTCCCTCTCGTGTACCTCGTCCTGAAAGTGATCAAATAAAATCGATGAAGCACGATTTTGAGAAAATTTCCAATGTATTTGTTTGTACATTATTTTACATTAAACCTCATTACTTCAACCTTTTTACTTCATTTATTTTTATATGTATTTTGCTTACTTCTTACTCATTAATAAAATATAGATACACTATTATTTTTCTCACTATACTACACAACGCACATAAATACATATTAGTGATGTACCGACATACATGTACCGGCTCAAAATTTTAAGAGGGTGGACGAGTTCCGGCCATTTTGGGGGAGTAGGGTAGATGGCCGCCAAGTTTTGGCCAAAAAACGCTTAAAACAGCCGAAAAACATTTGATTTGGGGGGGCGGGTCAAAAGTTCCTGGCTTTAGGGGACGTCCGAATTCGGGTTGGACAGCCCCTCCCATCCCCCGTCGCATGTATGTGTCCTGTTGCCACTTCTTTTACCCGTGCCAGTTCCGGTGCTAGATTAGCATATTATATAATGTAATACGCTTCTTCGAGAAAAGATAAATTTTGTACTTTTCTTACCGGATACAAATGTTACACAATTTGATTTAATTAGTTCGTAAATATTTCTGCTTTATTTTTAATTTATAATGTTATTTTTTTCATTTGACAATTGAACAAACAGAAAATTGCAAAAAATGAAATTTAAAGCAAAATAAAAGTAAAATCGCGTACTAATGCTTTTGTATGATTTTAAATGTACGGTAATCACGAAAAGCTTGTGCAGCGATTGACTTTCCTAGTCAAACTAAACTTTGACTTTATTTCACAATCATGCGTATCTGATATACATACCAACTAGTAAAAAACAAGCAATTTAATCAGCCATAACAGTTTTTTAAAGTTAGATAATTTAAATTTATTTATTATTTCGCATTTTCAAAAGCCTTTAAAAACAAACGTTGGGTATCATAGTAATGCATAAGTCTCAGAAGTCTACTTACAAATATGTACAAGCTTTTTTGTAGAAAAATCTACACTTCAGAAAAGCGAAGATGGATTTTCTATGAAATGAAATTGAAAAACTAATTTGTAATACTCATATTTATTGCCTATAGATGCAAAAATCAAAAGAACTTCCCATTCTGAATGTCAATCTATTTAATTTATATCCTCCTTTGCTTACTATTATCTTCTCTACTTGCCAGCTGTTTGATCTTTTGAATAAAATATGTTCCATTGAATGAATTATTTATTTTAAAAATTTTAAGACTATCTTGATTTGAACTTTCGTCAAAAATGTTACAATATACTGATCAAAATGAGTGGCGGATCTAGGATTTTCCTAAGCGGGGGAAGGGCGGTATCCCAACTTTTCCAGAAACAGTCTAAAATAGGTCCAAAAATTTGCCCCTAACGCGTGAAATAGTGTTTTTTCGGTGTTTTACATACTTATTGTATACTTTTACATAAAATCACTTTAGACGCAATATTTTTTCTGAAATTTTAAAATTTTAGACAATTTTGCGCGAAAAAATCATTAAATTTCCTTGACTTTAACAAAAATCTGGCGCGAAGCGACGGAAAATTTGTGAAATTAAGGCGGATAGACGTCTAGAAGCATGATTTACTGCTTGATTTCCTTTATTTATAGCATTTGATGCGAAACATCGAAATTTTTGATTAAAAATAGAATAAAAACTATGCAAAAATAGCTTTTTCTGCTGCTTAAATTGTTTTGAAACCTACATTAACAGAAAATGGCTTCCAGTCAGTGTTTTTTTCTTGTACAAGGTCCGTTTGTATATTTACAAAGATGGTTCCTAAAAAAGTCTTTGTACATTCTGTACACACTAATTCTTGGGTACTATGATATAGTACGTTAGCGACTTTAGTGCGGTAAAAGCAGAGTTGTTCGACCTTTGGTAGTGTATTTTGGCTAATTCCTGGGTTTATGAGGGCAAAAAGCATTAAGAATCGTCTTAACACGGCGCGAAGCGCCGAAAAATTTGACATTTTTCCTTTCAAAATGCGATTTCTGCTATTATAGAGATATGTATATAGGACACACAATTACTCATTGCGGCGCGAAGCGCCAAAATTTGTGCGAAATTTAGACCTTTTTTGCAGTTTTTGTCTTCCCAAAAATCTTTGTACATGTACAAAGACGGTTCCGAAATGTCTTTGTGTAGCGGGAAAAATCTTTGCCGAATACAAGAAAAACCGTGCTTCCAGGTCGCCAATAAAGTAAATTAATTAATTAATAGAGTATCATCCGGCGCGTAGCGCCGGAAAAATTTGAGAAATTATGGTCACTGACGGCCAAAAATCATTGCAAATAGCAAATCCATTATTTATCTCGCCAAATATTTTTGGCCAATGGAATGAGGCGGCCGCCCCTGATCAAAATCATCTAATCAAGTCAATCTGAACCTAATCAAAGTCTAACCAAATGCTAATATAATCAAAATGCAACCTTTTTGTGTCTTTTTACGTTATATTGGTGGTTAACGAGTTTCAATTTGATTATTCATGCACTTATTGTTTTCCCTTTTATTTAGTACCGGCACCGGCGCCGGTACCAGCCTAGCGCTGGCCCGGTGCCATGCTTAGCACAGATGCACAAGGTAAGGGTCGGCAGGAGGGGTGAAATCCCAGAAATCCAAAACAGTAAATTAACGACCAAAATGGTCAAAATCGCCTGTATAAAACGTTGTTTGGTGGTACTATCGCACTTTTAAAGTAGTTTCAGTCCATTTTGACTGCATTATATCACTTCTAAGACTAAAAAATACATAAATTGATCAATTTTAGGCGCTTTTTGAGTAAAAAGTACATAAAAGTACTAATTCGGCACGAAAAAGCCGAAAATTTTGACATTTCTGCTACTTTTGAGTTTAAAAATGATGCAAAAAACGTCCCGTCAGCTCAAAATCACCGAACAGTACCTGTCTCGTTGACTCCTTCGGCGGGGGGGGTAATACCCCCCTATGTGCATGTATGGTGCTTAGGCATTGGCGCCGGTGGATACCCCCTACCAAGACTTTTGAGAGGCGTAAGACCCTCAGGCCGTTTTGAGACAAAACCGACGGCTCAAACCATGAAAAAAGCGTAATAACAGTATAGTGTCGAAATTTCGGCGCTTCGCACCATAACTCATTCGTTGACTTATTTTGTTAAGTTTATTAAATTTTTCTAAATTTTTTTCGAATTTTTTATGGTTTTTGCCCTACAAAGATATACATCGTCAGAAACGACGAAAAACGATATTGTTGACGCTTTTCCACAATTTTGAGCCATAAAACACACTTAAAAATCTCCTAAGAATTCTTAAGCTGTGCAGTGCATATTTGATGATAAGCTTACAATAATGAGGTGCGTGACGGAAGATAAACTGCGCCTGGCTCCGATCAAAGTCCGCAGAAGAATGCCATTGGTACAAAAAGTCAGGCAAGTCTTCGGACCAAATCTGGAAAAATTTAAACGAAAATATCGTATAATAAATACGGATGCAAAATCATACCTAAAACCATGTAAAGCGCGAGTGTAAAGTGAAAACATCAACTGCTAATTTAAGGCTTAAACGTTAAATGAAAGAGCGACTGAATGCGACTGAGAAGTGTAAAGTGAAATCGTCGAGGGGGAATGCAAATAGTAAGTGAAATCTTTAGCTGCAAATAAACACAAAGTGATTGTGATTTATTACGAACGGATAGTGTAAAGTGCAAGTGTAAAGTGAGCATTGGAAAACAAATAGTGTAAAATGCAAGCGTAAAGTGTGAATTGGGCAAAACGTAGCGCATGATTTACTCTTTCTGCAATCTAATCTGGTAACCGATGGTTTCGCCTAAATTTTCGCCCCTTTCGTTAGCGCAACGCTCGGCTACAGTAACCGCGGCAATTCGGCGCGGCTCGGTCACAATAACGCGGCATCTTTGATTCAAAGCCGCCATTTCGTCCAAAATAAATTGGGGCATCTTAAAAAGTGTCATATGTGAAAGCTAAACAATTAAGGCGAAACAAGAAAAGACGATACTATGAAAAAGTTTTGAAACAAAAATTTGAAAAAGAAAGAAAAAATCGGGTACAAACAATAGTGAGTGGGTCTACGACGTTTTGGCGCCACCGTTTTAGCGCCAGCAAATTTAAATTACACATGGGGTGAGAAGGTACATACTCTACCCCCTGCTGAAGGGTCAGTCAGACAGGTACTGTGGTACTGTCCGATTATTCTGAGCTAACGGAGCGTTTTTTTGCATCCCCTTTCGAGGTCAAAATCAGTAAAAATGGCACGATTTTTCCGGCGCTTCGTAGTACTCTTATGTACTTTTTTACCCAAAAGCGCAAAAAATTGATCAATTTCTGTATTTTTAGTGTTAGAAAGTGACAGTCAAAATGGACTAAATTGCTTTCAAAATGCGAAATTACCACGAAAAGACATTTTATAGGCCATTTTGACAATTTTGATCGTTTGAACAATAAGAAAATTCGTGAACGTAAAATTTACTGTTTTGATTTCTGAAATTGTACCCCTCCCTGCCGACCCTGACCTTGCAGACCTATAGCCGTTTCTAAAGTCTCATGCTCGCATCAACCAAAAGTTATGACCTGATGAATCGGAATGTAACTTTTTTTATGGGCCACCTGTATTTATGCAGTTTTCTAGTGAATTGCTCTAATTTGATTTAGAAATGACGAGGAGCTTCGCACCGAATTTTGAATTCTCTGTGTTGTTTTCTTTGCAGAGCCCAAAGATTAAGTATAAAGACGAGAAGTTAAGAAATTGATTATGGACTACTCAATGATGAGAAATCGGTTCAGAAAGATGCAGAATTGAGCTTAAAAGGATAAGAATGTCGAAAGAATTATTTATAGAGCGCTTAAGTTTTAATATTGTTTGTCCAAAAAAACGGCGACAACTGAGTTTAAAAGAACAATGATGTCCAAATTTACGCCTAATCACTTAATTTTTATATGTTTCATTACAAAACGCAGCAGAAGTGATCTAACAACGCAAGTTTAATCAAGCAAAATTGTTTCTATACGAATTAAAGTCGAAGTCGGCTACAAGACACCCTGGATATAAGACTCTTTAACTTATAAGACGCAAAAACCTCTGGTCGTCCCAGTCATTCGTGAAGCAACGCGCGGCTATAAGACGCGAACACCTTCGCTATAAGACGCAGAAACCTCGGCTATAAGACACGACCACTTCAAATAATGTTAATGTTACAGTTAAAAGCAGTGTTGAAGAGTTGAGTGATGCATACTGCATATCGTGAAAAATAATTTAAACGAGCCTCGATAACAAATTGTTTCCATGCATTTCTTACTTAGTACTTTTTCAAGTAAACCATAACCTCGCTAAACAAGACACACTTGGCTATACGACGGATTTAAACCTGATCCCTAGGAAGCAGTGCTTTTTGTACAAGGTTCGTTTGTACATGTACAAAGATGGTCCCCAAGTCTTTGTACATTTTGTACACACAAATTTTTGGATACTATAATAGGGTACAGTAGCGGTTTTAGTGTGGTAAAAACAGAGTTGTTCGACTTTTGGTAGTGTATTTTAGCTAACTACTAAGTCTCTAAAAGCAAAAATCACTAAGAATCGTCTTAAAACGGCGCGAAACGCCGAAACATTTGACATTTTTCCTTTTGAAATGCAATTTCTGTCATTTTAAAGATATATAGAACACACAATCATTCATTTCGGCGCGAAGCGCCAAATATTTTTGCGAATATCAGACCTTTTTTGCAATTTATGTCTCACCAAAAAACTTTGTACATGTACAAAAACATCGGGAAAATCTTTGCCGAGTACAAAAAAATTACTGCTAGGAAGTGTCTATGTCCGAGTTCGACTGTATATACATTCTTCCCAAAAATAAAAGCCTATATACCGGGCCGTATGTAAGAATGATGGCAAGCTCTCGACAAATGGCTGAAATCTCTGAGGGCAATATAAAGAAAAATTTTCAAACAATAAAAAACAAATATAGAAACAAAAGGCTGAAATGAACAGAAACGAGTGCGTCGTGGAATAAGGATAATCACGCAATAAAAATCGGCTTTATTTTATATTTTATCTAATTTATTTAACTTTGATTGCTTTTGAATTATTTATTTATTTTGAATATAAATCGAGGCACCCAATCAATTTTCTGCCATTTTACTTTTTATCAAAAACTATTACAAAGGCTGTTAGTTTATTATTACCTGCGTGCTTTTGCCGCTGCCAGTTTCTCCAATAATTAACGTTACTTGTTTTTCACTTATCGTGCGCAATATCTCCTTCCGGTAGGCAAAAATAGGTAAATTTTGTCGCTCGTTCATCAGCTTGCGCCACATTTGATTGTAAGTCGGCCCATTGGGCACTATGGGCTGAGGAATGACGAGCCGATCGACCGTGTTGCACGGTGCCTGACACTGCTTCATTTCTGGAAGCACGCGTATAACCAAAAGAAATTTTAAAATTTAAAAATTAAGAAAAAACATTATAGCAAGCGACTGAGAAACACGCACGTACATACATCTAAGATTGGGGTGATCCCCCAACCCAAAGTCGGCCGTCGCCCTATCCCCTTAAAGCCAGAAAATTATTGACCCCACCCCCTCCGATTTTTGGAAAAATCAAATTTTCTGGCCATTTTTAGGTGTTTTTTGGCCGTTTTTGGCCGAAAATTGGGGGCCATTTGCCCCCCCCTTAATTGACCGAGGACCCAGTTGGTTGTCCTTTCACAACGTGGTTGTTTGTTTGACTGATTGGTTGTTAAGTGGTGAATAATTAATTAATTGTTGTTCGATCATTGAATATTGGTTCGCTAGTCATTGGTTGATTGGATGATGAATCAGTTCATTTTCATGTAATTTCCTAGATTTTCATTTTCATGCATTTTCCTAGATTTATTTTCCTTTTTCTAATTGATTGACTGATTATACTCGCTTTATAATCATTTTTGTGTATTATTTCCATCATTTTTCTTCGATTCGATTTGTATGACATTTTGCAAATTTTTCGATTGATACTAGCAAGTCTTCCCATTGATACCGATCCAGATCCTTTGATACCGGGTTAAATGAGGTTGTATAGTTTGTCCATGTATGACCCGAACCCTGCTAATTATCCTTGAGCGTGTCAGAAAACAGCAAAGGCCCACCACAACCATTCATGCACATAAGGGAGTCAGCGGCTAGTATGTATTACCCCCTGCTGAAGGGTCAGCCAGACAGTTTCTGCCCGGAGAACGTTTTTTGCATCATTTTTGAGAGAAAGAGCAATAATAATGTCGAAATATCAAACGCTTCGCACCGGACTAATGCTCTTGGACTTTTTACCGAAAAAGACGCCCAAAATTGATCAATTTCTATATTTTTTAGTATTTAAATGGATATAATGCAGTCAAAATAGACTAAAAATACTTAAAGCATGCGGTAATACCACGAAAAAGCGATTAATAGGCTATTTTGATCATTCTCGCCATTTGGATTATCGGCGAAAAAATCGTTAACGATAAATTTGCTGGTTTGAATTTCTGGGATTTTACCCCCCCCCCCCCCGCGAACCTAGCCTGACCTTGTGCATCTATTTATGACCACAACCACACATGCACGTGGAAGTCTAAAACCCCAGAACGGAAGGGTAGAAAATTTACTAGCGAAAATGAGGCAAAATGAAGGCCAAAAATGAATGAAAATCGACGCTTTCGTACTTTTTACGCTACTTTAGCATTTATACGAGCATCAAAAAGACTGGCTAAATGACCCATCCAGACCACCTGATCTGCTAAGACCAGCCGCGACAACTCATCAAGACCTAATTCATACATACATGTAACGACTCAAAATTGTAGCAGGGCTAGTCAGCGTACCTGGGCGTGGGGGTTGGAGGGTATGCATTCCCCAGAAACCAAAATACCTCCCCAGAATTCAATTTTTGAAATTTTTTTCGTTTTTTCGCAATTGTTTTATGCCAATGGATAGTGCTCGATGAAAAATGGTGTTTTTTCGCCATACCACCATTTTCAAGGCCATTTTTGACCTTTGAAAAATCTTGCACCCCCCAGAACTTTGATGCCACCCACCTATGGTAGTCCGCAAGTTTTGAGCACGATGGTACATAAATGTTCTTCCATTGATAATTTTTGTCAAAAACATCTAAAAATGGATAAAAAAAACCGATTCCATTCGAATGTGGGCAAGAGGAGAGGAGATTGGCTTCGCTCTATATTATTTTGTGATAAGCCCCTAAATTGAAATTTTTCACGACCACCACAACCACAAATTTTCAGAAGTTTCTGGAGTCGAGCATGGACCGGATTGGATAGGTACTGAGAAATTATTATACCGAGTAGCTTATTGGAATCTCAGTTTGAAGTGGAGCAAAAGCTTTTCTGATTTTATTTGAATTTTTTTCTACACCACGTTGTAGATATCGTCGAGAAATGCTGAAAAATGCTACTATTTTGTATGGCAACGACTAAAAATTTCACAAATTGATTTTCCGGCCGATTTCCGAGGAAAAAATGCTTTAAAAAAGGCCTAAAAAACGTTATTAGGAAACCAAGTTTTTAGCCCAAAAATCAAGGGCAAGTACCAACCTACCATTCTCGTGAAAGTACACGTGCATACAAGTCTGAGTCGTGAACAGACATGCACAGCATGAGAATTCTGTGGAGGCAATGAAATTTTAAAGTGCCTTTTTTGGCTCTAAACGTTAAAACATGGTTTTTCGGCGTTTCTGACGACGCTCTATCATAAATGCGCAAGGTCAGGGTTGGCGGGGAGCGGAGGTTAAATCCCAGAAACCCGTAACAGTAAATTTATGCATGTTCACGATTTTTTTGCAGTTTAAACGACGGAAAGGTCAGAATAGCCCATTGAACCTTAGATACAAAATCTGATCAATTTTGGGCTTCTGAACTTACATGATCTGGGGGGAGTTGGGGGCTTAACCCCCAGAAACATTTTCACCCCCCCCCGCGAAAATTACCCCCAGAATTAGCGATTTTTTTTAAAGTTCCCAAAAATTATCTAAAAATTTGTATACAGATGCTTTTTAGGCGCTTTTAGCTATCTATTTGCTCAAAAGTGGCCAAAGACGACCAAAAAAGCCTACAAACTGCCGAAATTCGATTTTTTTGCTAAAATGGGTGGTCAAAAATTTTCTGGCTCAGGGAAGGGTAGGTGGGAGACTGACTTCAGTAGGGGGATCCCTCCTCCCCTCTTATAATTACGGGTAATACCCGCCCCCTCCTATGTGCATGCATGTGCTCTATCTTTTTTAGAGCATACATATGTAAAAACATTTAAAAAATTGAAAGAAAATAAAAAAATCGAATAACCTGAATAAAATAGTCATAAAATGAGTATGTACATGGCGCGAAGCGCCTAAAATTTGACATTTTTGAGCGAACAGATAGCTGAAAACTCTTAAAACAGCACCTTTTCTACGATTTTCTTGAAATTTTTAGGAAAATCGCAAATTCTAGGAGGGGTAGAAAAATTTCTGGGGGAGTGAAAACTCTTCTGAGAGATTGACCCCAATATCATGTTTGGTCGTCGCGACTATGTCCAAAATTTAGCCATTTTTCGACAATAAAACATATTATATTAGGAGACAGAAGGTCCGTTTTTGAGGAAAACGTACTTTCTAAATCATCTTTCAACCCAAACAAGTCCCTTTGATCGAATAATCGGCCGTAATTTGGATTGTCGACCAGGTGGGCTTTTTCTGCGTCTTCTATAGGCAGCCATGCCTCCAAGTTGAACATGGACTCGCAATCCGGGACAAGGTCTAATCTGCTTTGAACGCTGGCACGAGTGCACAAAGAATAAGGGGAATTGCCTGAAAGATGAAGAACATAATATAAAAAATCATGAATAAAGATAAAATATAGGATAATACAAATAGAAAAATAAATATAAAATACGTACATAAAAGAGGAAAAATCATCGTGACCGCATGCCCTTTCGCCATTCCTATTATAACCGTCATTATGTAGTGTATTCATTATTTTTGTATTTCTCACAATAAACTTTTTTTTCTTCAAAATCTGACCGAATTCCGACCTATAAGTACAGTTGTTGCCACGGAATTTGAACACTTATGCAACAACCCTTAAGTTTAGCTAAGCATTGTTTGGCCCACGTTAAAACATGCATACGACGTCGTCATACGTTTTAACACAGCAACGCAAAACATACAACAACGTCCTATGTTACAGCACAGGCCGAAAAATTGTTCAGGATTGTCATGATCAAGGGCGGATTCAGGGAAGGCGAGGGCGGCCGCTCCCCCTGCATACATGCACATAGGGGGCAGAGGGGTTATTACCCCCGCTGAAGGGTCAGCCAGACAGGTATACTGTCCGGCGATTTTGAGCTGACGGGACGTTTTCTGCATCATTTTTGAGAAAAATCAGTAAAAATGTCAAAAATTTTCCCAGTGCGGATTACTTTTATGTACTTTTTACTCAAAAAGCGATAAAAATTGATCTATTTCTTTATATTTTAGTGTTGAAAGTGATATAATGCGATCAAAATAGACTGAAAATTCTTTAAAAATGGAATATTACCACACAAAAACGTTTCAAATATTATTTTGACCATTTTAATCGTTTAAACAACAAAAGCCCTGAACGAATTTACAGTTTTAGATTTCTGAGATTTAACCCTGTTCCCCTTTCCAACCCCGCCCTTGTTCTTATAAACCCTGACGCCATAAATTAGTTGAGCACAATAGAGCATATTGTGTATATTTGATGATTTTAGCCATTTTTTGCCATTTATCTCTTCAATTTTTTTCGGCGCTTCGCGCCAGGTAGTACTCATTATTAACATTTACTGACTTTCTTGGCGCTATAAAAAAAACTAATCTTTGTGCCACAAGAGTATTTTATGCATAGAACATTAACAATGATTTTTAGCTCTTAAAATGATTTCTTAAGTATTTTTTCGGCGCATTCTGCCGATTTTTCCCCTAATTTTGCGCATCTTTTTGTAGAACTATTAAAATTTTTTCCTACTTTTTTCGGATGAAAAATAATTGTGACTAACAAGAGACTGCAAAAAGCCGCTACTTTGTGCATATTGGACTATTTTTTGGACAGTTTCTGACACTATCAAGAAAATAAGAGTTCGCCCCCCGGTCAGTCAGCGAGGAAATAAGAGTTAATGAATACTCAATTTTGCTATTTAATGTGATATTCCAATACTTAATTCAGTATATTTTATTCTTGATGAATTTTTCCAAATCATATTTGCATGAAGGCAAATAAAAATAAGGGCGATGGAATGACCTGTACCCTAAAATATATACGAATAATGGAAGAAAAGTGTCAGGATGAACGAATTGAACATTCTACTGAAGAAGTATTCGTATTTAAAATTATACTTTTAGACGTTGTTCGACGTTTTTTCATGGTTCGTGCACTAGGTTTGGTCCCAAAACAACGTGAGGAGGGTATGCCTTTCAAATGTCTTGGTAGTGGGTAGCCTCATACATGTAGGAGGGGGATGGGGGATCCGCCTATCCAAAGTCGGCTGTCCTCTTTATCCCCACAAAGCCAAAAAAAGTTTTGACCTCCCCCGATTCTCGGTATAAATCGAATTTTTCGGTCGTTTTTAGGAGTTTTTTGGCCGTCTTTGACCAAAATTTGGAGGTCGTTTAAAGCCTCCCTCCAACTAAGAATGGCCAGGTCCCCCCACTCAAAATTTCGAGCCGTAAAATGTATGGGTACCCTCCATACCCCCCCCCAGTGTGCGTGTGTGATCTCAGCAACCCCAAGATGACGCTTTTAACTTAAAACAACTGTAAGGAAGAAATCAAAGAAGAAAGTCAAGACTAACGCTACGTAGTATTGAAAATAAAGAAAGAAATCGTAAACGAAATGCTAATTCTTTCAATTTAGCTCCAATCTTTTTTCATGCTTTCACTCACTTTCCACTGATTTTTTCACTTATATCGACTCATTTCCACTTAATTTTCAATGTTTTCACTTATTTATCCTCATTAACGCATGCACCACGTTCATCTGGCAAAAGCACGATCACTGAATTTAGACTAGGCCGTAACGTAATCAAACACGTAACAGCTCAAACTTTTGGGACGGGGTAGTCGGCCATTTTTAGAAGTGGGAGGGCGAACGACTTTCTATTTTGACCATAAATAGCAACAAGCCCTTGAAAATCGATTCTGACCGCAAAAAAAACAGGAAGGGGCAAAAAATCACAGCCTTACGTGGGGGACCCCCACTCGCATGTTACAGCACGGCCGTAATAAAAAAGACTTACGGTCTTGCACTCTAATATAAAATATATACATATATGTAATAGGGGATGGAGGATCCTCCATTTCCCCAAAGCCAGAAAATTTTTGACCCTACCCCCGATTATTGGAAAAAATCAAATTTTTGACCGTTTTTACGTGTTTTTTGGCCGTTTTGGGACAAAAACTGGATGCCATTTACCTCCTCATCTAAAAATGGACGGGACCCCCCACCAAGTATTTCGAGCCCTTACACACCTTCGAACTACTCGCATTTTGTTTGACTGGTCATAAAAAATTTCGAGATGTTTGATCTCTGACTGGAAATATAGTCGAAAAAGTCGAAACTTTTCTCTGGTCACAACCATAAGATGCACACCATGGCGGGTCGAAGAGGTCAACCTGTCTGGCGGTCATATATGAAGTGAACTTTTTTGGGCCAAAATGAATTCGAAACTAGTATAAATGCTAAAATAGCACTAAAACAATGTTAATCTATAATTCCATGTCAATTTCAGGCACTTACATGTATAGAAAATTGCTTATTTTCAATGTTTTAGCCTTAATTTCGCTTGATTTTTGCAATCAATTTTCCCCATTTGGCCAAACAATTGCAATAAGCTGAAAATAATATGTACATATTTTGTATAATTTATTAATGTATTTGACATGGCATTAAGAGCGCCAAAAAACGATTTGAAAGAATCACCGGCTTTCGAAGTGCCCGGCTGAGCATCGGCCCCCGGGCCGTTCGGCGCCCTTTGACCCGATTCCATTGTCTCCAATAAGGCACTAGTATAGGTACTCATACTGGTGTATGGCTTATTTATCATAATGTAACGCTCGGATTTCTTGCTGAAACAAGTTATAAAATGCAAAATGAAAAAAAAATAAGATCATGAAAAATTTGAAAAAAATCGAAAAATCGAGACGAATAACGCTAAAAAATTTCAAAAAATTAAAAAACTAGCAAAAGTAGAAATTTAAATAAATGTACGTAATAGTGAGGCAGACAGCAGGCCCGTATCCAGGATCCGGCCAAGGAGGGGGCGGACCGAGCATAAATCGGTCTAAAACTCGAAAAATTCGTCGGAGTAGCTCGCAAAAACCGCATTTTTCGAGGTCTCTCAACATGCTTTATCTATTTAAATAATAAAGTTCGAATTTTTTTTGAAAATTTTTTTTTCGTGTCCAAAAGGCTAAAAACGTCATTTTTCGGTCGTGCTTGGGCCAAAATTAAAGGAAATACTTCATATCCGGCGCGGAGTGACAAAATTTGAAGATTTTGCGACAATGACGTATAAATTTTCCATCTTTCCGTGCATCATCTTACATTTCAAAAATTTTTTCCGGCCGCGGGGGGGGGGCGGCCGACCCACCCCCCGCCCCCTTGAAATCCGGCCCTGGCAGGCAGGACACTTTAAATTCACATCTCATATTGTCTGGGTCGTCAAAGAATTCCTCAAGTCGGCTGACTCGCTATCCCACGAAGATTTTTCGATCTCCAAATTCTATTCAGAATTTACTTTTCAAGCCAAACATCTTTAATGAATTTCCTTTTGTTATTTACGTCAGAATTCAGATGTTGTACATGTATTTATAATCGTTCTAAAAAATTTATGCCGTTCATTTATATTTACGGTAATTTGTCGGCTCGCTATTAACGCACGACTACATGATACGAAAATCGCAAAAGTGCATCTTGTCAATTTACGAAATAGTAATAAATAGATACAAAAGTTTTACGAAAACGAGGATCGATTTCTGTGAAAGAAAACGAAATTAAGGCTAAAAACAGCACGGTTTTTTGTATTCGGCAGAGATTTTTCCCGATGTACAAAGACTTTTCAAGACCGTCTTTGTACATGTACAAAGATTTTTGGGAAGACAAAAACTGTAAAAAGATGTAAAATTCCAAAAAAATTTAACGCTTCGCGCCGAAATGAGTAATTGCTTGTCCTACTTTAAAATGGCAGAATTTGCATTTAGAATGGAAAAATGCCAGATCGCCGTTTTCAGACAATTTTCAGTAATTTTTGGCGTCAGAAACCCAGAAATTAGCTAAAATACACTATTAATGGTCGAAAAACCCTGTTTTATAACACTAAAATCGCTACTGTACCATATAATAGTACACAAAAACTTGCATGTACACAACATAGAAAGACTTTTGGGGATCATCTTTGTACACGTACAAACCGACCTTGTACAAAAAAGCACTGAAAACCGATAAGAATAAAACTTTTACGCAAAAGTGCATAGAATGGACCAGAAACTGTGAATTAAGGCAGATTTTTCTGCTTTCTAATCATTCTAATCAATTTGTCTGGTCACTTCTGCTAAATAAAACTGTCCAGCTGATCCCCACGAATAGGATACACGATGATCACGCCATGGGTGCACAGAAAAGCATTGTTGATCAATTTGATTTGATTTGATTTGATTTGAAAATTTGAGAAAAAAATCAAATCAATTTGATCAATTGATCAATCAATCAAAATCAATCAATGGATTTTGGTACTGAAGGTACCGGGGTCCCTTTTGTTGAGGTTGGTTGGTTGGTTGTTTGGTTGGCTAGTTGGTTGGTTGTTTAGCTGGTTGCTTGGTTAGTTGGCCGATTAGGCGGTTGCTTGGTTGGCTGATTGGTTGGTTGGCTGATTGGTTGGTTGTTTGGCCGGTTAATTGGTTGTTTGGTTGGCTAGTTAGCTGGTTGGTTGGCCGGTTAGTTGATTGGTCGGTTGGCTAGATGGTTGGTTGTATCATTTTCTCACTTTTTTATTTTTGGGTTAAAAAATTCAACCCCCCAATCAAAAACTGTTTCTTCTGGCGCCACCCAGCTGGGGTTTTGGAGGTACCGAAGTGCCTTCTGGCGCCACCCGGTGGCGCGGGTGGCGCGCCATTGCCCACCTGTGACTATATCTATGTGTAAAAATGCTTGAGTCGCATCAGTTTAAGGTTGTATATAAAGACTGAAAAATTTCTGAAGATTTAAAAATAATCAAAACGTAACTCCACTACACACATGCACTGCACACTGGGGGATATGGGGGTCTCTCTACCAGGACTTTCGAAAAGCATACCCCCTCAGGCCATTTTCAGATAAAAACCTATTGTTGGAAGGAATTAGGAAACAGCGCCAAACGATGCCTATCAGTATAATCTGAAGTATTTTTCGAGCACTTCTCTGTCCATTTATTCATTCAGACACTTTTTGTCCATTGTTTTGTCCATATTTGATAGTCCAAGTCATTCCATCGTTCTTATTATCATTTGTTTTCATGCAAACTTAACCAGGAATCTAAGAGGTAAACACAAGAGATCACAGCGTTTTTAAGGATTTTAAGGGGTTATAAAACGGAAAGACTATCTAAAAATCAACGTATAAAATCATCATTTTAAGTCATAATTATCCGTTAAATTTAATCATTTACCCCTTCCCAAGAAAAATTGCTTACCCCCTCTCCAGAACTTTGAACCATGTGCACGTGTGCTACACTAATTCTTACTTTCACAGCTTTTCTGGGCTCAGAAAACTAGCTATGTCTTTCTTGAGCTCAGAAATGCTACATATTTACTTGTCTTTGCTAAGTTCCAAAAGGATATATAGCTATTTTCTCGATTCCAACAAGGGATAAATACATAGCTATCAGTCCAAAAAAGCTATATAGCTAATTTTCTGAGACCAAAAAGGATATATAGCTAATTTGCGCACCTATGTTACATGAGTTTATAATTTTGTTAAATTTAAATTAAATTGATTTCAAATAATTTAGTTCCTCATTGTTTGCGCGAAGAAATCGACAAAGGAATTGAATTCTCATGCCCTCAGTTTAAAATGACCTGATTTCTGATTAAAGACGCTTGAAAGCGATGAGTGCCCGGAAGTCTTAAAAATGACAAAAATACTCAGTTTTTAAGAAAGTATTAGGGGCATAAATGATCATGCTGATGGGTTATTTAAGAGAGGGAGCTTTGACCGAAAAACACGTTTTTTGAAAGATAAGGTAATGCAAGGAGATATGCAAAAATATCAACTCATTGTCAACAAATCTTCAAATTTTCAACGTTTAAATTTGTCTCAAGTGAGACCGAAAGAACGACGCTTTTTACGGCCTTTTAAGAATTATAAAAATTTTTCGAAAAGCTAGAATTTTATGAACTTAATGAGAAGAGCACGTTTGAAAACGTTAAAAAATATGGTTTTTTCAAGCTATCCCAAAGAAGTTCCCGAGAACATATAAAGTAATTTATATTGAGTTCGTCCCCTTCCTTGAAGGAGTGTTGAATACGGGCCTGCATATATGCATACAATTTTTAAAATCACGCTTACTATTCATTGAACTCTGCCAGTTTCTAAGAAGGCTAAAAATTTCTAAACATTTCACGCTCTTTATTAACAAAGACTTATCATACAAACTATCAAAAAAATGTTTAAAAGCCGGCAATTTATTCGATGAAACGCAGTGTACAGTTCAGATTAATTCTTTCTCTCCGGTCAACAATGGCACTTTAAAAGCAGATGAGAAATCCTTTATTAGCCTTCGCAACCATTAGGCACGTATCTTTGGGGGGACGGGGGGAAGGTTCGGACCTCCCAGAATTCAGAAAAATCGGAAAAATAGGACTTTTTAAACGTTATTTTGTGCTATTTTTGGCCTTTTTTGGGCTTAGTCCCTCCCAAAATAAGACGGCCAGCTACGTACCTGTGACCATTAGAAACGTACATATCCAGGCACTATTTTCTACACAATAATTGTGTGATCTTAATTCACTGTTTATCCCAACCTCACACATAAACGACAATTTCTAAGTCCAAAGTTGGTTTTGGACATACCTGGGCAATGGCCAGAGCTTCGCCCCGTTGTGGCATCCAAGTTTTAGGTTGGTTGGTCACTTTTCAAAAAAAGGTTGCCTAATTTTTGGATGCTCGGATACTGGTCCATATTCAGAATTTTATTCCGGGGGGTAGGGGGTGGGGCGCGCGAAAATTTTTGAAGTCATCTCGAGAATCATTTGGAGATGGGTTAAAATAAATGCCCTTCCTCCGTATCTTGGCGAGCTCTACACAATGGCGAAGAAAAACTGTTTAAAAAATTTCAAAAGATTTTCACATTATTCTATTCTCGTAGGTACAAAACAAATCTCTATCGTTTAAACTATCTGTACAAGTGATTTCTTACCATTCCATTGTCAGACAATTTCTTAACTTTTGACTTTGTATTTAATGCTTGTGTTTTGTTAAGAAAAACAAAACAGGAAATGGATAATTTGGTGCAGACTGCACGGTTTTTTTGTATTCGGTAAAGATTTTTCCCAATGTACAAAGACTTTTGGGGACCGTCTTTGTACATGTACAAAGATTTTTAGGAAGGCAAAAACTGCAAAAAATTTTTTGAAATTCGCAAATTTTTTCGGCGCTTTGCGCCCAAATGAGTCATTGTGTGTTCTATATATCTTTACGTCAGAAATTGCATTTTGAAAAGAAAAATATCCAATTTCGCCGTTTTGAGACGATTATTAGTGATTTTTGCCCTCAGAAACCCAGAAATGAGCTAAACCACACTACCAAAAGTTGAATAACTCTGTTTTTGCCACACTAAAATCGCTACTGTACCATATTATAGTACCCAAAAATTTGTGTGTACCAAATGTACAAAGACTTTAAGGAATCATCTTTGTACATGTACAAACGAACCCAGGAGCGGGTTTAAGGGGAGGGGGCGGGGTCAGTCAAAATGTTTGGCGAGATAAAGAATGGATATGCAATTTGCAAAGATTTTCGGCCGTCAGTGACCATTATTTCTCAAATTTTTCCGGCACAACGCGCCGTATGATTCCTCCTATTGACATTTATTTACTTTATTGGCAACCTGGAAGCCATTTTCTCTTCATGTAGGTTTCAAAACAATTTTAACAGCAGAAACAGCTATTTTTGCATAATTTACTTCTATTTTCAATTAAGAATTTCGATGCTCCGCATCAAATGCTATAAATACAGGAAATCAAGCAGTAAATCATGCTTCTAAACGTTTATCCGCCTTAATTTCACAAATTTTCCAGCGTTTCGTACCAGATTGTTGTTAACGTCAAAAAAATTTAATGAATTTTTCGCACAAAATTGTCGACAATTTTAAATATTTTAGAAAAAATATTACGTCAAAAGTGATTTCATGTAAAAGTATACCGTGTAATACACGGAAAACGCTATTTCGCGCGTTAAAGGCAAATTTTTGAAGCTATTTTTGACTGTATTGTGATACCACCCCCCCCTTAGGAAAATCCTAGATCCGTCACTGAACGGACCTTGTACAAAAGAGAAACACTGGTGCAGAGAGCAAAAATTTATTTTCTTCATGTCTATCTCAGATTTGAGCGGTTTTTAGCGGGCTTGAAGACAGAAACTATACATGAACAAAAAATTGCGCCGGAATAAAATTTACGTCATTCATGTCATAAATCAAATTTGAGCAGTTTTGCTCGAACAGAAGACAGAAGCTGTAGATAAACGATAAATCCGGCGCAAGGCGTCAGAAAAAACTTCATGTTTTTCATATCATACCTTAAAATTGATCGGTTTTGAGCAGTTTGGAAGATAAAAACTACACCAGAACAACAAATCCTGCGCGAAGCGCCTGAAAAATTGACATGCTCTCGATGTATAACTCAAATTTGAGTGATTTTGAGCGGTTTAGACGACCAAAACTATATGCACTATAAACAACAAATTCAGCGCAAAGCGCCTGAAATATTTGCGTTTTCTTGCTTAAAATTACCTCAAAAACCTGTTTTGGCGATGTTTTAGACGCAATTCACGAATTTATCATTTTTTCTTTCGGGAGACACTTGTGAATTCAAAAAAATTTTCCATTTTGGAGAAAAGGCGGTCCGTCCTGGAAAAGGGCGGATATCGTAAAAAATTAGAATACGCAATACTGATAGCACTTTCAGCACTTCTTTGCAAGAAATTTTCAATGAAAAAGAATAATTTTATGCTCAATTTCGTAGTCAGACATACAAATCTATGAGTAAATTAACTTCACGGCTGATTTCTCAACATGTGAGTCGTACGGTCGAAACTGGACCCTGATGAATTCATAAATTTTTGTCAATGTTTATTAGGGATCGGCCGTAGCTCTGGTTCTGGATCTGGCTTCTGTTGTTTTTCGATTCCTGGCCTCCAGCAAACGGAAAACGAAAAATTGGCTGGAGCACGTTTTCAACACCACTCTAATGAAGGTAGCCCCATGCTAATAAAAATTTTAGCCATTAGCACGACTTCCTAATGGATACGAAGTCCTTTTTGGCAAAAGTGTAGTAATTTTTATATTGAGAAGTCATCAATACGAAAAAGAAGCAAATAAAAAAAAGAAAAAAGAAAAGAAAAAGGTAAATTAGAAAATAAAATAAAATTAATAAGTAAATAAATAGATAAATAAAAGAGCAAATACTAAAAAAAGAAAAGAGAAAAAATTTAAAAAAAAAGAAAAAAGAGCGAAGAAAGAAAGATAGATATAGAGGTGCATCATGCTATTAGTAAGAAAGAAACAAAAAGGACGCGTGAAATAGCACAAGTGCACCTAAAAGGTAAAAAAGAGCGTGCTAATGTAAGTCATTCCGTGCTAATGGAAAAAATATTAGTTAGCACCAATGCTAATGCGGGTTGTGCTAAAAAAAGCTGGGCCGATGGTGTTCTCATGTTGATTAATAGATATAGTCTATATACTTCAAGGAATCTTATACATGAATGGCAATTCTTGAATTAATATAAACCGATTATAAAACCAGTTCAAGCCAGTGTTTTTTTACAAGGTCCGTTTGTACAGGTACAAAGATGGTCCCCAAGAGTCTTTGTACATTTTGTACACACAAATTTTTGGGCACTATAATATGGTACGGTAGCGATTTTACTGTGGTAAAAACAGAGTTGTTCTACTTTTGGCAGTGTATTTTAGTTAATTTCTGGGTCTCTAAGGACAAAAATCACTAAGAATCGTCTTATTTCTGCCATTATAAAGATATATAGAACACACAATTAGTCATTTCGGCGCGAAGCGCCGAAAATTTTGCGAATTTTATACCTTTTTTGCAATTTTTGTCTTCCCAATAGACGGGAGATTAGACGACGTGCAGTGTATCGTGCTTAGTGCTACACAGCTGGGTTACTCATGTATAAATAAGCTTCAAACAAAATGAACAGTGCTCTCAAAAATAAGCGCATATTCGGCTTATTTACTATAGCCCAACATAATTTGCAAAATAAAAATATGTGATGTAAATGGGTGCCATAAAGACTTAATTTTAAAAATTGTTGACAGTTAAGGTCGGACTATTACTTTATTGAGATCCTAAGCATTTAAACTTTAAACGTTTTCAAAATACTCACTCTAAAGCCAATATTTGAAATGCGACGAAAAACTTTGAATTTTGACTTGAAATGCTAAGAATTCTACTTGTTTTGATCCTTGTTTGTTTCAGAAGCGTTATTAAATAAATTATAATAGGGCAAATTTCTTGGACTGTGAACGTCGCTAATTTGAGCATAACTTTTGACATCGCTGAAAATATTTCTTGCTATTTTTCGAAAAAAGTTATTTCTACTCCACCCCATCCCCTCTAGAAATCGTGGATCTATTCAAAAATAATATGATTCACATATAATCAGCCCCATTGGTCAGGATTTTATTTCAGGGAGAAAGAATTGCTAATATCTTGAAAATGTATATAACGTTTATAAGCCAGCTTATGCGCTAAATCGACATTTTCTGACGTGTTTTGCGTCATGGAATCATCTTTTGAACAACAACAAATGTGCACATTATAAAACTTTGCAGCAAAGTAATGGGAATTTTTGACAGTTTTTATAATTTTGTCCCTTAGAGCTCCATTCTGAAGCTCTCTGAAGATACGTAAAACAGAAATTGAATCTGGCGCAAAGCGCAAGAAAATTACACACATTTTGTAATCCTTTTAAGCTCAATTTTACAGGTTTCTGAATACAAGCAATGCCGTAATTACATCTAGCATGAAGTAACGGCAATTTTTAAAACTTATTCATTTACACTAAATTATGCGACTTTCTGAATCAGTGGCAGATGTAGGATTTTCCTAAGGAGGAAGTGCCCCAGTATTTTCAAAAACAGTCAAGAATAGGCCTGGTTTTTTGAAAAAAGAGTCACCTGTTTTTTGAGATGTTATCTGGTTTCTGGAAAAAGGTTGATTGATCCCTTAAAAAGGTTGCCTGCTTCTTGAAAAAGGCTGACTGGTTACAGAAAAAGGTTGTCTGGTTTTTGAAAAAAAGATTGTCTGGCTCATGAGAAAAAGTAGCCTAATTTTTGAAAAAAGGTTGTCTGGTTTCTGAATTATTAAAGTTGCCTCGTTCTTGAAAAAGGTTCCCTGGTTTCTGAAAAATGGTAGTCTGATTTTAGAATGAAAAGTTGTCAGCTTTCTAAACAAGGTTGCCTGGTTCTTGAGAAAAGGTTGTCTGGCTCGTGAAAAAGGTTGGCTGGTTCCTTAAAAAGGTTGTCTGCTACCTTAAAAAGGTTGGTCGGTTCCCAAAAAAGGTTGGCTGGTTCCACGAAAACGTTGGCTGATTCCCGAAAAAGGTCGCCTGCTCCCTAAAAAAGGTTGGTCGGTCCCCAAAAAGGTTGGCTGGTTTCACGAAAAGGTTGGCTGGTTCCCAAAAAGGTTGCCTGCTCCCTTAAAAAGGTTGGTAGGTTCAAAAAAAGTTGGTCGGTTCCCAAAAAAATTGTCCGCTCCCTTAAAAAGGTTGTCGGTTCTCAAAGAAGGTTGGCTGGTTTCCTTAAAAAGGTTTCCAAAAAAGGTTGGTCGATTCCCAAGAAAGGTTGGCTGGTTCCACGAAAAGGTTGGCTGGTTCTCAAAAAAGATTGCCTGATCCCTTAGAAAGGTTGATCGGTTCCCAAAAAAGGTTGTCTGCTCTCTTAAAAAGGTTGTTCGGTTCCCAAAAAGGTTGGTTGGTTCCCAAAAAAGGTGGGCTGGTTCCATGAAATAGTTGATTTGTCCCAAAAAAAATGTTGGCTGGTTCCATGAAGAGGTTGAGCGGTTCCCAAAAAAATGGCTGCTCCCTATGGTTGATTGGTTCCCGAAAAAGGTTGCCTGCTCCCTTAGAAAGGTTGGTCGGTTCCCAAAAAAGGTTGCCCGCTCCCTTAAAAAGATTGGCTAATTCCTTTAAAAGGTTGATCGGAATTTAAAAAAGTTGGTCGGTTCCCAAAAAAGGAAGCCTGCTCCCTTAAAAAGGTTAATCGGTTCCCAAAAAAGGTTGCCTGCTCCCTTAAAAAGGTTGGTAGGTTCAGAAAAAGGTTGGTCGGTTCCCAAAAAAATTGTCCGCTCCCTTAAAAAGGTTGTCGCTTCTCAAAGAAGGTTGGCTGGTTCCTTAAAAAGGTTTCCAAAAAAGGTTGGTCGATTCCCAAGAAAGGTTGGCTGGTTCCACGAAAAGGTTGGCTGGTTCTCAAAAAATATTGCCTGCTCCCTTAAAAAGGTTGGTCGGTTCCCAAAAAAGGTTGCCTGCTCTCTTAAAAAGGTTGGTCGGTTCCCAAAAAAGGTTGGTTGGTTCCCAAAAAAGGTGGGCTGGTTCCATGAAATAGTTGATTTGTCCCTAAAAAATGTTGGCTGGTTCCATGAAGAGGTTGAGCGGTTCCCAAAAAAATGGCTGCTCCCTATGGTTGATTGGTTCCCAAAAAGGTTGCCTGCTCCCTTAAAAAGATTGGCTAATTCCTTTAAAAGGTTGATCGGAATTTAAAAAAGTTGGTCGGTTCCCAAAAAGGAAGCCTGCTCCCTTAAAAAGGTTAATCGGTTCCCAAAAAGGTTGCCTGCTCCCTTAGAAAGGTTGGTCGGTTCCCAAAAAGGTTGCCTGCTCCCTTAGACAGGTTGGTCGGTTCCCAAAAAGGTTGCCTGCTCCCTTAAAAAGATTGGCTAATTCCTTTAAAAGGTTGATCGGAATTTAAAAAAAGTTGGTCGGTTCCCAAAAAGGTTGCCTGCTCCCTTAGAAAGGTTGGTCGGTTCCTAAAAAGGTTGGCTGGTTTCACGAAAAGGTTGGCTGGTTCCCAAAAAAGGTTGCCTGCTCCCTTAAAAAGGTTGATCAATTCCCAAAAAAGGTTGGTCGGTTCCCAAAAAAAGGTTGCCTGCTCCTTAAAAAGGTTGGTAGGTTCAAAAAAGGTTGGTCGGTTCCCAAAAAAATTGTCCGCTCCCTTAAAAAGGTTGTCGGTTCTCAAAGAAGGTTGGCTGGTTCCTTAAAAAGGTTTCCAAAAAAGGTTGGTCGAATCCCAAGAAAGGTTGGCTGGTTCCACGAAAAGGTTGGCTGGTTCTCAAAAAATATTGCCTGCTCCCTTAAAAAGGTTGATCAATTCCCAAAAAGGTTGGTCGGTTCCCAAAAAAAGGTTGCCTGCTCCCTTAAAAAGGTTGGTAGGTTCAAAAAAAGGTTGGTCGGTTCCCAAAAAAATTGTCCGCTCCCTTAAAAAGGTTGTCGGTTCTCAAAGAAGGTTGGCTGGTTCCTTAAAAGGTTTCCAAAAAGGTTGGTCGAATCCCAAGAAAGGTTGGCTGGTTCCACGAAAAGGTTGGCTGGTTCTCAAAAAATATTGCCTGCTCCCTTAAAAAGGTTGATCAATTCCCAAAAAGGTTGGTCGGTTCCCAAAAAAAAGGTTGCCTGCTCCCTTAAAAAGGTTGGTAGGTTCAAAAAAGGTTGGTCGGTTCCCAAAAAAATTGTCCGCTCCCTTAAAAAGGTTGTCGGTTCTCAAAGAAGGTTGGCTGGTTCCTTAAAAAGGTTTCCAAAAAGGTTGGTCGAATCCCAAGAAAGGTTGGCTGGTTCCACGAAAAGGTTGGCTGGTTCTCAAAAAATATTGCCTGCTCCCTTAAAAAGGTTGATCAATTCCCAAAAAAGGTTGGTCGGTTCCCAAAAAAAGGTTGCCTGCTCCCTTAAAAAGGTTGGTAGGTTCAAAAAAAGGTTGGTCGGTTCCCAAAAAAATTGTCCGCTCCCTTAAAAAGGTTGTCGGTTCTCAAAGAAGGTTGGCTGGTTCCTTAAAAAGGTTTCCAAAAAGGTTGGTCGATTCCCAAGAAAGGTTGGCTGGTTCCACGAAAAGGTTGGCTGGTTCTCAAAAAGATTGCCTGATCCCTTAGAAAGGTTGATCGGTTCCCAAAAAGGTTGTCTGCTCTCTTAAAAAGGTTGTTCGGTTCCCAAAAAGGTTGGTTGGTTCCCAAAAAAGGTGGGCTGGTTCCATGAAATAGTTGATTTGTCCCAAAAAAAATGTTGGCTGGTTCCATGAAGAGGTTGAGCGGTTCCCAAAAAAAATGGCTGCTCCCTATGGTTGATTGGTTCCCGAAAAAGGTTGCCTGCTCCCTTAGAAAGGTTGGTCGGTTCCCAAAAAGGTTGCCTGCTCCCTTGAAAAGATTGGCTAATTCCTTTAAAAGGTTGATCGGAATTTAAAAAAAGTTGGTCGGTTCCCAAAAAGGAAGCCTGCTCCCTTAAAAAGGTTAATCGGTTCCCAAAAAAGGTTGCCTGCTCCCTTAAAAAGGTTGGTAGGTTCAGAAAAAGGTTGGTCGGTTCCCAAAAAAATTGTCCGCTCCCTTAAAAAGGTTGTCGCTTCTCAAAGAAGGTTGGCTGGTTCCTTAAAAGGTTTCCAAAAAAGATTGGTCGATTCCCAAGAAAGGTTGGCTGGTTCCACGAAAAGGTTGGCTGGTTCTCAAAAAATATTGCCTGCTCCCTTAAAAAGGTTGGTCGGTTCCCAAAAAAGGTTGCCTGCTCTCTTAAAAAGGTTGGTCGGTTCCCAAAAAAGGTTGGTTGGTTCCCAAAAAAGGTGGGCTGGTTCCATGAAATAGTTGATTTGTCCCAAAAAAATGTTGGCTGGTTCCATGAAGAGGTTGAGCGGTTCCCAAAAAAAATGGCTGCTCCCTATGGTTGATTGGTTCCCAAAAAAGGTTGCCTGCTCCCTTGAAAAGATTGGCTAATTCCTTTAAAAGGTTGATCGGAATTTAAAAAAAGTTGGTCGGTTCCCAAAAAAGGAAGCCTGCTCCCTTAAAAAGGTTAATCGGTTCCCAAAAAAGGTTGCCTGCTCCCTTAAAAAGATTGGCTAATTCCTTTAAAAGGTTGATCGGAATTTAAAAAAGTTGGTCGGTTCCCAAAAAAGGTTGCCAGCTCCCTTAAAAAAGTTGGTCGGTTCCCAAAAAGGTTGCCTGCTCCCTTAGAAAGGTTGGTCGGTTCCTAAAAAAGGTTGGCTGGTTTCACGAAAAGGTTGGCTGGTTCCCAAAAAGGTTGCCTGCTCCCTTAAAAAGGTTGATCAATTCCCAAAAAAGGTTGGTCGGTTCCCAAAAAAAGGTTGCCTGCTCCCTTAAAAAGGTTGGTAGGTTCAAAAAAAGGTTGGTCGGTTCCCAAAAAAATTGTCCGCTCCCTTAAAAAGGTTGTCGGTTCTCAAAGAAGGTTGGCTGGTTCCTTAAAAAGGTTTCCAAAAAAGGTTGGTCGATTCCCAAGAAAGGTTGGCTGGTTCCACGAAAAGGTTGGCTGGTTCTCAAAAAATATTGCCTGCTCCCTTAAAAAGGTTGGTCGGTTCCCAAAAAAGGTTGCCTGCTCTCTTAAAAAGGTTGGTCGGTTCCCAAAAAGGTTGGTTGGTTCCCAAAAAAGGTGGGCTGGTTCCATGAAATAGTTGATTTGTCCCAAAAAAAGTTGGCTGGTTCCATGAAGAGGTTGGTCAGTTCCCAAATAAGGTTGCCTGCTCCCTTAAAAAGATTGGTCGGTTCCCAAAAAGGTTGCCTGCTCCCTTAAAAAAGTTGGTCGGTTCCCAAAAAAGGTTGCCTGCTACCTTAGAAGGGTTGGTCGGTTCCCAAAAAGGTTGCCTGCTCCCTTAGAAAGGTTGGTCGGTTCCCAAAAAGGTTGCCTGCTCCCTTAAGAAGGTTGGTCGGTTCCCAAAAAAGGTTGGTCGGTTTTCGAAAAAGGTTGCCTGCTCCCTTAATTAGGTTGGTCGATTCCCAAAAAAGGTTGCCTGCTCCTTAAAAAGGTTGGTCGGTTCCCAAAAAGGTTGCCTGCTCCCTTAAAAAGGTTGGTCAGTTCCCAAAAAAGGTTGGCTGGTTCCATGAAAAGGTTGGCTGGTTCCTTAAAAAGGTTGGTTGGTTCCCAAAAAAGTTGGCTGTACCTTTGAAAGCTTAGTCACTTCCCAAAAAAGGTTGGCTGGTTCCATGAAAAGGTTGGGCGGTTCCCAGAAAAATTGGCTACTCCCTTAAATGGTTGGTTGTTTCCCGAAAAAAGTTGCCTGCTCCCTAAGACAGGTTGGCCGGTCTCCAAAAAAGGTTGCATGCTTGCATGCTCCTTCAAAGGTTGGTCGGTTCCCAAAAACGGTTGGCTGGTCCCTCAAGAAAGCGTTGATTGGTTTCCAAAGAAGGTTGATGACTCCCCTAAAAAACTTGAGTGGTTCCCAAGAAAGGTTGATCGGTTTCCAAAAAAGTTGGCTGCTCCGATTAAAAGGTTGGTCGGATCGCAAAAAGGTTGTCTGCAACTTAAAAAAGGTTGGTCGGTTAGTCGGTCCTCAAAAAAGATGGACTGCTTCTCAAAAAGGGTTATCTGGAGTTGCCACGCACTAGGAAAAAGGTAACTTGGTAGATAGGTAGCATAAGTAGTTTTCTCATTCGCTTCACAAGTCGTCATATTTAGACTGTCAATCGACCTTCAGCATGTACATATCTATGCCCATGTACAAAACATAGCCCCCATCCTGGAGACCCTTCGCCCCGTTGCAGGATTGGTCCGGCCCATTGCCGGTTGAGGGCGATATGGGGCATTGCCCAGGTGTGGGATGTCCCCCTTTTTACCAGAACATGAAATCCTTCTCCTGACCCATGGAAACAACTAACTTTTTCGATTTTTTCTACTTTAAAAAACCCAGCCAACCCAACCCTGAAAATACGAGTTACTTAAGGTAAGGAAAACGAGCATGGGCAATTTAGCAACGCATAAGAAGAAACCGATAAAGTTATGATGGAAATAAAGTCTTGCTTACCCGCGGCTCTTGGACGTTAGCCCCATTCGAGAGCACAATTTGTGGATTTCAGTACGTTCCCTCGATTGATAAACGGGGGGCAGGCTCATTTCGTCTAAATTGAAATTAAATCACCTGTGAATTCTGCAGACTTGATATTTTCTTAAAAACTAGAATTTTAAAGCAGCGATTCCAATTTTTGATTAAAGCCGCTATCTTTTCCAACTTTAAGATAAAAAACCGATTTTTCCTTCTAATTTTACGACGAATTATATTGTTTAATCATACACAATAACATGACGCGGCTTTGGTAAGGGTTTGATTTTAACATAGGCAGGAACGATGAATGATCATTCTCGATAATCTCCCGTACCATACATACATGCAATATGGAATGAGGGGGTATTACCCCCGCTAGGGTAAGCCAGACAGGTACCGTTTGGCGATTTTGAGCTGACGGAAGTTTTTGCATCATTTTCGAGGTCAAAAGCTGTAAAAGTGTCAAAATTTCTAAGGAGCTTAGCGCCGGATTACTACTTTTATGTACGTTTTACTCAAAAAATGCCCAAAATTGAACAATTTCTATATTTTTAGTGTTGCAAACTGATATAATGCAGTCAAAAGGGACTAAAAATGCTTTTGAAATGCGATATTACCTAGGAAAAACGTTTGATAGGCTATTTTGACCAATTTGATCGTTTAAACAGCAAAACATAGTGAACGTTAAATTAACTGTTTTGGATTCCTGGGATTTCACCCCCTCCCCCGCCCAGAATTTTTGCTGAAACCTTGCGTGTTTAAGCCATTTTTATGTGTTTTTTGCCATTTTTGGCTAAAAATAGAAAGCCTTTACCGCCTTTTCTTCCAAAAGATGGCCGACAACTCCTCTCAAAATTTAAACATGAAATGGTCCAGGTATTTTTTAACTTATTAGAAAAAATTTTTTATCAAGAAATATATTTCAATTTCGGATTGTATGTATATCACACAAGGGCAGTGTTTTTTGCACAGTGCAAACTTTTTTGGTCTTGTGCAAAGAAAAATATTGGCAATTTTTGCACGGTGCGAAGAAAAATTTGAGAATAAGTCGCATAAAAGATGTTGATTTTTGAATAACCAGGTGACTTTTAATGATAAAATATCCAAAAAATTTCGGCGCTTCGCGCCAGTACTTTTAGAGATATAATTTTCTTTCCATTGACACTATACAATTATGAATTTGTGTGTCATTTATCACTTTTGTACTGATATGTTTATTCTACATTGCATATTCCATTACTAATTTATTTTTTATTCGCTTCGACAAAAAGACATTGTGAAAAAAGAAAATGCGCTAAAAAAATAGAAAAACAAAACAGATTTGGTCTAGCCTTTTACTTCTGAAAAAATTCACTAAACTTTGAATGTTCGCTTCTACACGATTTTTTCTTGTGGAATGCACTAATTCTTGAAAGCTTAGTAGTGAAATACTTTTTCTTCAACACAGATTTAGCGAATGCCGACTGAATTGTACAAAAATGCATTGAAACAAACACTTTTGGATGAAATGCTAAATTTTTTTAGCACTCTATTCCGTGTGCCTTATTTTGTCATACTTTTTCGATCCTTGTGCAGTAAATAAGCGAGTAACGTGCTCAACAATTAATACTGAGGTTTTTATGTCCCAGCAGCAGCATCTACAATTTGTAGGAAATCGTGCCATTCACATTTTCAAATTTTGATCAGGTGTTTTATTTAAATTAGAAAATCGAAATCAGTACAATTTAAAACGTTAGATTTGCTCATACATAAAATCATAGACTGCTATTTTTAAACATCAAAACTTACAATAGAAAATAGGCAAGAGTTATACCACTGAGAAACTAGCGTTTTTATAATTTTGTTATTAAATTAAATTGGGTATAATCAAAAAATGCAATAGATTTGCGGCCGCAGACTTAGTAAATAGGGATTTTCTAAATGTAAACATGGTGTAAAAGACATTAGTTAATACAGTATTTAATCCTACCGCGTGAAGCGTGGAAAATTTTTGTATGCATGCATATCTAAGTATAGTACGAAAAAATTTGAGGTCGTGCAAAAGGATTTTGGGAGATTTTTTTCACGTGCAAAGAGGCCCGTGCAAAAAACACTGCACAAGGGCATAGGGGAGTAGAGAGGGGTAAAAGCCCTCCCTCATATTTGGAAAAACTGGGTACGATCAGGAATTTTGGTAAAACATACATAAGTTGCTGCTAGGAAAATTTTGATTTCGTAGCAGCGTTTATTTTGTACAAGGTCCGTTTGTACATGAAAAAAGATGGTCCCCAAAAGTCTTTGTACATTTTGCACATGCAAATTTTTGTGTACTCTTATATAGTACAGTAGCGATTTTAGTGTGGTATAACAGGGTTTCCGATCTTTGGTAGTGTATTTTAGCTAATTTCTGGGTTTCTGACTCCAAAAATTACTAAAAATTATATCAAAACGGCGCGAAGCGCCGAAAAATTTGATATTTTTCCATTCTAAATGCAAATTCTGCCATTTTGAAGATATATATATATATATATATATATATATATATATATATATATATATATATATATATATATATATATATATATATATATATATATATATATATATATATATATATATAGGACAAATAATACTCATTTCGGTGCGAAGCGCCTGAAATTTTCTGGAATTTTACATCTTAACAGTTTTTATCTTCCTAAAAATCTTTGTACATGTTGTACACACAAATTTTGGAGTACTTTAATATGGTACAGCCGCGATTTTAGCGTATTAAAAACAGAGTTGTTCGACTTTTGATAGTGTATTTTAGCTAATTTTTGGGTCTCTAAGGGCAAAAATCACAAAGAATCGCCTTAAAACGGTGCGAAGCGCCGAAAAATTTGACATTTTTCCTTTTGGAATGCAATTTCTGCCATTATAAAGATATATAGAATACACAATCACTCATTTCGGAGCGAAGCGCCGGAAAAATTACGCGAATTTCACACCTTTTTTGCAATTTTTGTCTTTCCAAAAATCTTTGTACATGTACAAAGACGGTCCCGAAAAGTCTTTGTACATCGGGAAAAATCTTTGCCGAATACAAAAAACGGTGTTTCGTAGTGAAAAATATACAGTCAGTTCGCCAAAAGTTCAGTCAATATGAACGTTTACTGCGAATGTATTGATTTTTCCATAATCTTGCTCTTTTTCCGATTGTTTGTCAAATAATAACGAATCGTCTGCGTAATTCTTTGTTTAAAATAAACATTTTTTAGAAAAATACATTTTAGAATTGAATCAATTTAACTTATGACCTTTTTTACTGGGTAAAAACGCATGCTACCCATTTTTACTATATCACTGTTCTTTAATTTCACCCCCTCTGGCCACTCCGATCTTGCCCACCTATGATGTATATATGTACGTAGCATAAGTATACATATAATGCCAGAAAGACTAAATTTTATTTCTTTATTAAAATTTATTAGTTACCTAACGAAATTCTCAGCATCTGGCAATATGTGAGTCATTTTTCGTGATTTATAAAGAATTACGAATAATGTTAATTCTAATCCACTTTTAGACTTTTTTCAGTACAATTATACTGCATTGTTTTTTCGTTATTTTGCCAAATATGAAAAAGATTCCTTATGCATCATGATCTGATTACATATTTACCATTCGAATTCACATAGTTTATACAAGTAATAAGATGCATTATAAATACCTTTAGGAATCTGTAAACAATAGGATTGCTTACTTACCAACAGTGACATCCAGCACGAAATTTCTCAGCGTTTGTTCTAGCTCAATCATTGCCTGCTCCGACATGTTTCGAAGTGACCTACACTGTTATACTTCAAACAAATAGGTCCTCTCTGAATTAATTTGAACGCTGAAGAAATATAGGTATTATCCAGCAGGTCAATGTCTAGGTTATTAAAAAACATATCCACTTAAAGATCGCGCAGGAATTTAATGAACACGCTTTTAGCGGCTAAAACGTGGATCAAGGACGCCAGAGGGCCAGACCTTACACATGAACACTGGAAGAGGGTGTCCCCCTACCACACATGCATATAGGGATATGATGGGGTATTAATCCCACTGAAGGATTAGCCAGTCCAGTCTGGTACTATCCGGCGATTACGAGCAGAAGGAACGTTTTTTGCATCATTTTTGAGGAGAAAATCGGTAGAAATGTAAGAATTTTCTGGCTTCGGATAAATACATTTATGTTTCACAAAAAAACGCCTGAAACTGGTCATTTTTTATGTTTTTCAGTCTTAAAAGCTACATATAATGCAGTCAAAATAGACTAAAAATGATTTTAAAATGCAGTATTACCATGAAAATGCGTTTTGCAAGCTATTTTGACAATTCTTGTCGTATAAATAGCAAACAAATCGTGAAAACTAAATTTAATATTTTGTATTTCTGAGACTTTACCTCCCCCTGCCGGCCCCCTACCAGAACTTTTGTAGAGCATAATCCCCCATGCCATTTCCGGACCAAATCATACATACTTTTGGAGCTGTAGATCTTTCAGATCATCTATCCAGACACTATTCTCACATAATTTGGTATGTCTTTGATATTACTAACAGTTCCTTCCATCGTCCTCAATATCATATCTTTTCATGCAAATTTACACTTAAGATTTCATGAAAAATGAAATATGACGAATTGAATATTAAAATTTGACATTAAATGACAAAATTATTTGTCATGCACCCCCTCCCCAAGGAAACTCGTTTTGCTCCTTCCAGAACACTTGACCGTGTACATGTATGCGAGGCCAGCACAGTATGAGGAGAGGGTACTAAGAAGGTAAAGACGGACATATTAAGAGGAGGGATTAAGATCTTCTAAAACACCATAGATGCAAAAGCGAAGCATGGCTGGTTTGCGGGTCAGCCGATGCGGGGGTCAAGTCTAATATTGAACTTATTTGACCCAGAATAACGTCAAAAACTGGAGCCTATCAGTAGTGATCGACCGGGGCGACTTTTTTGGCCGGGGCCGGGGCCGGGGGCCGGGGCTGGCCTGGGTCAGACAAGGAAAATATTATTGCATGACACATACTTGGGGTGGGCATAGGAGAAGAAATAATGAGCGACTGCTCCATTCAGTAGTAAATGGCAAGCACAAAGTTAGGTGCGCCTTTTCATATCAAGTTTTATTACTATTTATGTCACAAGAAACAAATTCAGTTCAGTGTTTCATTGTCTGAATCATCAATAAAGTCTATGTCGCTACTATTAGCACACTCTATATCATTTGAATCTTCGCTACTGCTACTGCTGCTGCAGCAATTGGATGCAATAGTTATTGGATGTAATAAATGAGACATCACACATTCCCATAAGGGGGAGGGTATAACCCCCTCAGGGTCCAAGACACAAGTCACCGTCAGACGATTTTTGGTGAAAACCCTTTGAATTTTTTGAACTTAATTTTTTAGTATGGCAAAAGTGTACCTATCTATTAGAATTTCACGAAGTGATACATTATTTTAGAATGTGAGCTAGAGTAAATAGAGAAACTATCACAATAAAACATGCATGTAATCGCTTAAAATTTTATGAGGGTCCCTCAGTATACATGTAACGGCTGGAAATCTAGGATAGGGGTCCCTTGCCATTTTTAGAGGAGGGGGTCAGCGACTAAATCAAAAATGGTAAAAACACAAAAAAATAGTTAAAAAGCGCAGCTTTTCGCCAAAAAAAATGGGGGAGGGTGATCAAATATTTTCTGACTTTCAAGGAAGTTTGGGGCTTCGGAGCGTGGATGGGGGATGGCCCAAACCCCCTGTCACTTGTATATTTCTCGGCTATTTTCAGGGGAAGGGGGTACGCGGCTCCATTTTTGCAGCCGCTTACCCCCTGAAAATCTTTAAAATGGTAGAATTTGCAATAAGGAATTCTACACCTTTTTACAGTTTTTTCTCCAAAAATCTTTGTACATGTACAAAGATTGTCCTGAAACGTCTTCGTACATCAGCAAAAATCTTCGCCAAATACAAAAAATTGTGGTTCTAAATGTGATAATTCGGCCTGAATTTAGTTGATAATATTAGTTTGGCGCGAAGTGCCGCAATTTTTATGAGCTTTTGATGGAATTCACACATAAAACTCGACTGAGAAAACTAAAACAACTTGTACTACAAAATCAGAAATATTACAAAAATTGTAATATGCGAATTAAATTTTGTAATAAGCAACACTGCGCTTAGAATGGGAAAATAAAAAAATGTCAAATATTCAGAAACCCAAAATTAGCCAAATACACTACCAAAGGTTGAAAAACTATGTTATACCACACTGAAATCGTTACTGTACCATATTAAAGTATACACAAATTTGCATGTACAAAACAGTGTTTTTTTGTATTAGCCAAAGATTTTTCCCGATGTATATACAATGATTTTTCAGGACAATCTTTGTACGTGTACAAAGATTTTTGGGGAAAATAAAAGTGTAAAAAGGTGGTAAATTCGAAAAAATTTTCGGCGCTTCGCTCCGATATGAAAACTTGTCTGTCCTATATATCTTTAAACGAGCAAAATTTGTACTTAGAATGGAAAAATGTCAAATTTGTAGGCGCTTTGCACCGTTTTGAGACAATTTAAGTAATTTTTGGCGTTAGAAACCCAGAAATTAGCTAAAATATACAATCAAAAGTCAAAAGACCCTGTTTTACCACACTAAAATCGCTACTGTAGTATATTATAGTAACCAAAAATGTTTAAAAATATAATTATATAATATAGCTACAAAAATTTGTTAGCTCATACAAAGACCTTTTCGGAGATCTTTGTACAAGCACAAGAAAGCTCGTACAACAAAATAGAGTCGGCTAATAATAGTCCACACTTAATTTTCTGGTCCTCCAATTTCGGATTTCATCCCTCCCTCAACTCTGGACCATAGGAAACTATTTGAGACATATTAAGTTTATCGGATCGGACGCAATTCTGCAGCGTAGTTTACATTCGCCTATAATTAACCTCCGTCCTAAAAACTATTACAAAAGAAACGCGTTTTAAAGCCCGTGGTTCCCATTCAATTAAATGTAAAGGTGATTTTTGTAAAAATAGTTTGTTGAAAACGCACAATTTCCAACTATAAATAGAAACGTATTTGTCAACTCTAAATCTTTTAGCCATAGCTATGAATGAATGAGTTAAAAGTAGCATTTAGTTTAAATAAGTTAAATGGAGGAATCAAAAACATGCAGATTTTCCTGAACATTTTTTCAGTAAAGGATTAAGTAAGTAAACATATGGTCTAATCGGTACAGTTCTCAAAATTAATACGTGCTCATTGATAAATAAGTGCCAGTATCACAACCTGTATCAAAATACGAATTACACTAAATTTTTCCCGGCCCCGGCCATTTTTTGACCTTGCCCCGGCCGGGGCCGGGGATGCTCAAAAATGGCCGGGGATTGCCGGGACCGGGGCCGGGGCCCCGGTCGATCACTACCTATCAGTCATAGATGCACAAGGTCAGTTTGGCCAGGGAGGAGTAAAATCGAGATTTTAAGGTTGGGAAGGGGTGAAATTCAGGATTTTAACTGTAGTAAATTGATTTTTTGTCTTTTAAACGTTCGAATCGCTTGAAAATACACTAATTTTGGCCTAAATTGCTCGACAGCACCTAACTTTTTAACTCATCAGCAGGGAGTAATACCCCCTCGCACCCCTCCCTATGTGCATCTATGCTATAAGTGCTAAAATAGCGATAAAATTATGTTAATCTACAAGTTCTGGACAATGTCCAACACTTTTGAAGAAAAGTTTGGTCGGTCATGAATATAAACACTCCATTTTTATTCTTTATACAACCTAAACCGTATGTTGCACATGTTTTATGCAAAAAATTAGATTTATTCAAGAGAATGTCCATTAGATTCTCACCATATTTAAGGCATCTGGGTAGCACAATTTACAGTTCACAGCTGTAGTGGTCGTAAAACGTCTATTTTAATTTACCCTTTGGTACCCCCTTATGTTTTAAAATAATTTCAGTCATACCCCCACCGAAACAAAATCCTGGATGCGGGCCTGATCATGGTGACTAGTGACGACAAAGTGAAAAATAACCCAACCTTGCTGGTTCTTGTACAGAATAGTACCTAATAGGAATGTTCCGGTTCCAGGTTTTTCAAAAAAATCGGTTCCGGTTCCGGTTCTTGGGAAACAAGAATTTCGGTTCCGGTTCCGGTTCCGGTCCCGGTCCTCAGCGTAAGTTGGAACCGTCGGTTCCGGTTCCGGTTCTCGGTTCCTGTGTTAAAGTATGTACGCTCTTGATAGCCTGACTTCACCGGAACACATGACGATGTAATCGAAAGATAAATTATTCAGGAAGTCGTTTCAACCTGGCAACTGCACGTTCAAATAAGTTTTACGTCTAGTTGACAATTTACTTATAAGTCACTGAATATTATCTATATGTTTCTTCATTGGAAGTTTATATGAAATCGAAATGCTTAATTCATGACGAAGATCTGCTGCAATGGTGGGAAGAGAAGTCGAAGAAGCCGATTCTCGCGTTTATAGCTGAGCAGTATCTTGCAGCCAGTGGCGGATCTAGGATTTTCCTAAGGGGGCAGTATCCCAACTTTTCCAAAACAGTCAAAAACAGGTCCAAAAATTTGCCCTTAACGCGCGAAATAGCGTTTTTTCGGCGTTTTACAATGTATACTTTTACATTAAATCACTTTTGACGCAAAATTTTTTCTTAGAATTTTAAAATTTTCGATAATTTCGTGCTAAAAATCGCTAAAATTCTTGAACTTTATCAGAATTCTGGCGCGAAGCAGTTTTTTTGTACAAGGTCCGTTTGACATGTACAAAGATGATCCCCAAAAGTCTTTGTACATTGTGTACACACAAATTTTTGGGTACTATAATATGGTACAGTAGCGATTTCAGTGTGGTAAAAACAGAGTTGTTCGACTTTTGGTAGTGTATTTCAGCTAAGTTGTGGGTCTCTAAGGGCAAAAATCACTAAGAATCGTTGTGGTTGTATTTGCCGGATATGGTACCATCGATCAAATGTTTAATGCGGTTGCTATCTTTGCTGGTTTCCTCCATAGTTCGATGATATTTGCTTGTAAAGGCCGTGGACGGGCAGTTGAAGAGGTGTAGTGTATCTTCTGTCGCCGCCAGGCAATAGGGCAAAGATCAGATGTTTGGCCAGTGTTGTCTAGTCGGCTGCGAGTCGATGCCAATATGTAGCTGTATCCGCTCCTTAGTTGTGCAAGTTTGGCTCGGAGCAACGTGGGAGATTTGTTTCTTGTGCAGCAATGTTTGGTGGGCGACGTAATATGAAAGGGTTTGGTTTGATGAAGCGGTGATGGATGGCAATCACTGCCTTCTTGTGGAGATTGTTTTGACATTGGTGAAGTGTCGTAGGTGGAGGTAGATTTCTTAAACGGCGTTGAACTCTAGTTTCTGAGTACATTTTAAGTGTTGGTTTGAGCCGGAAATTTCTTTGACGTCGGCAAGGTGGTCCAGGACAGCCGAATAACTGCCTACATGGATGGTTGTTATGCAGGCATGCGATGAAATATTGGTCAGCCAAGAGTCGGTTGTGATCTGATACAGATAGCATTCTGGTTTCGCTATGCAGGTGGTCGATTGACCTGAGTTGAAGGCAACCGGTGGCCAAACGGAGTGCCGTATTTTGACAGCTTTCCAGTTTTCCAAAATTAGATGTTTTAATTGACGGCGTCCAAACTGGTGCAGCATAATTCAAAATTGAACGGCCAATGGCCTTGTATGTTAGAAGAATCATTTCTTTTTGTGCACCCCATGTTCGTCCAGTTAACGCTTTCAAGATGTTGCATTTTTGAACTTTTTGTTTGATCATCTTGGTATGGCAGTTGAACGATAGGCTAGGGTCAAACATAACACCTAAAATTTTTGGATATTTTTTGGTTGGCAGATGTACGTTGTTCATGGAGATGTTGAGTTGCAGCGAATGTTGTTTGGTTTCAGGAGTAAATAGTGTACATGTTGATTTTTCGGTAGAAATTGTGAGATGGTGGCTTTTGAGGAAGGTGGCGAGTAGAGGTAGATAGTTGTTCAACCGGTTTTCCATGATTTTGATTGTTGGGTTGCTCGTGAACACAGTTATATCATCCGCATACGAAATCACTTGGATTTCCAGTGGTGGTGTTTAGTGATCGACCGGGGCCCCGGCCCCGGCCCAGCAATCCCCGGCCATTTTCAGCATCCCCGGCCCCGGCCGGGCAAGGTCAAAAAATGGCCGGGGCCGGGGAAAAATTTAGTGTAATTCGTATTTTGTACAGGCTGTGATACTGGCACTTATTTATCAATGAGCAAGTGTTAATTTTGAGAACTGTACTGATTAGACCATATGTATACTTACTTAGTCCTTGTCATAAGTTTTCTATTGTGTATAAATGAGCTTTTAATGAATGAATGTTCAGGAAAATCTGCATATTTTCGATTCCTCCACTTAACTTATTTAAACTAAATGCTACTTTTAACTCATTCATTCAAAGCTATGGCTAAAAGATTTAGAGTTGACAAATACGTTCTATTTCTAGTTAGAAATTGTACGTTTTTAACAAACTATTTCTACAAAAAACACTTTTACCTTCATTTGAATGGGAACCGTGTGCTTTAAAACGCGTTTCCTGTGTAATAGTTATTAGGACCGAGGTTAATTATAGGCGAATATAAACTATGCTGCAGAATTGCGTCCGATCCAATAAACTAAATATGTCTCAAATAGTTTCCTAGGGTCCAGAGTTGAGGAGGGGTGAAATCCCAAATTGGAGGACCAGAAAATTAGAGGCAAAACAGGGTCTTTTGACTTTTAATTGTATATTTTAGCTAATTTCTGAGTTTCTAACGCCAAGAATGACTAAAATTGTCTCAAAACGGCGCGAAGCGCCTAAAAATTTGACATTTCTACATTCTAAATTTGAATTTTGCCATTTAAAAGATGTATAGGACAGACAATTTTTCATATCGGAGGGAAATGCCGAAAAATTTTTGGAATTTTATACCTTTTTACAGTTTTTATCTTCCCAAAAATCTTTGTACATGTACAAAGATAGTCCTGGTCTTTGTACATCGGGAAAAATCTTTGGCGAATACAAAAAACACTCTTTTGTACATGCAAATTTTTGTATACTTTAATATGGTACAGTAACGATTTCAGTGTGGTAGTAGAACATAGTTTTTCGACCTTTAGTAGTGTATTTGGCTAATTTTTGGGTTCCTGAATATTTGACATTTTTCCATTTTTCCATTCTAAGCGCAGTGTTGCTTATTACAAGATTTAATTCGCATATTACAATTTTTGTAATATTTCTCATTTTTGTAGTAAAAGTTGTTTTAGCTTTCTCAGTCGAGTTTTATGTGTGAATTCCATCAGAAGCTCATAAAAATTTCGGCACTTCAGCGCCGAACTATCAACTAAATTCAGGCCGAATTATCACATTTAGAAGCACGGTCTTTTTGTATTCGGGGAAGATTTTTGCCGATGTACATAGACGTTTCAGGACCGTCTTTGTACATGTACAAAGATTTTTGAAGAACAAAAACTGTAAAAAGGTGTAGAATTCCTTATTGAAAATTCTACCATTTTAAAGATTTTCAAAGGGGGTAAGTGGCTGCAAAAATGGAGCCGCTTACCCTCCTTCCCCTGAAAATAGCCGAGGAATATACATGTGACAGGGGTTTGGGCCATCCACCATCCACGCTTCGAAGCCCCGAACTTCATTGAAAGTCAGAAAATATTTGACCACCCTCCCCATTTTTTGGCGAAAGCCTGTGCTTTTTGGCTATTTTTATGTGTTTTTACCATTTTTGATCTAGGGCTAACCCCTCCTTCTAAAAATGGCGCGGGACCCCTACCCTAGATTTCCAGCCGTTACATGTAGGTATACTGAGGGAACCTCATAAAATTTTAAGCGATTACATGCATGTTTTATAGTGATAGTTTATCTATTTACTCTAGCTCACATAATAAAATAATGTATCACTTCGTGAAATTCTAATAGTTAGGTACACTTTTGCCATACTAAAAAATTAAGTTCAAAAAATTCAAAAGGTTTTCACCAAAAATCGTCTGACAGTGACTTGTGTCTTGGACCCTGAGGGGTAATACCCCTCCCCATATGGGAATGTGTGATGTCTCATTTATTACATCCAATACCTATTGCATCCAATTGCTACAGCAGCAGTAGCCGTAGCTAAGATTCGAATGATACAGAGTGTGCTAATAGCAGCGACATAGACCTTATTGATGATTCAGACAATGAAACACTAGACTAAATTTGTTTCTTGTGACATAAATAGTAATAAAACTTGATATGAAAAGCCATTTACTACTGAATGGAGCAATCGCTCATTATTTCTTTCCTATGCCCCCACCCCAAGTATGTGTCATGCAATAATATTTTCCTTGTCTGACCCCGGCCAGCCCCGGCCCCGGCCCCGGTCAAAAAAGTCGCCCGGTCGATCACTAGTGTTGGCAAGTCGTGGATATATGCATTAAATAAGGCTGGTGAAATCACAGAGCCTTGAGGCACACCCATTCTAGTGATTGTACTTCTTGATCTCACATTGCGGAAAGTACATATTGCTTCTCTTCCTCGTAAATAAGCTGCCAACCAGCGGCAGGTCCAGCCATGTAAGGTCGAGTCGGCCAGAGTTTTCAGCAGCATAGTGTGATCCACAGAATCATAGGCTTTGCTCAGATCCAATGCTACTGCTATTGTTCTTTTCGCTGGTTTAGGTTGGTTGAAACCTTGGCATACTGCCGTTGTAAGGTGCAAGAGGGCAGACGTAGTTGAATGGCCAGGTCTGAAGCCGTGCTGGTGTAAGGCAGGCGGTAAATGATTGATAATGTGTGGCAAGAGTAGGCGTTCCATTATTTTTGCAGAAGGGCATAAATGTGAGATAGGTCGGTATGATGATGCAGTATTAGGATCTTTGCCAGGTTTAGGCAAGGCAATTATGATCGAACGTTTCCAAATCAAAAGCAAAATAGTGGTTGAGGCAGACAAATTGAACAAATTGGTAAGGAACTGCAGACCAAAAGGGCTGAGGTGTTTTAGGTACGGCATTGCAATTTCATCTGGACCAAACGCCTTTGAATTTTTGGCTTCTTTAATCGCTTTTTGACATCATTGATATTAAGCTGCACTTGGCTAAGTTGTTTTTGTGAATCTGGCGTATAACACGTCGAGTGTCGGGCGATGAGGTGTGTTGGCGAACGGCTGTGAACTGTTTCAGCAATTTGTTGGCAATACAATTGCTGTCAGTTTCTTCACTGGTAGAGAAACAAATGGGTGCGTTGTCAATGCCACGATTTTTGCCGTCAAGTGCTTTTATGGTGGACCAAAGTCTTTTTGTGTTTGAAGGACGATTGTTCAGGTTGCCAACTAATTCTCGCCATTTCCTGGTTTTTTCCTCATTGCAGACTTGATTGAGTGTTTTGGTCAGGTTGGCTAGTCTGTTCAAAGTAGGGTCAATGCTTCTGATGGTATCACGTTCCTTTATCAGCTCATTAGCACGGTCAGAAAGGCTTGGATCATAGAGTTTGGGACGACCAAATGGTATGCTTTTCTTGGCGTCGGCTATAATGATACGTCTAAGCATGACTTCGCATTGATGCACTGAGAGGTTATTGTTCAATGTGAGCGACGACACTTTATTTTCCACTTTGACGGTGAAAAGGGACCAGTTGGCTTTGTTGAAGTTGCCGAAAGTCTTCTTTTACGATATGATCAGCTCTTGTTTCGTATCTATTTTAAGTATGATAGGCTTATGGTCGGATAACAAGGTGTTTTTGTGTTCCATTGTATAAGCGGTGCAAGTTCAGAAGAAGCAAGGGACAAATTGGGCGAAGTTGGTCATTGATTGGCTGCGACTGGCAGATGGGTAGCTTGTTTCTCATTCAGCAGCAGTAGGTCAGATTGATCAATTAGGTCGGTGACAAAATTGCCACAACCATCATTAGATGGTGAATGCCACAATTTATTATGTGCATTGAAATCGCCCAATACAACTACTCTGTCCATGTCAAAAATAGCAGCCAGAGGCGGCTCATAGCCAGGAGGGCAGCTTGAGACAGGAGGGATATAGATATTGACCACAGTGATGTCGCCGTTTGACGTTGCAATTGAAATTGCCGCTGATTCCATCGTACCATCATTGCATAAGACAGGGATGTCGATATTTTTTGCCACAGTGTCTTCGCGGATGAGAAAGCCAATACCACCACCATTGGGGGTGATACAATCTTTGCGAAGTAAGTGATAGCCGTATGTTTTAGGATCTTTGATGCTGGGGTTGAGCTTAGTTTCTTGCAACACACCAATGGCAATGTCCTGTTCTTTCAAAAAGTTCATGAGCTCTGGTATTTTGCCTTTCAAACCATTTATATTTAATTGCAGTATTTTTAATGGTTTTTTCTGTTGTTGTAACATAGAAGTGGCACATTTAGGACATTTGTATGAATCTTTTTTGTAGTCGCCAATTTTCTTCAAGCCGCTGCACTTCTGTTGCTTATGAATCCACATCTTGCAGTTTGAACAGAGCACTGAGTTGTAATAAGCGTTACTGCCACACACGCCACATGGGTAACGGATGGGGCGAGTTGGTCCAGGATTTGGTTCGACGCCAGCACTAAGTAGTAGAAGCCGGAGCAGCACGGCCGGCATGTGTAGCTCCGCAAATAAAAACACATTTGATCAATGATGCTCCATATATGGAGAGTAAACGTTGTTTGATCCAGCTGAAGATATTGTAGCGTGGAACAGGCACACTTGCATTGACCAAGCTAGACAAGAATTGCATAGGATAATTAATGATAGGGAAATGCATGATGCAGTAATTCTGGTCTTTGCTAATAAACAAGACATTAAAGATGGTAAAATTAAGTGCATTTTTTAATAGTACAAAAATTTTGTCAGTTTTCCCCTGGCTATTCTGACATTATAAAGATAAATAGAGCACACAATCAGTCATTTTGACGCAAAGCGCCGTAAATTTCTGCGAATTTTAGACTTTTTTGCAATTTTTGTCACTCCAAAAATCTTTGTACATGTAAAAAGTCGGTTCCGAAAAGTCTTTGTCCATCGGGGAAAGTCTTTGTCCATCGGAAAAAATCTTTGCCGAATACAAAAAACCGTGGCGCGAAGCGCCGTAAAATTTGTGAGATTAAGACGGATAGACATCTAGAAGCATGATTTGCAGCTTGATTTACTGTATTTATAGCATTTGATGCGAAACATCGAAATTTTTAATTGAAAATAGAAGAAAAGTATGCAAGAATAGCTGTTTCTGCTGCTAAAATTGTTTTAAAACTTACACGAACAGAAAATGGCTTCCAGGTGGCGAAGAAAGTAAATAAATGTCATTAATATGTAGGTATCATCCAGCGCGTAGCGCAGAAAAAATTTGAGAAATTATGGTCACTGAGGGCCAAAAAATAATTGCAAATTGTATATCCATTCTCTATCTCGCCAAATATTTTTGGCAAATGGGGGCGGCCCCCGCCCCCTTAAATTCGCCCCTGCTTGCAGCGCCAGCTACAAGCGTTCCATTGGAACAGCTGTTCAGTTGCGCTGAAACCATTTACGACCCTCTCAGAAACAGGCTACATGGCGAAAAAGCAGAACAGCTGTTATTTTTAAAATATAATTTACCCGGAACAATACTATGTTTTAGTCAGTAAACTTTTGGGTAATAAAAGATTGAATTGCAGCTTCATGTCTTCACTAAATTTTATGAAGTTCGACTTTTAACTGTAATTTTAAAAAACCGAGAACCGACTCCAAAAAAGATCGGTTACAGTTCTGGTTCCGGTTCTTAAAAAATCAAAAAATCGGTTCCAGTTCTTAGAATATCAAAAAATCGGTTCTTGGTTCAGGTTCCGGTTCCAAAAAAATGGTCGGTTCCAGCCGGTTCCGGTTCCGGTTAACCGGCACATCCCTAGTACCTAACTATTATGACGCCATCAGACAAACTAATGCCTGTATCCATGAATGCACAGCATGAGAATTATGTAGAAGGGGGGCCGAAATCATAAAGTGCCTTTTTTGGATCCGAAAATGGTAAATTCGCGCCAAAAACATTGTTTTTCAGCGTTTCTGACGATGCTCTATCTTTCTACAGCATGGACATGAAGACATAAAAACTTTCGAGAAAATATTAAAAAAGCTGGAACAAATTGAACAAAATATAGTCGAAACATGAGTATAGTAGCGCGAAGTGACGAAAATTTGACACTTTTGAGCAAATAGATAGCTAAAAACGCTTAATAAGGCATCTTTTCTACAAACTTTCAAATTTTTTTTTTTGAGAACTTTCAAAAAATCGCCAATTCTGGGGAGGGGTAAAAAAATTTTTGCGGGGAGGGGGTGAAAATTTTTCCCAGGGTGGGGTGAGAACCCCGCAACCCCTTCCCCCACCCAGATCGTGTATGCCTGTATCTCGACCACCATTTCATCCAAATTTAGGGGTTTTTGAGAACCGAAATTTCTAGATGTGGAAAAAAATTTTGGGCTTAATTTATATTGCGGAAAATTTTTGTAACGCAAAAATGCGTTCTAGAAGGGTAAAATTCCAAAAATTTCCGGCGCTCCACGCCGGATTGATTTATTTTTAATTTTTTTATTGATGTTCCCAGCGCTCCGCGCCGATTGCAGCACTTTTACTGACAACTTTCTCTAAAACTTTAATATGATTGAAAATTCTGATCTTCTGCACAATTTTTTGGAGAATTTTTGTTATGCACAAATGCTTTTTAGAGGTGAAAATTCACAAATTTTCTATTTAATTATTTGCTACTGATGTTCAGGCCAGCGCAGCGCATGACTGCAATTTTATAGCAAAAACGCGTTTTAGAGAGGTAAAATTCCAAATATTTCTTGGCACTTCGCGCCATTTCAATAAATTATTGAGTTTTTTCGATGGAACTCCAGAAATCGGCTAAAGTGAACTAGTGAAGGCCTAAAATTGCAATTTTAGGAGATAGAAAAGATTACTGATTGTTATATTCATGTATCAAATTATTAGTCATAAATCTTGTCTTTCCATGACAGATTTTTTTGTGCTTAATAAAAATACTACTTGCTGCACAAATCGTTTCAAGCTAGTCGTTCCTCTTGTCCGTTCTAATTTACAAAAAATTGACTTTTTCTATAAGTAATTCTCTGTTTGGAATCACCTACCTGATTTTGTAATCTCTTCCCCTAACTTAAATATATTCAAATCTCGATTAATTGATGTTGACTTATCCAAATTCATTAGAGGGAGGGCTTGAATCGTCATTTTCATGACTCGCTCGTCGTCTTTTGCTGTATGCTTTTATTCTTTTGACCGTACGTTTTATTACTTTTTTACATCCTTCGTAATTGTCGCGTTTCAGTAATAAGTTATTTCATTCATTCATTGCAGTACACTGAATTAACAACAACAAAATGTTCAAAAAATTCGTTTTAGGTCTCACCATTTTATGTAGAATTGACTTTCTGCAAATAAACATAGGTCTTTCAACGTGAGTGATCAATTTTTAAACGTTTATAGACCCCTCAAAATGTGAACCAGAATTTGAAATGTGGAAAGAATTTTGAGTATGGTTAACATTGTGAACCAAATCGCTAGGAAAAAATGGCGGTTACTATTCAGCATAAGTGCCACGTAGAGATGAAAATTCGGGACCCGACAACCCGACCCAACCCAAAAACCCAACATGTGGGTTGGGTCGGCAGAATACTGATGACCTTGGGTCACGGGTTGAGGGGTCCGGGTTGAGATTTACCAGTCGGGTTGAAAACAAGATTCTCGATTCTAAAACTCCATTTTTAGCTGAAAAAACTATCTGTAAATGTCTCAAAGTTACCAATTGTTCACAAAGAATAAGCCATAGGTATATTTAGCGCAATATATAGGTATGCAAATAGCTTATCCAACACGTTGCAGCGATGCAACGACAGCAGCGTATGCAAAAATATCTGCAGTAGAAAGGGAGGAACAATGCGGATAAGAAGTTTGTCCTATGCCCTCTGCCGGTGTCACACTTTAAGGTACCTGAAAGTGTCCGGGTTTACCTTAAAGGGTCCAGGCCAAAATAACGTGCTTAAAAGCGAGAAAAAATGTATTTAAACATTGGGATAGAGTAGGCATCAAGACGTAGAAGGATAGGATTTGAACCCCCAAAATCCAAAGTCTCTCCAAATTGGTAGATCCGTAGAATTGAATAATTTAGCGTTTTTTGCATTTATGCTCCATCTGACTGCCAGAATTTGGCTAACTGCCCATGAAAAGTAGCAGGCATTTAAGAGCCCAAAGTGTTGGGTGGAAGTTCGCCAACCTTCAGGGGGTGCGCGAACTTCAATTTTTATTCAAAAATTTAAAGAATGCACATAAAGTGGCTAGAAATCGCAATTTTTGCACAAAATCGGGAAAAGGGTTTAAACAATTTATGTTTATTTAAATTAATATTTTTTTTAATTCTTCTTCTGGGGGGGGTATTTCAACTTCTGAGTGGGTGTATACCCCCAAACCCCCACGCCCATGTGTTATGGTGTCCCCCAAGGTAGTTGTATTAGTCCTACTTTATTCTTAATTTATATAAATGACTTATGTAACTTGATTAAATGCAGTAAAATTTACCTCTTTGCCGATGATGTCAAAATCTTTGGTCCATCTTCTGATTTTCATTTAATCAAGAAGATCTGGACAATATTTATGTTTGGTCTATAAATTGGCAACTTCCTGTTGCTTCGGAAAAATGTGCAGTTAATCCAAAAAAGCTTTATTCTTTGAATAATATAAATACTCCAAATGATAATAGTTCCGTTCGTGATCTGGGTGTTTATATTTCCCACAATCTCAATTGTAAGGAACATTTAAATCACATAATTAAAAAAGCTGTTTCTTGTTGTTTTCTAATACACAAAGCTTTTCTTTCTCGTGATAAAGATATTTCAGTTAGGGTCTATACTAGTTATGTAAGACCCATGCTTGAGTATGCTGTTTCTGTATGGAATCCATATTATGCAAATAATATTAATCGTCTTGAAAATGTTCAGCATAAATTTACTAAAGTCTTTCTAGTTTTAATAGCAATTTATCCTATCTTGGACGCCTAAAGCTCCTTAACCTACCTTCTTTAGAACTTCGTCATCTTCACATATGTTTATGTCTCATGTATCAAATTATTAACGGCTTATCTTGTATTGATGCTAATGAATTCTTCATTTTTAGTTCAGGCACAACCTGATCTGTAAACAGTCGTAAACTTACTTTACCAGTTGTCCGTTCCAATGCTCACCTCAACGATTTTTCGCAAAGACCAGTTGTCTTTCCCAGTTGTCCGTTCCAATGCTCACCTCAACGATTTCCGTCGAACGGGTTCAAAGAAGGTTTACGAAACGAATTTTTAGTGATAAAAATTTGACATATGCTGCAAGATTACACGAACTTGGTCTGGACACTCTTGAACTAAGACGCCTCCATAACGACCTAATATTAGCCTTTTCTATTATCAAATGTCAAGCTCTTCCTTTCAAGGATTTCTTCACAATTAATTTAAATTCTAATCGAGCAGTAAATTCTTGTAAACTTCTCGTCAATCATGTAAATAAAAATTGCAGAAAATTTGATTTTTGCAATCGAATAATTCCTATCTGGAACTCTCTACCTGGACAGATTATAAGTGCTCCAAATAGACACGTTTTTCTGACTAAACTTAAAAGATTAAACCTTTCTAAATTTCTTGAAGGGGCGTAAGTAAGAGCAGTTTTTTCCTATTGCCTTTACGTTTACCCTGCTTCGTCATACTTAATTTGTTTTGTCTTTCATGTATTTTCATTTTCGTTCATTCGTCTTATCCATGTATGTTAATTTTTCTTTTGACTTAGCGAATAAATTGTTGTTGTTGTTGTTGTTGTTAAATATACCAAAAAATTTGGAACTCCTTACCTGATCAAATAGTCTCTTCTACCAAGATTTGTTTGTTCAAAGAAGAGCTGCTAAACATTGATTTTACACATTTATTGTTGGGGCAAACCTGGTTGTATCACTTCAGTGATCTTTGTATGTCCTTTTGTTCAGTCGCTATTTTATCATGTATTTCTGTTTTATCAAATTTTGTGTATTTTTCTGGACAATAAACACTTTCTTGTCTTTCTTGTCTTGACTTCAGTTATGGGAATCTCCACCCCCTTGTTACATGTATGAATGGTGGCATGGTAGGCAATATATAAAATGAAGTCTTAGAATGTCTTTTTAGAATCATGAGTGAATGGAACCGTGTGCAGTTTAAATTCACAACATTTATGACTGTTACCCAAGTTATAAAGGAGCGTGGCGACTGGCGACTAATCGAGCTGAAGAGTCGCAATGCATTACTTTTAATTAATTAATTAATTTGATCAATATTTCAACTCTACATACCTACATATTTTGACCATGGGTGAAAAAAATGGCGCACCAAAGATCACGGATACCAGTCTACGTTCTAAGTCACCATCTCGAAGGTCCAACTTTGATGTACTTGATGATACGAATGATAATTCTTGTGACTGTGTCATTTGCTACAAGTTAGTTTCTGATGACGACACTGCCTTATTATGCGATTTTTGCGACCGTTGGGGTCATACTTCTTGTTTGAAAGTTAATGATCATGATTATGAAACTTATTCAAAGCCCGATTCCACTTTCTATTGATTCCACTGTAAACCAATTGTGAAAAAATATTTGCATATTGAACGTCGCTTAGATGATTTTGCTACTAAGCTTACCGATTTAGAAAAGAAAGTTGATCGTCTTGAACATTCTCGAAATTCTCCTACCAATTATGATAAAAACGAACTATCTGCTCTGATTAATGATGCTATCGAAAGAGATTCTAAGAAATGTAATGCTGTTCTGTTTAACTTGCCTTTATCGAACAGTGTTGAGGATATTGATCAGGTCAAACAGCTAATCGATTCTCATTCTGATGGTCACAATCTAGTATCATCTGATGTTACACGCGTCTTTTGTGATGGTCCCATTCACGAAAAACGCGTCCAGTTTGTCAAAGTTTGCCTAATGTCGGTTCAGGCAAGGCATTGCTTCGTTTCCTTGATCAATAAGACAGTCCGCGTTAAATCTAAAGACCCATTTTCGCATTTGCGGTGCCGTCCTGACTTATCATTCCTTCAAAGAAAACGTCAACGCGAACTGCTTTCCGAGCTCAACGATCATAAATCTTGAGGTGAAGAAGGTCTTTTTATCGATTTTTGCGCCAATTGTGTTAAATGCAAACCAAACCGTAATATTAATAACCAACTCTTCACCTAGGTAGTTGCGCCCACACATGGGCGTGGGGAGAGGTTTGGGGGGTATGCACCCCCCCAAAATCAAAATACCCCCCAGAAAAATTTTTTTTGCTTTTTTAGCAATTTTTTGATGCCATTGGATAGAGCTTGATGAGAAACGTCGAAAAATGGTGTTTTTTTCGCCATACCACCATTTTTAAGGCCATTTTTGACCTTTAAAAATTTTTTCACCCCCCCCCAGAAATTTTTTCACCCCCCCCAGAATTTTGGTGCTGCCCACCTATGGTCGCGCCCCTTTCTCGTACTTTGCGTTTAAAAGTTCTGTATTTCAATTCAAGAAGTTTGTTAAATAAGCTAGGTGATTTGAAACTGCTACTAAATAGCAAACAGTTTGAAATAATACTTTGTTGTGAATCTTGGCTTTATCCTGAAATTCCAGATAGTCTCCTTTGCAGTTCAAATAATTACCAAATTATTCGATGTGATTGGTTAAATAAATGTGGGGGTGGACTTATAGTTTTTGCTAATAATAATCTACATATTAAACACATCGAAATTCCTATCAATTTTCCTGCCTGTGAAATTTTAATTTTTGATTTATGCAATACTGATTTCAAAACTAGATTTATTGTAGCTTATCGTCCTCCTACTTATGATACTATGTATGCTGAAAGTCTTTGTAATTCTATTGAATGGGCTTCTAATGTACCTTATCCTTTATTAATTGTTGGTGATTTTAATCTTCCTAAAATTAATTGGGTCTCCAACACCTTTCCTTCTGATCCCATCAATACTTCATTTTATGATACCTTCTGTACAACTGGTTTGGAGCAACTAATCCGTAGTCCAACTCACGATAATAATATACTAGATTTGCTTTTTTCACTTAATCAAGCCATTAACGTGAAGATTTCACCTCCTTTTTCTGATAGTGATCATAATTCTATTGCTTTCGAAATTCAAGGGTACGAAGAGACAAATCACATTCCCTCTTGTTTAAATTTTCGAAAAGCCAATTACGAGTTAATTTCTATGCGATTAGCCACTGTTTCTTGGCCCGATTTATTTAATCAGTGTACTTCGGCAGATGATATGGGTATTGGTGTAGTATGTCTCCACCTTTCCAAAAATGCATCCATTTAGGTGTAGCATGTCTCCACCTCATCCAAATTAATTTTTTATGGATAGGAAGACATCCAGCTTCCTTGGTGTGTCCCCATCTCGATAAATTTTTTTTGTTTTTTGTTTATTTGGTTGTTTTTTGTTTTTTTTCTGTTTTTTGTTTGTTTTTTGTTTTTAAGCAGCGTTGTTGCTGTTGTTGTTGAACTTGCTGAAGTTGCTGCGCCGAAAGAAGTAAACCATTTTGCTGAGCAAGAAGAATAAATTCGGGCACAAAATTTGTATATGTTAGGATCTTGAGCGGCCGTTTAACAAATCCTAATTTGAATTTGTTTTTTTAACAGCCGCAAAAAAACCGTTGCACAGGCTGCCAATAGTTTGAGATTCAAACTACCATTGAGCAACAGCTTAGTAGGTACTGATATTTTTTTTGTGTTCGATTTTACAGTTTTATAAAACACAACTGTATGGTCTTAAGTTATGTAAATTAGGTACCACACTTATGCGAACTATGGTTAAACCCGTACAAGTATGTTTTACAAAACACTTATGTGAGAAGCAATATCCATAAAAAATGATTTTAGGTGAGGTGGAGACATGCTACACCTTGGTGGATGCATTTTTGGAAAGGTGGAGACATACTACGCCAATGCCGATGATATGTATGTTTCTGTTTCAGTTCTTCAAACTATTAGTTCTGATCTAATACCTAAAAAAGCACATAGAAATTTCAAGAAAGTTCTTCCTAAACACATCCGTAAGTTATATTTGAAAAAACTTAAATTATGGAAAAATTACAAAAAGTTCAAAACTCGAACAAATCGAACTATCTATTCTAGTTTCTGGAAATCTATAAGAAGAGAAACCAAAAATTTTTACGCTAAAGAAGAACTAGAAGTTTTAAAATCAGGCGATATCCGTAACTTTTACAATTTTGTTAATTCTCGTTTAAAAATCAGGAAAAGTTCATTTCCCCTGACTTTATCTAATGGTATTGAATTAGATGACGATCATGTAAAAGCTAATCATTTTAACTCATATTTTGCCTCTGTTTTCACTGTTGATGATCAAAATCTTCCTGTTTTTCAGGCTCGTACTTTTTCTTTGTTAGCAGAAATCAATTTCGATGTAGACACCGTTTACAGAGCTATTCGCGAATCCAAACCAAATACTGCATGTGGCCCTGATGGCCTATGCGCATTTTTTATTAAAAAACTAGGTTATTTGCTTTCTTCTCCTCTTGCTTCTATCTTTGAAACTTCTTTTCGATCAGGTTCAATTCCAAAATTGTGGTATCAAGCAAACGTAATTCTAGTTTTCAAAAATAAAGGTGATTCTGCTTGTGTAGAAAATTATCGTCCGATTTCGTTGTGTTGCTGTCCTTGTAAAATTATGGAAAAAATTGTTAATAAAAAGATTCTGGATTACTTAAATATAAATAATTTACTTTCTCCTCTTCAATTTGGATTTTTAAAAGGTCGATCATGTGAAATGCAATTGCTAAAGTGTAAAAACGAATGGGCAAAATTTATTGATAGAAAATCTACTGTCGATGTAATTTTTATCGACTTTAAAAAAGCTTTCGATTCTTTATCGCACACAAAATTACTTCATAAACTTTCTGCATATGGTCTAAATGGTTTTCTTTTCAACTGGCTTAAATCTTTTTTATCCTCCCGATCTCAGTGCGTTGTTGTTAATAATTCTTTTTCAGATAGCTTTAATGTAACTAGCGGCGTCCCCCAAGGGAGCGTGATAGGGCCAACCCTTTTTCTGATTTACATAAATGATTTATGTGATAATATGAGTAGTCGTATTCGGTTATTTGCTGACGATGTTAAAATGTATAATTTGTCCTCTTCTAAAACTATACTTCAAAACGACCTTAATAAGCTTTATACATGGTCGCGTGAATGGCAGCTTCAGATATCTATTGATAAATGCTCAGTTTTGTACATGGGTTATAAAAATCCTTAACATCAATATTTTATTGGAAATCAACTTCTACCTTCTGATTCTGACTGTGTCCGTGATTTAGGTGTTCTAATGTCTCAAAATTTGAAATTTCAGCAGCACTATCATGAAGTGATTAAAAAAGCTTCACAGCGATCCAGTCTGATACTGAAGTTATTCTTTTCTCGTGATCATAAAATTTTGTCTCATGCTTTTGTTGTATATGTTTGTCCGCTTTTAGAGTACTGCTGCACCGTTTGGAGTCCTTATCGTATTCGAGATATTGATCGTATCGAGCGAGTTCAGCACAAGTTTACCCGTTGTATTTTTGGTTTTAACAGTGGTTTGTCATATAATAATCGTTTAAAAAGTGTCGTTAGAACGTCTCGAAATACGCCGTATTCGTTTTGCTTTATCCTTTTATTATCAGATTATTAATGGCAAATCACACATTCTCTGTGACGAGTTTTTCGCTTTTAATCGCAACTATACTCGCTCTGTCAATAACCTAAAACTGACTGTTCCAGTAGCTCGTTCAGATATTCTCAAGTATGATTTCAGTCATAGATATGTGAATCTGTGGAATTCACTTCCAGTTGAGGTTGTAAATTCACCTAGCTTAGAAATTTTTAAACGCAAACTCAATGCTTTTGATTTTTCTGTTCATCTGAAGGGGCACGCGTAAGTTTTCACTTTCGTGACTGCGTGTCCCGTTGCTGAAGTTTTAGTCATATGTCGTTTTATCATATCTTTGTATCGTATGCTGTGTCTTTATTTTTACCATGTCTTGTACGTTTTGCAATAAATCTTGTTGTTGTTGTTGTTGAAATTCGTAAATATCGTCGATTGTTCCTCACGAAAGTTATTTTTATAGGTACTTTAGTGTCAAGTTTGTAATTTACTCTAACTATTCTTTCTATAAGGAGCTGAATGTAATATTTTGGGTGAAACATTTCAGAAAAACTCGGAGTTTAACGCTTCAAAATGTCAAAAAATTATGAAATTTGTCTGACATTAAAAACTGTTCTAAAGTCTCGGCTTTTTCGGGTTGAGTCGGGTCGGGTCGGACAGACCCCTGCCTGACATGTGCGGGTTGCGGGTTGGACCCTGCTGGTCAGGAGCGGGTCAAAATCGCCAACTCTATTTTCATCTCTTATGCCGCGCGACGCCACCTTGCTCAGCTCAGCTCAGCTGGGGCGGATTTCGTGTTCATAGCAACAGTAATAGTATTTCGCTTATTATAATGCAGCACACCTTGATCGTTTTATCCATAAGTCTGTTAGGAACTTTATTTTAGACTGCTATGGTATAATCTATTTTGCGAAATTTTGTGCATGTACTGTACGAGAGCATGGTCGCATAAGTGCATTCCATTTCGAAAATTTCTATTTTATCTTCATTTTTAAGAAATAAAGTTTTTTGCAACGCGCATCATCTTTTCAATATTCATTTTTCTTGATCGTTGATGGATAATTAGAATGCGCTGCGCAGAAATAGGCGTCGCTAGGAAGCACAGTAAGCCCTCTGAATTGAATTTTATGCTTTTCGACATGTTTCGGATAATTTCTTATCTATAGAAAAATGAATGAATGAATGAAATAATTTCTTACTGAAACGCGACAATTACGAAAGATGTAAAAGAGTAATAAAACGTACGGTCAAAAGAATAAAAGCGTATAGCAAAAGGCGATGAGCGAGTCATGAAAATGACGATTTAAGCCCGCCCTATGATAAATTTGGATAAGTCGACATCAATTAATCTAGATTTGAATATATTTAAGTTAGGGGAAGAGACTACAAAATCATGTAGGTGATTCCAAACAGAGATATACTTATAGAAAAAGTCAAATTTTTGTAAATTAGAACGGACAAGAGGAACAACTAGCTTGAAACGATTTGTGCAGCGAGTAGTATTTCGATTAAACACAAAAGAATCTGTCATGGAAAGACAAGATTTTTGACTAATAATTTGATACATCATACATAGGCAAATATGAAGGCGACGTAATTATAATCGACACAAGTTATAGTCTGTTTCATTTATCCGAGAGCTTTTTCAGCAAATGTTTTCGAAGGTTACAGTAACCCCTTCTTTCATATTTACTGTAGGTCGCTAGATCTCACTATAGCAATGTAGTAGAGACGGGTTTTTCAACAACATTTTTGCGGCATAATTTATTCTCGTCTTTCAGCAGATCAATTAACTTACTGATAAAAATCGCGCATTCATTATATCCTGAGTCGACACTTTAAACACAATCGACTAAGATGATAAGAAACACCACAAACTCCCGCATAGCTCAGTGGTAAAACCTCTTGCTTGTAGTCGAAGCAACCCGTGTTCGATTCCAGACGATAGCTTTTTGTTTAGCGCACTTACTGTAGTATGTCCTAGCATTGATTAAATGCCTAAATCAAATTTATTTGGGCGCATTAGTGCATTAAAAATGGAAGAATTCTAGCCACTCGCCCTCACTGAGCTGATCTGCCGGAGTACAGTAATTCGTCTTGTTTAGCTTACTGTAGCCCTTAAAAGAATTGACTAAAAAGCTCTCGAATAAATGAAACAGACTATAAGTTGGTTAAGGCGTTCGTCGTAAGAAAGAGGGCTATGATATCCAACTATGTATTTAGTAAATTTACGCTGAAGAGCCTCCAACCTGTTGATATCACTAATATAAGAGGGGTTCCATAAAGCACAGGAATATTCAAGGATCGGTCTGACGTAAACAATGAAGGCCTTTACGAGATTATTTTTATCACGCGAAAAGAAGGATTTTCTAATTAAGATGGATCTCAAGAAAGCTTTCTTGAATACTGTTGTAATGTTCCTTAAATTTCAGGTTGTGCGAAATTAGCACTCCTAGATCGCGAACATAGACAGAATCGTTCGTAATAACTTGTGTATTGAGTGTATATGACAATTTAGGATTATTTTTGTCCAAATATAGGACTGTGCATTTAGAATATGATATTGGTAAACAATTTCTGGTGGCCCAAATGGAAATTTCATCTAAATCGGTCTGAAGTGTTTGATAATTGCAGGAAGGATTGAATATTTTTAGGTCATCCGCGAACATAAAAGTCGAACTTGACAAGTAATCAAAGATATCATTTATAAAAATCAAAAACAACGTAGGTCCAAGAATGGACCCTTGAATAACTCCACTTGTAACAGCGGCATAATCTGAAAAACACTGATTAACGCGAACACACTGAATGCGATTAGATAGAAAAGCTTTTAACCAATTAAGCAGGTGTTGTTGAATACCGTAACTAGTTAATTTAACAAGAAGTTTAGATATGTCGACTTTGTCAAAAGCTTTAGCAAAGTCAATATAAATAATATCAACGGTTTCTTTACATTCCAGTGATTTAACCCAAGAATGTTTACAATTTAATAGTTGCAATTCGCAAGATTTATGTTTTTGGAAACCATATTGAAAAGGTGATATTAACTTATTAGTAGATAAATAAATTGATAGTTGAGTATTAATAATACTTTCCATTATCTTACAAGTTGAGCAACATAAAGAAACAGGACGATAATTTTCAGTCAATGAGGGGTCACCCTTTTTAATTATAGGTACAACGTAAGCCTCCCTCCAAATGTCTGGGATATCACCTGATAAAAAAGAAACAGTAAAAATACTGATAAGGGGTTTAAGAAGATAATAAGCTAATTTTTAAACAAAAAAGTTACTTAAACCATCAGGCGCTGTCGAAGTCGAGTTTTTCATCTTAGCAATCGCCCGTGAGACATTATTTTTGTCAAAGACGATGTTTGAAATAGAAAAATCGCCCCGCTTCTGAAAAACAAAAGAATCGTTAATATCATCATTGGTAAATACGGAAGAAAAGTAATGATTGAACATATTAGTTTTACAATGAAGATCAGTTACTACATTATTGTCGGTGGAAGTAATAGGTGGAATGCTTCGAGAATTATTTAAACGATTATCTACAAATCTAAAAAAGGATTTCAGATCGTTATGTTGCAATGAATTGCTTTCCTGTAAACAAAAATGATTATGAATTTCTTTGCGTAACATTTTACAGTGATTACGATACCTTTGTTTGCATATAATTGCACGATATTTTTTGTATTTTTTCCATTAGAGCCGTTTTTTTGGCAAATAATTCTCGTAAAACTTTAGGGTATGCAAATTTGGAAGGCTTTGCTTTGACTTTAGGAACAAAAGTAAAAATTAGAGGCCTTAAGACATTTAAAAATACATTATACATGTCGTTAACATTTAAACAAGTAGAAAAAAGATCAGGCCAAGAAATAGTAGAAAGAAAGCTACCAATACTAAAGTAGTCTGCTTTTTGAAAATTAAAGTGAGATTCTACATAAGTAGTAGGTGGAGTTATCAGAGTTTCAAAAGATATAGAATTGTGGTCACTTGTAGAAAAGGAGGGTAGTACTTTAACATTAAAAACATTATTTGCTGCAAAAATAACATCAATTATCTTTGTATCATGCGTTTGATCTAAAACTAATTGTGTTAATCCTGTAGACGAGAAACAGTCGTAAAACAATTCGTCAAGAGAATCGGATGTAAAGGTACCTAAGGTCCAATCAATTTTAGGTAAATTGAAATCCCCTAGGATAATTACGGGATAAGAGCAATTATTTACCCATTCTATCAAGTTACAGATTCTTAAAGTATGATTTAAATCGTAGTGAGGAGGTCTGTAAATAAGAAGAAATCTAATTCTATCCTGACCATGGAAAAAATCAATAGAGTCAGATATACTCAGTTCGTTAGGAACTTTAACAAAACGAGCACTAAAATGTGATTTTACAAAGACAATGACCCCGCCGCCTCGTTTATTTACTCGATCAGAGCGAAAAATTTGATAATTGTTTTGAGGACATAAAATGCTATCATGAAGTACTTCGTTTAACCATGTTTCACAACAGAAAATTAGGTCAAAATTGTCGCTATCTAACAAATAATATAACTCCCCTAACTTGTTTACTAAACTTTGTGCATTGAATAAAAAACACCTAGCGCTAATAAATTCGGAGGGCGACTTATCCTATACAGAACCGGAATCAACGCGAGCGAAAGATTGAGGAAAGGACGGTTTAGGAAAATTGGAACGATCGCGTGACGCGTAAGTCGGCTTCTTTTTGACACAATCGGCAGCAAAGTCTAAGAAAAGATCCGTTTCGCCCGAGTTTCGTCGGTCATTCAATTCAGCAAACAGCTCGCGCTGTCGCTTGCGCTTCATGTACGAAAGGTCTGGTCGAGCGCGCAATTTGGACCGACCATTAGATGAATTTGACGGGCGAATCACTTTGTTAATTAGTCCGATAAAACGACGTTGAGCACGTGGTGACGTGAGGCAAACCTTCAGGAATTGAGGTTTGCCCTGATGTTTGGGACCATCACGGAAAACTTGCGTAATATCAACAGATGACAAGTCGGCTTCGTTGCTGAATTCATCAACCAAAAACTTTACAGAGTTCAAATCGTCATCTGAATCGGTTAAACCGAATAATACTGCATTTGACTTTTGGATTCTCGCTCCAAACAGTCCTTGATTAGCAATCCGATGTCGGACGTATGGGATGCATTTGCTTTCGATTCGTAGCGTTCTTCCAATAAATTTATTCGAGATTCTAATATGGAAAATTTGACTGGTAAGGAGGCAATGTTTTCAAATATCAGGTTTGCAACAGCTGCAAACGAATGGGAATGAGAATGAAGCGTCCACATATTGTTTGCTATTAAAATAAGAGACGAGTGCTGGTGGTAAACTATTTTACAAAATTTTGTGCATGTATGTACTGTACGAGAGCATGGTCGCATAAGTGCATTCCATTTCAAAGATTTGCATTTTATGTTCATTTTAAAGAGAAAAAGTTTTTTGCAACGCGCATCATCTTTTCAATATTCATTTTTCTTGATCGTTGATGGATAATTAGAATGCGCTGCGCAGAGATAGGCGTCGCTAGGAAGCACTGGGTGCCCTCTGGATTAAATTTTTTGCTTTTTGACATGCTTTGGATAATTTCTTATCTATAGAGAAAAATAAATTTTTCGCTACTACTTGCATAAGTAATTCTATTGAAATTATCGCTTTGCAGTAACATAGAATAGCAAATAATTCAAAATAGAATGAAGAGGCAACGGCAAGTACACGCTTAAAATTGATAATGTAGCAGCGATAGTAAAAATTTAGTTTTACTGTAAGTAATGACTCACTCATTCATTCTCTTTTCCATTTCACGCCTGTTGTGATCACTTTTTTTGAGTTATTTTATTTAATCCCCTACCGAATTTTTTCCGTCTTTTTCAGCTTTACGGTATGTGGAAATTTTTTTGATTATATTTTCTGCTGGGTCCAGAAAGTTACTGTGGTCACTTTTATCGACAACTTGCTCTAGAACTAGAATTTAAAATTAAAAATCAAAAGGTATTACTGTGCCTGGTGCACACCTGTCCTTTGTGTGTGAATATTGATTTTACGTGAATCGATGTTTTTCGACTACAGGAGTACATCAGGATTCTCAAGATGAAAGAACAGAATTGCAGTATGTTGGACTCGAACTGTGGACCTCTGGATTTGAAATCCGACGTCTCAACCACTCGACGACACCAGTTCATTTCGAGGTCGTATACAGCGATTCGTTATGTTTTTCAGCGAATCAACAGGGAAAATTGAATTATTCTGACTCCTATTACTAATGCGTTAGGCTTAGGCTTAGTAATGTGCATTCATATTGCTCCGCTCGTTTCGCTCTTGCTTGCGGATTCACATTGATGCCAGACATGGGCTAAGCCTAAGGCATAAATGGAGCGAAAATTGCGGAGCGAGCGAAGCGAGCGGAGCAATTTTTGCTACATTTGGAATATATTCGTTATTACTGATTTTTCAATTTCTTACAAAACAGCAGTTTTTCGGGTTTCTAATCATCACGAGCATTGCTAGAAACCCAAAACTGGCCGCGGAAGCCAGTTTTTCATATGCAAATTAGCCTAATTAGCATAGTATGCAAATTAGGCTAATTAGCATATTGAAAACTTGCTCAATGGCTAGTTTTGGGTTCATCGCGCTGCTCATGATGATTAGAAGCCCAATAAGTGCTGTTTGAGGCTTCAGATTGGTGTCAGGGAATGATCTAAGCCTAAGCCAAAGATGGGGCAAAAATTGCTTCGCTCGCTACGCTCGCTCCACAATTTTCGCCCCATCTGACTCAGGCTTACATCATCCCCTGGCACCAATTTGAAGGCACATAACTAAGCCTAAGCCTAAGCCAGTGCTAAGCTCAACTTAATGATTAGAAAACATGTTGTTTACACCACTCACTATTCTATTCCTCCAGTCCGTCGGGCCTTTGTCACAATAATCAATTAGCGCAGTGCGATTGGAGCATCAAGATGAGTGAAAATCAATAGTAGTAGAGATTTTCAGGCGCGGATAAAAGAACCGGAACGTTCTAGCTGCTAATCTGTTGAAAATATGATATAGTTAAGGGGTAGCAGAATTAGTGGTATCAGCCGAAATTGACGAATCCAAGGACTTTCTATATGGGTATACTCCAATTCTCAAAAAATGCATGCTGGCAAAAGCACATTCAAACTCGTCCTGGCCGTTGGTGCCTTCCGCTTCTTCACTGATACCTGTGCCCACCACATAGCGATTCTTTACATATTCACCCGTCAGTGCGTACATTTAATAAAAGTTAATAATGCGCGCGTGGGCTCTGCATCCCCTTTTTATAGGTCATTTTTCCAGTCATGCAAGAAAATTTAGCGCGAATCAATTTGATTCGCTGTTGACGGATTTCGCAGAGGTCTAAAAAAAAGATAAGTTTTGCGCTTTTTCCTACCAATCGCACATCAGTCTCTTAAATGTTGTCCAATCCCATCGTCGCCTGTGGTGAATATAGAAAGTAGTTCGATTTCTGTGATACAGTAATATTTGTGATTAGATAATTTTAATAAAGGAAGGTACTTGATTAGTTGCTTAAGGCTTTACTAACATCAGTAACAAGACCAAACTTGTGTTCAACAAATTTTTACTAATACCATATTCTATCGTTTCTATAAGTACATTCCTCCCTAATGTTTATGTCCCTCCTACATCCGTACCAATCATTTCGGATCATGTAATCGTCTGTTTCATTGAACTTTGAATGTCCCTTATTTATCAGGACAAAACTATTGGGGTTGAAAATTACCTCCCTCATAATTTTATGTAAATGTCCTTTAAACTAATGCGGTAAACGTGATATTCTACAGTATAATGAGTTACAAGGAGTCAAACACATCCGCCTAATGGTGTTATCAATTACCTACTTCATGTTTATATGTAAATGTCCTTTCAACCTATGCTATTTACTTTATATTCTACAGTATAATGAGTTACACAAGCAGTAAAACACATCCGCATGTCTGTTTTTTATTCCATATAGTCTGTTTCATTGTACTTTGAACGTCACACATTTACCCGCACACACCTAATGGGGGTATAAATTACATGGTGTTATCAATTACCTACTTCATGATTTTATGTAAATGTCCTTTAAACTTATTCTATTTACTTTATATTCTACAGTATAATGAAACACATCCGCAGGTCTGTTTTTTATTCCATATAGTCTGTTTCATTGTACTTTGAACGTCCCACATTTACCCGCACCCACCTCATGGGGGTAAAAATTACCTACTTCCTGGTCCTTTACACTAATGTAGTAAACATGATATGTTACAGTATAATGAGTTACGAGGAGTCAAACACATCCGCATGTCTCTTTATTATTCCAAATAATCTTATCACATGACTAATTGGTTCAGGATCGCTTCACTCTTTCTCTAATTCTGCTTCGCCTTTCCTCTGTCATATTTCCATCAGCTTTGCAGCTTGAACGTTCCGGTTTTCTTTCCGCGGCTGCCACTTGTCTGGTCTTCGTTTGTTCTAACACCTCTATGCTTCTCCTATCGCGGTTCGCTGGTTCCGAAACTCATTTTTCTCGAATGATACCCCTACATTTATCTCAGGCTTAGCCCATGCGCTGGCATCAATGTGAATGCACATAACTAAGCCTAAGCCCAAGACATTGGTAACCACGCTTGGTCACAGTCCCCCGACTCGCTTTTATCACATTTAAGGTAATTTCATTCGCTTATGTGTTGAAGATTGTGCTTTAAAAATGTCATAAATGGAACCAGCGCATGCAAAAACCCATAAAATCTGCGAACATGCGCTACTATTCGGGTTTCCTGCAAGCAAAGTAAGCGCACACACAAAAGGTAGGTGTGCACTAGGCACAGTAGTACCAACCAAAATTTATAAAATTTCATGGCTAAAGTTAAGAATATGGTACTTTTAGAAAAGGAGCAAAACGAATACGGAATGCCAAAATTTTTGTGCCAAACTGGTAGAACATGATGAATTGAAGCGCGAAAAAAATTTGGTGAAAATCTGAGCCATACTTGCAAAGTTGCAGGCAACTGTCGATTTGAGTGTTGGGTGGGTCGATTAAACGGCTCGATCCAAGGACATACACATTTGTCAGAAATAAATAATATGGGCTGAAATTATAGAAGGAAGCATAGCAATGAAGGATAAACAAGAAAAAAGGCGCGGAAAGCTGTTTGAAATTTTGGAACAACTTTTAAAAAATTTCCATTTTTTGCATGTTTTTTCGGTTTTACTTGATAAGATAGAGGAAAATCTAAGTTTTTGCTTCCAATATACTTAGGCTTAGGCTTAGTATACCTAAAAAGGTGTTTTAAGCTGCTTAGGTCGAGGTCGCTCCCGCTCAGGTCAATGTATAGATACACGCTTAGGTCGGTGTATATATAGATGCTTAGGTCGATGTATAGATGCTTAGGCCGATTTATAAATGCTTAGGTAGATGTATAGATGCTTAGGTCGATATATAGATGCTTATATCGACGTAAATTCGGTATCTACATGTAATTCTGCATTCAGCTGTTTGAATCTTCAAATACTTAGGTGGAGTAGATGCTTGCGTAGGTCGAGAAGAGGCTAATTAAAGAAACCCATAGCTTTTGTAATATTGATCATAGACGGATGAATATTTTTTTCCGCGCTTTCTTACAACATGTTCTAAGTACTGAGTGAAAAAATCCGCTCTTCTGAAGTTTATTTTATAGTATCCTGAAAGTACCATATTCTTAACTTACTCCAAATTTCTTTCTTCTTCAATTTCACTATAAATTGAAAATCCTGATTGTATGAATGAATTTGGATAATTTTTGTAATGCAAAAGGCGTTTAAGAGGACCAAACTTTCAAAATTTCTAGCATTGTCTTAATTTTTATACCTTCGTGTTATTGACGTTTAAGCCGCCCGCGCCAATTGCAGCACGACAACTTGTTCTGTGCTGTGTTCTTTAAAAAATAAAATTGTTCCTCAATTCGAATAATATGAAGAAATTTTAGAGAATTCGAATTTTTTTATCGAGTGATCTGTTTGGAATTCTCTACCTGACGAAGTTAAAAGTGCTCCAAAAAGACATGCTTTTCTTAATAGATTGAAAAGAGTTGATGTTAATCATTCAATTCAGGGATGTAAATTAGCGCACATTATATACTGCCTTAACGTTATCACGCTTTCCTCGACTATTTATGTATTTTATTGACTTGTCTTTCTGTGTATGTATATGTTTCATCTTTTTTTCTCATTACTTATCAATGTATTAATGTTACTTAATTTGTTGTCGGATCGGCGAATAAAATTTGTAATTTGTAAGTTGTAATTTTGTCATTAATCGTCTTAAAAATAAAACAGCTCCTGTTTTAGTATTTAATAGAGAAATGATTGAAAGTGATGCTGGAAAAGCTGACATTTCTAATTCTTTTTTCGCCAGGAATTTTGTTGTTCATGATAATAAGTCTCAGCTTTTTGCAAAAAGGATTACAAGTGAGACATGCCATATATCCCCTAGCTTTGATTCTACAACGATTTTTGAATCTTTAAACATGCTCAAGCCCTCACTTTCGCTTGGGCCTGATGTGTTGTGCGCCTACTTCATGAAAAGGATTAAAAGAATTTCGGTAGTACCTTTAGAAACAATATTTCCTGTTTCATACAGGACAGGAAATATACTCGACCTGTGGATTAGAAAATTATCGTCCTGTTTCCTTAAATTGTGTTGCCTGTAAAGTACTGGAAGTTATCGTAAACAAGTCTCTAGTCTCTTGTCAGCTACTTAGATAAATATACTCTATTAAGTGAGAAGCAGTTAAGTTTAGGAAAAATAAATCGTGCGCATTACAGTTATTAAATTCTAAAAATGAGTGGTCAAAATATTCAGATGAAGGTAACGCCGTTTTTATTGATTTTTTAAAGCTTTTGAGACAGTATCCCACTATAAATTACTAATTAAGCCAGCTTCTTACGTCATAAATAAATTATGCTATAATTGGACACAGGATTTTCTCAGTAATAGGTCCCATGAGGATGGGCTAGTTCATGGCAACTTCAAATATCGATTAATAAATGCGCAGTCTTACATTTAGGGAAATCAAATCCTAAGTATTTATATTATTATAACGATTTCCTTTCATCGAGTACAAATAGCATTGAAAAAATGCAGTTGTGGAACAGTGTTTTTTTCAATCGATCAATCAAAATTTATTCGTCATCAATGAAAGTGAACAAGTAGATGCAATTTTACATAAGAAATATTGTATAATTGCTCAAATAATATTACGATACTATGTGAAATAAAATTTGATGGACGCGGACGCGTGAAAGCAAACAAAGAATGCGCTTAATAACGGCCCTTAAGAAAATTGGCAAACTCAAGTTGTCTCAATCTTATAAACATTTTCGAGATAGGAGCTTGTATAACTTGCTCAGGCAAAGAATTCCACAAAAAAAACCACACGATTACAAAAATCGCATTTTCTAATATTCAAATTCGATTTGTTAATTATTAGTTTACGAGAGTTTACTGCACGATTTGACAGCATATTAAAGGTAAAAAACTCTTCAAATGGCAAAGTCTGAAAATTGACGATGGAATAGACCATGCTTAAATCAAAGTGAAGCCGCCGGAGTTCTAAGCGCTCAAGACAATTCTTTCAATCTTGAATCACAAGATAACGTTTTATCACTAAATAACCGTTTATCAAACCTTCGGGCACACTTATAGAATCGGGGACCTATCTTTTACATGCCCCAGTAAAGTATAATGCGCGAGTGGCGTACTATGGCGAAATAGCCGGTGCGCGACTCAAAATTCATTTCGGTGCAGCACATGCATAACAAAACAATGAAACGAATATCTGAACTGAACTTCACGACATAATTTTTCGTGCTTATGCATGACAATGAGGCAAGATTTGTGAATGGCCGTCTGAATATGTACTACTGTTATTACATTTTGCATATTAATTCTAAACGAAAGGGGAATTTTCCAAATGAGAGAATTTAAGAAAGCCTTGCAACAATGAAATTTATCTCATTGATATTTGGAAATGCATTGCCTTATAAGTATGATCTTCGCAATTTAGAATATGTCGCCATTCAGGCTATATTTTTGTGTAGTTAAACGTAATCCTAAACAAAAATTGAATTTAAGAGGGAGATTCATCGACTTGCAGTTAAATACGTCGTGAAGTTCAGTTAAATATTTTCGTCTCATTCTTATGCGTGTGCCGCACCAAAATGAATTCTAAATGAGTCGCGCACCGGCTATTATACGATAGTTCGTCGCTCGCTCATTATACTTTACTGTTGCATGCAGAAAAGACAGGTCCCTGATCCTATAAGTAAGCCAAACCTTCGTTGTACATTTTCGACTAAATTAATGTCCTTAATAGATAGGGGTTCCATGCCACAGTACTGTGTTTAAGAATAGGTCTGACATAAGTTTTGAAAGCCTTGATCAGCATGGCTTTATTTCTTGAAATAAAAGTCCGAAAAATCAGCTTCGAGATTCTCATCGATTTTTTACTATATATTCATAATGCACTCTAGATTTTAAATTATCTGATATCAAATCGCCAAGGTCCTTCATCTCAGTCACATCTTTTGATATCTGAAAATCATTAATTTTGTAACAAAACTTTGGGTTCAACCTTTCCATCTGTAAAACAAAACATTTACTTGATGAGATCTCCAGCTGTAACTTATCAGCTGAACCTCTAAAATACGTCAAATCATTTTGTAAATCAATAAAGATCAAGGCAAGGTTTGAAATCTTGGCATCATCAGCAAAAAGGGAGATAGAACTGGTAGTTTGGCGGTCACACAAATCATTTATGTAAAACAAAAACATTGTAGGGCCTAAAACACTGCTCTGGGGCATACGTTGTCAGCAAGAAAAATCTGGGGGTTGCACGATTTTTCAAAGGTCAAAGAATGGCCTTAAAAATGGTGGTATGGCGTAAAAAAACACCATTTTTCGACGCTTCTCATCAAGCACTATCCATTGGCATCAAAAAATTAGGAAAAGAACGAAAAAAATTTCAAAAATTGAATTGGGGGTATTTTGGTTTCTCGGGGGGTGCATACCCCCAATTCCCTCCTCCACGCCCAGGTGTGCTTGGGGACCCCACTCAAAACCGGAAGTGAATCAGAGAAAGAATCTCCCACCTTAACTTTTTGTGATCTCCCGCTCAAGAAAGCTTTCAACTAGTTCAAGCGAAAACCATCAATACCATATGCGCCCTGCTTCAATAGAAGTTTCTTATGTGATACTGCATCAAAAGCTTTACAAAAATCTATGTAAATTACATCAATGGGTAATTTTTCATCCAGGTCTTTCGACCATTCATTTAAACACTTTAAGAGCTGTGAAGCACTTGATCTGTTTTTCCTGAATCCAAACTGGCAATCACTAAGTAAATTATGCTTATTGAGATGGGTGGGTCATTATTAGAGCTGCACACTGCAAATTTTACTACCCGGGCACCTACCCGGCTATTTCATTACCCGGGTATACCCGGGTAGGACCTTAGATAAAAGAGAATTCAGTGAACATCGTTTATTTACGGTTGACAGTGAGGTATAGGGCAAAGTGATGTTAAAGCAGTGAAATTATTGAAAAATTATTGCAAGATTAAATAGAATCAAGGCTTTAATCTGAAGAATTCGTATGCATTTAATGAAGTTCAAGTCATTTTCATAATTCAAAGCAAAAAATTGTGAAGCAGGTTTTGTATCTTCATAGCGTCATTAAAACATTTGAAGCAGGAAAACACATTGACGAAAAGCAATTTTGAAATCAACCGGAAATGAAAATTTATTCAAAAACAAGTCTAAGTCATTCTGGAGCTGACTGCAGAGACGTAGTCAGAATTTTGGTTCGGGGGCATAAACGTTTTCGTGTAGAATTTACGGCCTTTCTATTGACAAACAGTTCGGAATTCATAAGTGGCGCAAAGTGCCAAGAAAGTTAGTCATTTTTTCCACCCTTAAGAGTTTGTAGCTCTGTGAATACTAATAATCTGATAGAGCAGAATATTATCAAATTTGTACGAAATAGTTTTGACAATTCAAGCTTCTAACAAGAAAATTGCGAATTATTAACTTTGACTGAAGATATTTTGAGTGATTCAGGCTTTTAAACGCAATGCTGGAGCTTTACAAAAAGAAAGAACAGTAACTGGCGGCACTATGCGCCGGAACATTTTGACGTTTTTGCACGTTAAACTCAATTTATACCGCTCAAATCATACAAAGCAGACAAATTAATGCCGGCGCGAAATGCCGGAAATTTTTAGAAATTCCTCACCCTTTTACCTGGCTTGCTCTCCCTAAAATCTCGTTGCACATGTACAACGAGATTTTATGGCTGCGGGACGTCTGAGGTGGCAAGCGGGGTCTGGGGCAGAGTCCCGAAAAAATTCTGTAAAAAAACATTTTAATGTTAAATTGTAACGTTGAAATTTTCGCAAATCGGCCAAATCTCGGTTCGGAAGCAAGCCCGAAAACACTTAAAATTGATGAACTCCTACATGGCACAAAACTTCTGAGCTGAAATGTGTTTTCCGACCTCTGCTAATCACATAGCGCAGCAACGGATCGCTGCCAATAAGATATAGAAAGATGTATCCATGAAAATTCTGTTCTTGCCGTTTTCAGGCCCATTTGTGGCCTTCTAATCAACAAAATGCAGTTCATAGAACCAGAAATGCGCAAATACATAAGAAAAATTTGGCCATTCCTTCCGATTAAAATAGGATTATGTGTCCTTGTAAAGAAAGATAAACGAAACAAAGAATAGACAAACTGGTTCGCAATCATTTTCGCACTTTTACTATCATGCTCAACAGCATGCGCAGTTTTATTCAACGAACAAATAGTGCATTAAATTACTAAAGTGATGTGGAGTGCTGGATTATTTTAATTGATTCAAGCTTTTAAATTCGTTGGATCTATATAGCAATAAATAATAATGACTCGGTGCGGAAAATTCTGACGTTTTTGCCTTTTTGAACTCAATTTTCTGGACATACATCATTGCAACAAAAAAAATCAACAATATTTTTTGAAAAATTTCGGGGGGGGCAGGTACCCCCAATGCCCCCTGGCTACGCCTATGGCTGACTGCATTTGGAACATCGATAGGCTTTGAACCAGGTCTAACTAAAACAGTTGCGCGCACGATGTGGATAAAAGTTGCAGTTTAAGCTTATATAATGGTCACAGAAGTGAATGCATTATAAAAAAAGTGTTGCTAAGAGATAATTTCTTGTTTAAATTTGTTTACAATGAAGAATAAGAAGGATTCGGCACAAATAAAATAATGTAACTAAAGCGCTGAATAATGGAATATGCCTAGACCGTATGCGCGATATATTGTGTTAATAGGAAAAATTAAGAGACTCGCTTATTTAACATTTTACGGTTGATTATATCAAATCACATTTACATTATGATTCAGTCGCACTTTAGAAGCAATATGTTTCTAGGTTTTTAATTCAATTCTTAGCACATATTGCATAACTGCAGTGCTAATTTTTCATTTTATATTAGGGGATTCGGGTACCCGGGTAGTAAAATTATTTTCTACCCGGGTATACCTGGTACTCGGGTACCCGTTCGGGTACCCGCGTGCAGCTCTAGTCATTATGTTTCTCCATAATTTTGCATGGAACGCAGCAGAGGGATGTAGGTCTGCAGTTTTTAGGGGATGACATGTCACCTTTTTTGTGTATAGGCACTACAATGGCTTTGCTCCAGAGATTTGGCAAGCTTCCTGTCCTATAAGAGACTTTAAAAGTTGTGTCTAGCAGCGGTTGTGCCAAAAATAATTTTAGCTTCTCAACAAAAAAGGCGCATAGCCCATTGGGGCCAATTGACAGTGATGGTTTGTGACGGTTTAAAACACATAAAACAGAAGAACGATCAAATTTAAGAGTAAAATTTTTTTGCATCTAATTCTACTAGGAAAATGTGGCAAAGCATCATCATACACAAAAGTTGATGCAAAAAATTTGAAAAAAAAACAATGTCCGTTTGTACGTGTACAAAGATGGTCCCTAAAGTCTTTGTACATTTGTGTACTATAATATGGTACAGTAGCAATTTTAGTATAATAAAAACAGCTGTTTGACTTTGGTAGTGTATTTTAGCTAATTTCTGGGTTGCTGAGGGCAAAAATCACTAAGAATTGTCTTACAGTGAGCGCGAAGCGCCGAAAAATTTGACAGTTTTCTTTCGAAATGCAATCTCTGCCATTATTAGGATATATAGAACACACAATAACTCATTTTGGCGCGAAGCGCCGAAAATTTTGCGAATTTCAGACCTTTTTTTGTAGTTTTCGTCTTACCAAAAATATTTGTACATGTACAAAGACGGTTCCGAAAAGTCTTTGTACATCGGGGAAAATCTTTGCGGAATACAAAATACGTAGTTCCGTTGCTAAAGACAGGTCACTAACTACTCCGAAAAGCATTTGTCACATCGCATATGTACGACCTAAGTTGGAATACAAATCAGTCGTTTGGAACCCTTACTTACATTTTGACATTGAGTCCATCGAAAAGGTTCAACGAAGATGCACAAAACGGCTTTTTAGGGATAAAAGTCCCCTACGATCACGGTTTTTTTTTGTACTCGGCAAAGATTTTTCCCGATGTACAAAGACTTTTCGGGACCGTCTTTGTACATGTACAAAGATTTTTGGGAAGACAAAAATTGCAAAAAAGGTCTAAAATTCGGGAAAATTTCGGCGCTTCGCGCCGAAATGAGTAATTGTGTGTTCTATATATCTTTATAATGGCAGAAATTGCATTTCAAAAGTAAAAATGTCAAATTTTTCGGCGCTTCGCGCCGTTTTAAGACGATTCTTAGAGATTTTTACCCTTAGAGACCCAGAAATTAGCTAAAACACACTATGAAAAGTTGGAGAACTCTGTTTTTACGACACTAAAGTCGCTGCTATGCCATATTATAGTGCCCAAAAATTTTGAGTGTACAAAATGTACAAAGATTTTTAGGAAGACAAAAACTATAAAAAGATGTAAAATTTAGAGCTGTGCCGGGGCCGCCTTTTTTGCCGGGGCCGGGGCCGGAGCCAATAATAGCGTGCTTTACCATGCTTATAGTACGACCCTGCCCTACCCCTTATATGTACCTATGCATATATTCTTGCTTGTAGATATGCACGTCAAGCGTTAATATTTGTTGGGATTACAAGATATAACAGAACATGGGCATCGGGGGATCTAAACCCCCCATAATTCACTTTCTCCCCCCCAAAGAATCCGCTAGACCCCCCAGAAATTGATTTTCAGAATTTTTTCTGTTTTTCTGCGGTTTTTTGATGCTAATGGATAGCTCTCATTGAGAAACGCGAGAAAACGGTGTTTTTTCGCTCTACCATATATTATCAGGAACTTTTTGACTTTGAAAAATTTGGGACCCCCTAGAATTTTTGAGCTGCCCATGTATGGATTTAACTCCTCTGACTTGGATGCGTTTCTCAATGTGCTTTACTTTGCACTTTTTTTAGGCTTATTATTCTATTTGTTCTGATAGACGTAGCTGTCTGCTACCAAGCAAGCTGGAAATGCTTGTCTATATGAATCGCAATCTAAAATATGTCAATTTTGATTATTAACTAGAAGTTTTCACCAATCTGACATAGTGAAATAAAGATTTGAATTAGCAAGATCTGCGGTTTGATTGAAAGTTTGAAGGTAAATCTGCCCAAAACATTATCAATTTTCTACATTATAATCAACTCTAACATTGGCCGCCGGTGCCGGGGCCAGCCTGGCCCCGGCCCGGGGCCGGGGCCTAGGCCCCGGTGCCGGGGCCGGGCCTGGCCCCGGCACAGCTCTAGTAAAATTCCCACAATTTTCGGCGCTTCGCTCCGAACTGATAAATTATTTGTCCTATATATCTTTAAAATGGCAAAATTTGCATTTAGAATGGAAAAATGTCAACATTTTTCGGCGTTTCGCGCCGTTTTCAGATAATTTTCAGTATTTTTTGGCGTCAGAAACCCAGAAATTAGCTATAATACACTACCAAAGATCGAAAACCCTGTTTAACCACACTAAAATCGCTACTGTTCTATAGTATAGTACACTAAAATTTGCATGTACAAAATGTACAAAGACTTTTGGGGACTATCTTTGTACATGTACAAACGGACCTTGTACAAAAAAAAACACTGCCTACGATCAGAGATTGATTCAACTTGAGTTAGAAAAACTTGAATTAAGGTGTCTGTATAACGACCTTACTTTGGCGGTTTCTATTATTAGGCACCAAATCCTGCCTTTTTGACGTTTTCTTCAAATTGAATATTAGTTCGAATCGATCAGTGAATTCGTGCAAACTTTTTGTTAATCGAGCAATCACAAATTGCAGAAAATTCGATTTTTATAATCGAGTCATCTCCATTTGGAATGCTCTACCTGAGCAAGTTGTTAGTGCACCTAATAAGCATATTTTCCTCAAAAGGTTAGAAGAAATTAATGTAACCCAGGGGCGTAAATAAGCGCAATCCACGTATTGTCTTTGCGTTTTACCCTGCTTTCTTCGACTTTCCTGTATTGCTTGTATTTTTGCGTTTTTTAGTGTGTCGACTATGCTCTTCGTTTGGTAGGTATATGTTTAAATCGTCTTTCTTATTTTGCTTAATTCATCGTTTTTTTCACCAAGTAAGTGTTCTTGTTGAAGCGAATAAAATTTCTTCTGCGCGGATTTTTGGACAATTTTTGTATTGTAGGAATGCGTTTTAGAGAGTTGGTAAAATGTCGAAATTTTCAGGCGCTTAGCGCTGAATTTATTTGATTTTAATAATTCTCTTTTTGATATTTAAGCCGCGCTGGATTTGGAAAATCTTTCTAATGCAAAAATGACTTTTAGGGAGGTGAAATTTCAAAATTTTTTAATTCATAATTTATTGCATTTTTTATTCTTCAATGAAACTCCCGAAATCGGCTAGAGTGCACCAGTGAAGGTCTGAGTTTAAGGAGACTGATCGTCGTCTTCACTGCCAATGAGTCAAATTTTATTTACATTTTCCAGGATTTGACCAGCGGCCTTACTCATACGCTTACCTAATCCCTTAAATTGCTTTGCTTTTAGACCGACCAAATTTTTGGACTTTTACCTGATTACGTCGATTTCGCCTCGAATTAAATACGCCAATAGCGCTTAGAGTGATGCCTAGCAGCGAAACTAGTCCCGCGACTGAAAATATAATGACAACGTCGACTGGCAGTTTTAAATTTGACGTTGTTTTGGAACCGGCCAAGTGCAACGCTGATACTTTAATTTCACCGAGAATGGCGACGCAGTCGCCGACAACAAAAGTTTCTTTGGACGAAATAAAGACCAGGTTGAAAAATGCCGAAGAGCGTCGCGCAGTAAGCATTTTTGTAAATGTGAAAATCAGCTAATATTCACTACTCATTACTATGTGAAATAATTAGTAAAATAACCTGAACAACGTTGACTGAAATTTAATTGCATCATCATCAGCCGAATCACTCATGTTTTAAATCAGATGAGTTAAGCGTGCATAATTTATTATGTTAATGTATAGTGTCGTTTTCAGGTTATTGTGTGTTCGTGAAAAAGTTACGCCTTGTAGCGTACTATTATTTCGCTTAAACGGCATCGGATTACATGAAACGATTTTAGACTTGCACGCATTTTTACCAATAAATCCTTACAATCTAGCCATTTGTTTGAAATTTTATTCAATGTGTTAAATTAACTTAAATATTCATTCATATATACGTGGCATTTATAATGCTTTGTGTTAGCTCAGAGTCATGTTATCACGCGTTATTTCTCACTCAACTATGATTTTTTATTTTACAGAAACATCTATTTTAACTTTATACAAACTTTATCTATCAAATGTATAAAACATTTTAACTTTGTACAAACTTTATATATAAAATGGCATCATTGGCAAGGAAATATCTAAGACCCCCGCCCACGAGTACCCCGAGTGAACGCTTGTTCAGTACAAGCGGCAATATTTGCTCGGATTCCCGTTCTCGTTTGCTGCCTGAGCGATTAGAAACGCTAGTGTATTTGGCGAAAAACTTTAAGATTATCTGTTTTGACTATTAAGTTGCTGCAGCTATAAACGTGAATAAGCTAAATTTCTGAAACAAATTTTGTGACCAATGTTTTGTTATACATGAATGATATGTACAGACGATTATGCTCGATTTTCCCTCAAAATATCCTGAAAATCCGAACAAAAACTTTGAGATAATTCTTAATAATAGGCTAAAAGTTGGGTATTTTGGCTCCGGCGGGGCCTAGCCCGGTGCATCCCTAATATATAGGCCCATAAAAAGGCTACATTCCGATTTGACAGGTCATAACTTCGGTTCTTGTAAACTTCAAACTTTCAAACTGGCTGCATTCGATAGATAAAAGTCTCTTCTTTCCAAATATGTAAAAAATTTTGGCCAAGTTACAGTGCTTCGGGCGCTAAGGCAATTTGTTTACACCCTACTTTTAATATTATTTAAATGCCGATAGCGTCATTGGTCCTGCCATCCATTTGCACCCTCTTTTAACGATATCCTGAAATTTTTGCACTCGGTAGGACGCGTATCTATTCTGGAGATTTAAAAATGTGCTGATTAATTTTTGTGACTGGACATATCGTCAAAAATGTCAAAAAAGGATAACAACATACACAGTAATGTAATACAATGCAGAAACCCTGGGGTTTAAACAGTGAGGTGTAAACAAATTGCCGTATTGCAGGTACCGCTGAAAGCTGGCCAAAATTTTTAACGTTGATCAAATAAAGCCATGTTAACCTATCTAATGCAGCTGATCTTAAAATTTTATTTTCACATCAGCCGAGGTTATGACGTATTGAAAAATGTAGCCTTTTATGGTTCATGGTCTATATCTCGGGAAATTCGAAGGGTAGCCCGCAAACACTGCATTTTCGACGTTTTTCGACATGCTCTATCCATTTAGATAATAATACTCGAATTTTTTCGAAAAAATCTTCTTTCATACTCAAAAGGCTATAAAAGAGTGCTTGGGCCAAAATTATGGAAAATACTTCACATCCGGCGCAAATGGCCGGAAGTTTGAAAATTTTGCGACAAATACGTGCGATATTTCGATCTATATTTCATTGCCCTTTTGTTCTTTGTTTTCACTAACACAATTACTGGAAAGAAAATTTGGCATAAAATGACAAAATTACTTGTTTAACCCTCTCCGCCCTTTAGGGAAAAGTAAAACTTTTGACCGGTTACAGGTATGGAACAACCTGATATAGTTTGACCTTGTTTGTTGTTTTAGCTATTATACTGTACACATTTTGTACGAAGCCAATAATTTCTAGATACACTTTCGGGCTCGGGCAAAAGTTTTTTAGCTGAATTTTTTTAGACCTAGACAACCATTTTCTGTACATTGACAGGCACTTTCTGGGCATACCTATTTAGTATTTACTCCAAAAAAATGCTATGTATAGCTTTTGTGAGTTCAAAAAGTTCACATATATTTATTTGCCTTGAATAATGCTCAAAAACTGGTTTTTAAGCGATAGGTACTATTGTTTTTTGCTAGATGTTTGTTTTTATTAAGCAATTAAGCACTTAGATATCTCCAAAATTTTGATTTTCACCTCCTGTTTGACCTTGCGCAACGCAGCTATGGCGGCGTTGAATCTGGGGTTTTTACTACAGTAAGCTGCTTTTGTGAGGTATACGAGTATTATATCGGGATTGCAGAAAATACACCATTTTGGGCCTAAATCATTCTACAGTGCCTACTTCTTAAACCCTGCAGGGGGTTACACTCCCCTCCTCCTATGTGCATGTGTGATCTACTTAACCCCATCTAAAGTAGCTGGAATGGATACACCTTCAGCCGTTACATGTATGTATGCGGGGCGGTATTTGGGGTGGGAGGGCGGCTGCCCCCTCTCTTAGCCGGAAAAAATTTTGAAAGGTAAGATAATACATGGAAAGATGGAAAAATTATCTTCTTTGAAGTAAAATCTTCGAATTTTCAGCGCTTCGCGCCTGATATGAAGTATTTTTTATAATTTTGACTCAAGCGCGACTGAAAACGACACTTTCTATAGCATTTTGGGTATAAGAAAAAAAATTTTGCGGAAAAGTTCGAATTTCATGATCTTAATGGATAGTGCATGCAGAAAAACGTCGAAAACTGCGGTTTTTGCGAGCCATCCCATCGAATTTTCCGAGATATAGATCAATTTATGTGGGGTTCGCCCCTTGGCCAAATCCTGGATACGGGCCTGTATATATGTTACGTATTCCTGGCTAGCCAAATGTTTTTCGCTATTCACACACTGTTTCATAGCAAAATTATTGTTTTTTTCCAGGAATTTAAGCTTGTGGTTATTTGTGCGCGATCGGTTCTTTATAGTGAAAAGTTCTGTTCATCCTTTCCCGTATCTACATATATGAAATGTTATGTATGTCCGTACGTTTGCTTCGATTTTAACGGCACATTATCCATCTTTTTTAATAGGTATACGAATCATCGCTTCTTTTCTAGTGTACTCATTCTTTCTTGTTTAATGAAATGATGATTGTTATTTATTTTCAAGCCATTACTCACCTAAGCCACTGTTTTTTTTAATGTGAGTCTCGAATAACAACGAATTTGTTCTTGGTGTTGATTACTCGCCTTAGCAACGATGTATCTCTTATTTCTCATATTAACACCTGAATATATGGCATTGATTTTGAGGCTTGTTTTATTAAACATTAATGCAGTAGACAATTGAACCTTCAACGGAAGCATTCAACCCGATAGCCAAACCATACATGAAATAGACGGCAGGAGGTATTGGGGGATTTCTTCACCCTTACAGGAAGTTCGCAATTTTTGCCCCCATCCCAGAATTATTCATTTTTAACAAAAGCATTGTTGGAAAGAAGCTGTTCTACGCGTATTTAGATTTATATTCTTTGACCCAAAATTGTTAAATTTCAGTACGCTTCTCCATATATTCATTTTTTACTATGATTTCAATTTAGGTAATGATTTTTTTAAATATCTACGTGTTTATGTTCTAGTATAAAGCGGATCGTCAGAAACGCCTATTAATGGTGTTTTTGACGCATGTTCACCGTTTTTAAGCCCGGAAAGGTGCTAAAGAAAAATTTTCGGTGATTCGAATATTTGATGCTGCTCATGTATTATCGATCCTACATAATTTTTTCCATATTTTCATTTTTCTTTCTACTAAGCAATAGATAGATAAAGCATGTTGCTGCTTTGCGCCGTCAAAAAGTTATAATTATCTGATATATTATCTAGCCCGTATTTTGGAGCATTGGCAAGTTCCGTTAAGCCACTAACTAAACGGAGCTTGTTAGAAGATAAATATTCAAGAAAGACACATGCCTGCGTACATGTGACGGGTGGGGATTTCCGCCCAACCCAAAGGTGGTCGTCCTCCTAAAATCAAAAATTTTTCAGAACCTACCCTCGACTTTAGGGGAAAAAACTTGTGGTTTTCTGCCATTTTTAGGTTTGTTGGCCGTTTTTGGCCAAAAATTGAAGGTCATTTACCACCTTCCCTCTCTCTTTCAAAATTGGGGACCCTTCACCATGCATGCACAGCATGGGAATTCTGGGGGTCAAAGTATAAAGTGCCTTTTTGGGTTTAGAAATGCTATGTACGCGTCAAAAACATCGTTTTCAAGCGTTTCTGACGATGCTTTATCCTTCTTGAGAATTAGAACATTAAAAAAAATTCGAAAAAAATCAGAAATTCGTTACGAATTGAACAAAATATACTTATAACATGAGTATAATAGCGCGAAACGCCGTAAGTTTGACACTTTTGAGCAAATAGATAGCTATAAACGCTAAAAAATGCATAGATTCTACAAATTTTTCAGAAAATTTTTGGGAACTTACAAAAAAATCGCTAATTCTGGAGGGTGAAGAAATTTTCGCGGGAATGAAAAATTTCCTTGGGGGATGAAACTCTTCCCCAAGATTATGTATGCCCTTCACCCAAATTCTCGATCCGCTATGTTCATATGTTATGGGCAGTGTTTTTTTTGTACAGGGTCCGTTTGTACATGTACAAAGATGGTCCCTAAAAGTCATTGTACATACGTTTTGTATATGCAAATTTTTTTGTACTATAATATGGTACTATGGCGATTTTAGTGTGGTGAAACAGAGTTTTTTGACCTTTGGTAGTGTGTTTTAGCTAATTTCTGGATTTCTGACGCCAAAAATTACTAAAACTTATCTCAATACGGCGCGAAAGCCCCAAAAAATTTGACATTATTACATTCTAAATGCAAATTCTGCCATTTTAAAGATATAAGGACAAACAATTACTGCTGTTGCGAAGCGCCGATAATTTTTTTGGAATTTAACACCTTTTTACAGTTATTGTCTTCCCAAAAATGTTTGTACATGTACAAAGACAGTCCTGGAAAGTGTTTGTACATCGGGAAAAATCTTTGCCGAATACAAAAAACCCTAGTTATGGGCCTCATGTATGCTACTTGCAAAGCAAACTATGAATTTTATCAGGAGGAAAATAAGTGTTTTCATTATGCGCTTCAAATTGTAGTCGGTTGAAGCCGAAAAAATAGAAAAGGCAAAAAGCGTCGAGCAAAAGTTGGCCGAGGCCGCCCAGCGGCGTCAAAGTTATACAGAAGAATTCAAAAGGCAAGTCGAAGAGACGTCGTCGAAGAAGTTGGAAATGACGAAAGAGAATCGCGATCGCTTGATGAATGAGCGCGTTGAAAAGATGAAAGAATACGTGAGAAATTCATCTGATTTAGTTCATTAAATTTATTTCGGATATTTAATTTTTTCTATATTGCTTTTGTCAATTCTAGCTTGATCAATTTTATCCGTTACGGGATTGTTTTTATTCTGTTCACATTTTTTACTCCTTTTTCATACTTTTCGCTTTATATACGCATTTAAATAAGGTTGTAGACAATGAAATCTGAACGGCCGAAATCCTAAAGTTTTGCTAAGAATCGCTTGGCTAATGTTATAACATAGGACGTCGCCTTATGTTTTAAGGCGGCAATGAATTTTAGGCAGCCTATCGTTGCGTACTAGTTATGTACAGTGTCTGATCTGCTTTTTAATATAAATAGCTTTAAGATATAGAAAAAAATTTTTATTTTGTATCTTTCCTGTGCTTCGGTATTGTTGTAATTTTTAATTTCATAACTTATATTTTTTATGATTACTTATTTACGCACATTGCATACTGCTGTTTGTGTCAATTATATGCAGATTGCATATTTGCGTGTTACTGCTCCAAATTTTGGGAGTGGGTAGTGTAGTCGGCCATTTTAGGGGTGGTGGTGAATAATCTTCAATTTTTGGTCAAAAATGTCAAAAACTCCTGCGTTAAAATGGCCTAAAACGCGAGTTGTTGCCAGGAATGGCGGGGTTAAAAATCTCAATTTTAATGGATGTAATATAAATTAATATTGGTACTGGCATAAAACGCTGTTCCGAAGTCGAAAAAAGTCGAAAAAAACAAGTCTGAGGTGAAAAACTTATTTTTCGTTTCTCGACTGCATCAATGACAATATTTAGTTTATGGTGTAAACTAAATGTTCACTTCTCTGGTATAATTAAAGCATTTTTGGTGCAGTTAACAATTTTAAACGACTTCACTTGGGAAGCTTTTTAATTATTAATATCGCTGATATAATATGAATATAATATAATAATCAATAATAGGTACCCAGATTATTATACTATAATAATGCATTTCACCTTCATTATATTTTCTATATTTTTAACAGGAGAAACACGTGGATGAAGTGCGCAAGGCAAAAGTACAGGGCGATTCTGACGGAAAAGCGGAATAAAATAATTCGCCTTCGATCAACATTTATTTCGTTGTAAAGCGCCTCAAGAATCTGGCTTATCGTGTGTAAATTATGCGTTTTTTTGATCGTCTGCATTTCTGACGCACGCGCCATATTCTAAATTTCGTTCTCATTCATTCCCACAATAATTCTTGTGTAAATTAATCAGTTGATTATTGCAATGATTGTTGTGTAAACTAATCAGACTTTACAGCAGGGATTTATAACCTAGTATCGAGCGTGTGAATGCTTAGCCCGTTTTTCCTTGGATAATTGAGAAAATTTCGGGTCGCTTTCCAAGGTTTTCTATTATAAGATGCGTGTAAAAAATGTGATTTAATCTTATCTGCAACGGGATTTGGTGGGGGTTTCCCTAACCTAAATTGTTGGTTCCCCCATTCCCCAACATTGAGAATTTTTACTCAATTATGCGTTACGCCTTTGCCATTTTTTCGCCAAAAAATGCATAGGGGCCATTACTCTCCCCCGAAAAATGAACACTACTCTCAAACGAAAGTTTGTGCCTTTTTTGTGTGTTGATAGTATCCTAATGTTTTTTGTACAAGGTCCCCTTGATCTCAAAGATCTTAGTGCATTTTGTACCTCTAAATTTTAGGCAACTGTAATACGGTGCATCAGCACTTGAGGTAAAACAGCATTTTTCGACCATTACAAATACAATACAAATATTTTATTTTCGTCGCACAAAAAAAGAACACAATAAGAAAAGAAACATTAATATACAATGAAATACAACTATAAATAAACATTCGACATGAATCATCATACAAAATCACATATTCTAAAAGCAAGAAATTATTAATTAAAGTACATTTATACGAGATTAGTGCAAAGACGAAGGTAGGCGCGCAGGCTAAATAAATTATGCACTTATAACACGCCTCCTTCGTAGTGTACTGTTGCCGATTTATGCGTGTCCGCTGATGATTGCTAAAAATTTTTCAAAACGACGCGAAACCCTGGAAAATTCGCCACTTTTGCCTTGTCAAATGCAAATTTCGCTAATACGAAGACGCATAGAACTGACAATTGCTCTTTTGGAAATTATTGAGAATTTTTTTACCCCTCTCCTTTTTTATCTTCCCAAAAGTCTGTCTACGTGTACAAAGACGGTCCCAAAAATTATTTGTACGGTGAGAAAAATCTTTGTCGAATACAAAAATACCGTGAATTTATGGCTCGAATGCGAGCGACCGCGTCCAGTCAACGCATACGTGTGACAGGGGGGGACGGGGATCACACCCCACCTAAAGTCGGTTGCCCCCCCCATCCCCCAGAGCCAGAAAATTTTTGACGCGCCTCTTCCCGATTTTTAGGGAAAAAATCTAATTTTTGGACATTTTTCAGGTGTTTTTTGGACGTTTTCGACCAGATATTGGAGTTCGTTCCTCTCTCCTCCGAATAGCGGGGGACTCCTCGAAATTTCGAACCGTTACATGTAATACAACGGGTGGTGCGAGTCATGCATGAGTAGTTTTTGGCCCTTTTTGGAATCGGGCGCGTGCTTGATCATTCCCATTTTTTCGCCTTCGACTGGCTTAATTCACTTTGATCTATTAAATTCCGCTTTATTTTTTCATGTTGACGCCGATGTAGCATTTATTGCGTTGATTTTCTGTTTGTTTCTCGCGAGCTCGCTATGATGTACTGTAGAAAGGGATTAATGTATATCGATTCGCGTACAGATGTAGTTCGGCTATGAATATATTTTAGGCCAGTCGCAGGGACGTTTTAGTGACTGAAAACAAATCAATTGCAGTAATTTGACTTAATTAGAATTTAATACCTTATTAAACGTATTTTTTGGTATATTTAGATATCGCTTTTTTCCCTATTCGAATAGTTCGTTTTTTAATCGATGGCTAATTATGAAAGAGATTAACCCTATCGAAAAATATTAACAATTTCCTCCTTGATCCGCCCTTGTATCCTAATTTAATGAAGAAATGGTTTCGTGCCCGTTAAAATTAATGTACGATGCCTTCTGGTGCTTGCTGTATCTGCAGCTTTGCTTCATTCAGGTCGATTGTTGAGGTTCAATAAGTTGATCATCTGTCAGGAATAATTAGGTGCCTACCTACCAATTTGCGTCAATTAAATTCCTATTTCCTACTAAAATTTAACTGAAGCTCATCTGCATATTTGTTCTTCAAATCCTTTATTATGGACACTTGGCTTTTTTGGACACGAATGGCCTAAATTACACTATTGGATGAAGCTTGGTCGAAATAGGATGACTTATAAAATATAAATCCTGATTTTTATTTTCATACAAAACTCTCAGCATTTGCATAAAGATTGGCCCAGACCTATGCTTAAGCACTGGCTCGGGGTTTGGTGGATTTTGTAGATTTTGGAGAATTAGGCGGGCGTGTTTCTATTCAAAAATGAGCGATTTTAATATGGTTTGCATATAACGAAATGGTCAGAGTATATACGGTTGCATCTGAAACCATGAGTTTGTATGCAGTGAAGAAAAAAATTGCATCCTATATTTTGTATGCCCTAACAAAGAAATAAATTCAAAATGCTCGTTCAAAATTTGCGTTGCTACGAATTACTGTACTTGGAACACTGTATTTTCCTAATTCGAGATTTTCGTACAAAATTTTGCCTTTTCGCATGAACACTCCGATTGTATTCTTTTTAACATTAAGAACGTTTTCTAAATATCAACAAAATTTGACATGTAATAAAATTATCGGTCAAGTTTTGTTTTTACACTCGTATTTTGCTAAACGCCTGCGATTCGCTTAAATACAAATCGCGATGAGATTCGTTTCTCTAGTACGTCGACTGGAAGTGAAGCACTTTACCTCTTAATTCTAATGATTCTTGCGTTTTACCTGATTTTTTGTAAGTTTATCGATCTCTCGTCGATTTCCGCATTTCACTTTATCGTATCAGCTTTTTTTGGCGCCGTAATCTCGAATTTTGCCACTGTGGCCGTAATTAGTATCGTTTTTCCTGTCTCAGTGTATGTGTAATGCTTTCTTGTCATCGTTGGCAATGATTATTTGCTAAATAAATAGATGCAACTAGAACGGCTCTGTGCTTCATTTTGTAGGCTCTTCAATATGGCTAATGATGTACATACGAATGCTATACGTAGTGTAAACAAAGTTTGAGGATCAATTAAATAGCTGGTCGCCCAGTAATTCAATTGAAAGTGAAGCGTCTGTTTACACAGACTTTTTGAGTTGTGCTTTTCAATTGATTTGTATAATTCAGTAACTTTAAATTTTTTAGAGAAAATTCGGTTTTTAAATGGAGTAGAGTATGCAAAAATACTTGAGATTTTATGCAAATTGTAAAATAAAGTAGGAACTTTAGCTATATTTTAGCATTTATACTTATTTTTTAACCAGAGCTTGATAGAACAGCTTGATCCCTTCCTCGATTTTCTCTTTTGGAAAGTCTTAAGAATATTATTTTCAGCAATCTTCTGGTCTAAAATTATCCAGTTCTAATCTTTCTTTGTAATAACAAATTGTCATTACGAACTGCTCATTCTCTTTGTACATAGGTACCTAGTCGCTTTAAAAAATCGATTGATTCTTCGTCAACTGGATTAAAACTGGAAAATGTGTCGAGGTTTGAATAATTCGTTAAATTGTCATGCCAACTTTAAAATTTTACGATTCTGCGAGGAAACAAATCTTTCCCGGTGTTTGAAATCCTTGCAAGAATGTACCATACATTACCTGAAACGGCTTAAAATTTTTTGACCAAAAATGGCCGAAAAACAGGTTTCGCCAAAAATGGAGGGGTCTAAAATTTTCTGACGGGGTTGAAGAATGACCAACTTTGGGTTTATGGAGGGATCTTCCGAACCCCATGTTGCATTTATGATCTTAGATCTTATCATGTATGGTTACGGAAGAAACAACATTTTTGCTTCGATCGTTCACTGTCCTGTTTTGCAAAGAGTCGATGTTAGTCTCAAGTTTGTGTTATGAATATTTAACTATATTCCAGCCTTGCCAGCATGGCTCTCCATAACAGTCTTGTGCAGTTAAAGTCCGATAATGAGAAAAAAACCATCCAAATAAGCGATATGAACAGGATTATAGAACGCCTAAGACAAAATTTAGATGAAGCCAATGAAAAACTGACGGACGTCGAGTTGGAGTTAGACTCCGAAAGAAAGTCTAATGCGGTAGATATAGATTATAGCGATTCATACGATTGCTTTATACCTAATCTAACCATAATGCAATGATTTCTTGAAAATCCTGATTATTATTAGATTGCTTTCCTGACTACTTTTATTTTTCTTGCGCCTGATTGGGGATGGAGTATCACTGTCTCCAGCCCCTGAGTTATTGAGATACCTGACTTTCCGATGCCATGCTTTTAATGGGTAGGTACATTCTATTTTCTGATTGTATTTTTAAAGCTCTGCTTTTCATTTAACAATTCTAGAGCTCTAACGCAATTTTAATCGCGACATTTTTCATGTCCGAGTACAGATACGAAATCGCACGTTTCTTCATAAAAAATGAAAGGATCAGGGCCGGGTTTTTCGAAGCCGCACTTTATTTTAAAGTGTCACTTTAGGCTCAACTGTCATTTTATAGAGTAGGGCTCTAAAGTACCTTTTCCGGAGGGAATCGCATGACTTCACTTAATAAAGTACCACTTTAAGTCGTACTTTATTTTTTCAGCGCCTTTTTTCGTGCAGCCGATGTGAGTTATTTCGGCAAAACCCATTTTGTTGATCTAAGTATTTATTTTTTTCGAAAATTGGGTTGTGCTTTTTGTTTTTTTTTATATTTTACACCTGTTTAATCTGCTTTCACATGATTTTTTGCCATTTATTTTTATTCCGTTTATATTTTGTACAAATGGAAGCACCAGTTTTTAACGACACAGAAAAAAGTGAAAAAAGTGATGAACAGCTTCAATTGTTGGAATCACTGCTTGAAAAAAGGAAACGATCTTATGCCAGAAAAATACCGCAGCTATTGTACAACAGAAAAATAGCTCGTGGAAAAATGTAAAATAACTTGCAAAACTGGAAATCTTCTTTTCCATCGGCCTAACACTTGGTCGATTAGCACCTTAAGCAAGAAATGTAGGAATTCAAAAAATCGTAAGAATTAAATGGAATTACTGACAATTGGCATACATTTCTTTTGACTTCTTTCTAACGATGCCACTGAAATACATTAATGTCTGTTTTAGCGTTACTTTGCACTAGTATCAATCAAATATTCCAATCGTTATAAAATTTTTGAAAAAATTTCATAATTTTTTGACTTACAAAACTTTCAAATTCTATCTATTGTAAGTCAAAGTGGACACCAAGATATGTTTCAAAGCAAAGTTTTATTTCGATAACAACAAAATTGTATGTCTGAATATCTTATTTTAATATGCTTTTAGCTGCTTTTCATTATGTTTCGACTAATTCAAAAGTCATCAAAAATAGAGGCAAACTCATTTTTCTTCAATTTTTCACAGTACTTTGTTAATTTCTCCATTTTACGGATTGATGTGATTTCTTCATCAGTTTCGAGACAAAATATGATAAAAAGCCATTTCCAGTTCATTTTTTTGCACGCAACAAAAAAATCCATGCTAAACACAGCTTTAGCGCATAAAAAATCACTGAATTACATTGAAAAGAAAAGCAAAGCAGCACAGCTGGATAATATAAAATTTTTTAACTGATACTTACTCGTGTCTGTTTATGGGCTCTGTTATAACTCCGTTTCTTCTCATCGTCACCGGGGTTTAAATTTGGCGTCAACAAAAATCGAGCATTTGCAGCCGCTGTCCCCTAAGATTTGTTCATTTGATGGTTTATTGGCTAACTCCGTGTAAATAATTGACTCCTTAAAAGCTCGGAAATCATGGGTGCTACCTGGACGCGAGGCGTCAATAAAAGTAAAAGTCCCCTGGCATTACAAATGGCTTGAACATTAAAGGAATGATATCCTTTCCGATGAACATAAGCATATTCGTCGTTTCTAGGTGGAATCATTCGATATGTGAGTGCCATCTACTAGCTCAATAACCTGCGGAAAATTTGCTATCTCTCAAATTCTCCCTTACAAATTTGCCGTTCAGCATCATTTGGAAATTTAATAAATCTTGGTAACTATTCAATTAAAGCAGCCGATACATTTCAGAGTGACCAATAAGCTGAGCTCTTGGCCACATTGAAAATATCGCCAGAAACTTGGAGTCGGCAATCACCAGCCCACCCGGGCGTGGAGGGGGGTTCGGGGGATATGCACTCCCCCGCGAAACCAAAATAACCCCAGAAACCAAAACACATCCTCCCAGAATTCAATTTTTGAATTTTTTTTGTTGTTTTTTCGCAATTTTTGATGCCAATGGATAGTGCTCGATGAGAAACGCCATACCACCATTTTTAAGGCCAATTTTTGACCTTTGAAAAATTTTGCACCCCTCCCTCTCAGAATTTTGGTGCTGCCCACGCATGATCACCAGCCACTGTTCTCAACGCCATGTAAACTTGATGAATTGGTAAAAGGGCGTGATTGCGATTTGCTTGGCGTTCAATATCCTGCTTTACTAAATCGGTCAATGCAAGGATGACATTTGGTGTAAAGCGTTACCTTTGATAAATGTCATAATCGGAAAATCCCTCGAAGGAATTACAATTGTCCCGAATTTTTCTTATAATTCTTGGCGGTACTTCCTCCTCCTCATCAGTCACTTATTAAAATTTCACGAATCCATAAACGTGCCATAAATTATTTCAAAACCTATAAAAGATCAAATTAAACAAGTAAAGCTTTGAAATAAAACATTAATATTACAAAGGCATCATACATGTAACAGGGGGACGGATGGGGTTGCCCCTTTAGCCGGTCGCATCCCCCTTCCCTCTCCCATCGGGAAAGTGCACTACTTCTCCCCTTTACACCTCTCTAACTACACAAAAAATTATTTTTGTATAAAATGGATAGCACCATTCAGCGCAAAAATACTTACATATAGGTGAAAATAACGGTTGGTTAACAAATAAAATGTTAAGGTGCGACTTAAAGGAGGTCCCTATCTCCCTTTTCAAGGGTAATGTTATAATAAAGTGCAACTTTATTAAGTGCACTCTATTTTCTTCGAAAAACCGAGCTCTACTTTTCCATTTTAAGGTGTCACTTTAGGAAATAAAGACCACTTTATAGTTTAAAGTGGCACTTAATAAAGTAACACTTTGTTTAAAGTGAGTCTTACAAGTGTGGCTTCGAAAAACGCTCTTCCGAAATCGTCAATTTATAAAGTGACACTTTAGCTGATGTGACACTTAACTCCTTCAAAAAGCCGGGCCCAGGATAAGTAGTTTCAAATAGGGAAGGTACCCCTCTCATCGGAACTACATGTAACGCGCATGCTCGAATCGCTACATTTATAATTAGATGGATAAATGTAACGGTTCTTTCTTCGAAATCAAAAATCTCATGTGCACTTTATTTTCTGAACCTGAGTGTAAAGTTCTTAAACTTAGCTTTCGATAGACTTCAATTTAGTGTGGAGAACCATAGCATGAATGGACGAGATCATAAAAGCACAGCGTCGGAATTTCGGCTAACGAAACCGAAAATTTTTTCTAACATGCTTTTCGTGGACTTAATAACGATGGTATGCGTCGAAAACACCATTTTTATGCGTTTTTAATGGTACTTTTTTCTTGAACATGCAGATATAAAAAAATTCGAAACAATTTCAGCCAAATTCAAGTAAGTTGGACAAAATAAAGTCGAAAATAAGTACATAGCGCGAAACACAAAATTTATCACTTCTGCGATAAAAGATCGTCAAAAACGCTTAAAGCAACATCTTCTCTACGATTTTTTTTTTTTTGAAAATTCAAAAATTCTGGGGGGTGAAAAAATTCTTCCTCCTAATCATGCGTGTGTACAGGACAAGAAATATGCAAGTAACGGACGAGGCAGTTTCGTTCAAATGAATGTAATTGTAAGTCATATACAGACATGCATTTTGCACAGACCTGGTTTTTGTACAAATTATCTTCAAGGACGGTTTTTTGTATTCGGCAAAGATTTTTTAGAGTTTCTATGACCGTCTTTGTATATGTACAAAGATTTTTGGGAAGGCGAAAATTGTAAAAGCTCTAGAGCTCCCAAAATTTTGCTGTTTCGCGCCGAAATGAGTAATTGTGTACTCTATATATCTTTACTATGGCAGAAATTGCATTTAGAAAGGAACAATGCCGAATTTTTCGGCGCTTCGTGCCGCTTTTAGACAATTTTTAGTATTGTGTCTCGCCAGAAATTCAGAAATCAGCTAAAATATACTATATAAGGTCGAAAAAAGCTTGTTTTACCTCACTAAAAGCTTTGCTGTACCACCATATTTTAGCACACAAAAATTTGCATTTACAAAATGTGCAAAGACTTTTGGGGACCATCTTTGTACATGTACAAAGGGACCTTGTACAAAAAACACTACCTCCGAACCCTTCTAACTCTAACGCCCAACTCTTTAGGGAAAGCTTTATAGGAAATAATTATTTCTGTTAAAGTTTTTTCAAGAATTTTTTACATACCTATTTGAAACTTTGGTTGATGCTCATGTAATCCGATTTCAGTGAATGTCGTTTATGCGTCAAAACCTGGCGCAAGGCTCCATGAAATATTAAGAATTCTGGCAGTGTTTTTTTTGTACACGGTCCGTTTGTACTTGTACAAAGATAGTCCCCAAAAGTCTTTGTACATTTTGTGCATGAAAATTTTTGTGTATTATAATATGGTACAGTAGCGATTTTTGTGTGGTAAAACTGGGTTTTTCGACCTTTGGTAGTGTATTTTAGCTAATTTCTGAGTTTTTGACGCTAAAAATAACTAAAAATTGTCTCAAAACGGCGCGGAGCGCCGAAAAATATGACATTTTTCCATTCTGAATGTAAATTCGTCCATTTTAAAGATATATAGGACAGACAATTACTCATTTCTGCGCGAAGCGCCGAAAATTTTTGTGACTTTTACACCTTTTTACAGATTTTGTCTTCCCGAAAATCTTTGTACATGTACAAAGACGGTCCTGAAAAGCGTTTGTACATCGGGAAAAATCTTTGCCGAATGTTGAATACAAATAACCGTGATTCTGGGGGAAGGATATGCCTAAAGATAATTAAAATTAACTTATGATTATGCTTGTTTATGTGCTTGCAGCAAGACGGAACTTTTGAAACAACATTTCAGGAATTTCTGCCAAAATGTCGCAAAATCTACGTTGCCTAGAAAAACAGATTCTTTGCACAAATTGCTACTGAAGTCAGCAAATGCTTTTAAGAAAGAAGTGGAAATCAGCTGGTATTTCGCGCTAATATAGGATGAAAAAATTGGAAAACATTGAATAAAATCCGGAGAAAACTTAAAAAAATTACACTAAATGATATCAAAAATTATTTTTAAAGAAGTAAAAAATGTAGTCAATCTCTCTTTTTCTGCATCCGCTCCGCTCTCGAACGAAAGGTTAGGTAACTTCCTGATTAAAGTCGACCCTTCGTCATCCTGTTCGTTGCCAAACTCAAAATTTTCAAGCTGGTCCAAATTATCATGCCCAATTCCGATATTGACCCGAGAAAGCCGACCCCAAATTTCCCAATTTTATATTTTTTTAGAAATTGACACGCTTAAGTCTTCATTTAAGGAAAAAGAAAAGCGAAATGAGAAAAGTCTATCGAAATCAAGGACTCAGATAAACCTATTGAAGCGAGAATTAGCGGATGTGCAACATTCGAAGAAAAATCTCGTTGATCAGCTTGGTTTGCAAAATGGTTTATTGCAAAAGTTTGCCGAAGAAAATCAACAATTGAAGGCCCGCCTGGCCGAATTTTAATTCTGTAGACGCTATCAGATGCATCGCAAGGCCGACATTGCTGCCGACGCCTGATTTTAATCAGCGAGTTGATCCTGGTATGGATCTGTCAAATGGAAATTTTTAGTATAATTTGATTTAATTTTTCATTTTTTTCGTTATATAAAATTGTTTGTATTTTTTGTATGCGTGTATATCTGTTAGATAGGGTTGGGAGCACACATGAGCGTAGGGGGTTTGTACCCCCAGAATCCCCGAAATCCATAGACCCGCAGGATTAAATTTTGGCATGTTTTTTGGAATTTTCAGCCAACTTACACCATCCAGTAGGGATGTGCCGATACCGTTTCTTTAATCACTGATTCCGATTTGATTTCGATTCTTATCAATTACAGAAAACCCGATTCAGATTCCGATGCCGATTCTGCAAAACTCATAATTACCAATTCCGATTCGATTTTGATTTTAAAATAATAAGAATCGATCGATTCCGATTCCTGTGCTGAACCATACGTATGCGCTGTACTGACCGTTAAGTGCGCGTGTGATAGCAGTACACACGTTTCCCGCAGTTTTTTCGTAATTAACATTATATGGGATCAAACAAGAGCATGGGAGGATGAGGGGGGTACCTTTGAAAAACTGATAGTTATACAGCAATTTTGGCCGAAAACCCATTGCTGTATAGCCTTTTTTGGCTCAGAAAATTAGCTATACAGCCTTTTTGGGGTCAGAAAACTAGCTATATAGCGGCCGGCGATACCGCGGTGCTGGCTGGGCAGGGGTCATCGATCCTTGGCTAACGGTGGAGGCCTTCAATGTCAGACAGAGCAACCAGCCAGTTGGAGCGTACTAAATGTCGCATCCCTATGCAATGTCGACACAAATTTCAACACAAAATGTTAGGGCATACCCAGTGATCGTACGGGGTCAGATCTTCACCCCCGGTCGGGGTCGGGGATGAAAAACCCCGGTTTTTGGGGTCGGGGTCGTGGTTGAAGATAATCAGTTGACATTGCATGATTACATACCGATTTAAAAAGGATAAAAACAATACCTTCACTTGTTTGTAGAGCATACTAATAAAGCTGGTTATGTTACACACTTTATTTTCATTCCAAGTTCAAACATGGTTTTAGCAATTTAGCATTCCTTTCAATTTCATTCACTAATCGCTCTCACTTTTTCGTATTCTTCTACGCTTTTTTCTAAAAAGGTATTCTGTGGCGCGCTGCTTGTAGAGGAACCAAATTAGCTTTTCAGCTTTTTGGGCAGCAACCTATTCTGTACAGTTTTTTGTACAAGGTCCGTTTGTTACATGTACAAAGATGGTCCCCGAAAGCTTTTGTACATTTTCTACACTCAAATTTTTGGGTACTAAAATATGGTGCAGTACCGATTTTAGTGTTGTAAAAACAGAATTGTTCGACTTTTGGTAATGTATTTTAGCTAATTTCTGGGTCTCTAAAGGCAAAAATCACTAATAATTGTCTCAAAACGGCGAGAAGCGCCGAAAAATTTGACATTCTTCCTTTCAAAATGTAATTTCTGACATTATAAAGATATATTGAACACACAATTACTCATTTCGGCGCGAAGCGCCGAAAATTCTCGCGAACTTTACACCTTTTTTGCAATTTTTGTCTTCCCAAAAATCTTTGTACATGTACAAAGACGGTCCCGAAAAAGTCTTTGTACATCGGGAAAAATCTTTGCCGAATACAAAAACACTGATTCTGTGTATCAGTAATGACGCGTTTTCCAACTTTGGATTCTCTTAGACAAAACACTGCTAAGCCGGAGCACATAGGTACTGCCTGGCGAGCTGCATTGAAAACCACCAACCATCCATGCTGCTCGCCTTCTCATGGAGAAACACCGAGAGAAGCAACAGAAGATCCACATGGCATTCCTGGACTTAGTGGAGGCGTTCAATTGTGTACCACATAAGCTAATTTGGCATGCACTCAGATCCTACAGTGTGCCAGAAGCCTACGTCCAGTGGGTCCAGCTGCTGTACCGCAATGTGACAAGCATAGCCCGTTGCCCAGCAGAACATCACCACCATTCGACATATGTGTGGGCGTCCAACAGGGCTCCGCCTTGTCCCCATTACTATTTGTCTTGTGCATGGACACAGTGACGGCAGACATCCAGACGCAGCACCCTTGGACACTACTCTACGCTGATGATGTCGCTTTGACGAGTGAAGACAAACCAATGCTTGAACAGTGGACCCAAGCATGGAACACGTCTAGACAATTATGGCATGTGGCTGATCATTGGGAAAACCGAATATCTTGAATGTGGAGATCAAACTGATGACTCGATCCGCATCGTTGGTCAAACGCTCAATAAAGTGGCCAAATTCAAATACCTGGGGTCACTGCTATTATCAGACTGCGAAACACTGCCTGACGCGAGGTCACGAGTTAATGCCACCTGGGCAAAGTGGCGCCAAGTCACTAGCGTCTTTTGTAATCGAAAGATGCCACTGTATCTGAAAGCTAAAATTTATAAGAAAGTGGTCAGACCTTTAGCTCTATACGGATCGGAATGTTGGCCAGCTACGAAGAAACATGAATCAGCCCTAAATACGATGGAAATGCGCATCCTACGATGGTCAATTGGCCTTACGCGTCTCGACCACGTTACCAATGTGGTCGTGCGACAGCGGCTTGACGTTGCCCCAATCCAAGAGAAGATGCGAGAGGGACGACTACGATGGTTTGGATACATCATGCGAAGCGAGGCCCACTCAGCTGCGAAGACAGCATTCAACCTGCATGTCAACGGCCACTCGGGCGATCAGAAACGGTGGATGGACACATTGAGTGAGGGCATGAATATCGTCAATCTAGAACCAGAAGACGCAGCAGATCGCACAAAATGGATTCGACAAAGCAGACGAGAAGGACCCTGCCCCTAGGCGGGACTAACGCCAGGAAGAAGAGAACCAGCTATATAGTCCCTTTTAGCTCAAAATGCTATTAAGTTGTCTTTTCTGAGTTTCAAGAGGATGTATAGCTATTTTTCGGCTCCAAGAAGGATTAATAGCTATTTTTAGTCCAAAAAGACTACATAGCTAGTTTTTTGAGACGAAAAAGGCGATATAGCTGATTTTCTGACCCCAAAAAAACTATAGAGCTGTGTTTACGAAGCACATAGCTATCTAGCAATTTTTGGTTTTCACCCCCCCTGAAAGTTTGACCTTGCGCACCTATGTATTAGATCATATCTAGTATTTTCCTAAAGATCGAAAGTTTGGAGATTCTATGTGAAAAATGGTTTATACTATCAAAATGTTATTGATTATCACTCATGAACGACAATACGGCGAAAAGTACCTATAAAAGTCTGAAATGTAGGCTGAAAGATGGCCAAAGAGGACGAAATAGCTTCCTTGTTTGTTTTATTCCGGCACATGCACATGCTATCACACGTGGGCGTGGCCTGCCTTGATGAATGAGACACAAAATTGGGTTTTTGACTGACTAAAGCAGAAAAAGCCTTCTTTGGCTTTCTTCAAAAATTCTAAAAGAATTGAATCGAAAATTGGTCTATCTCGGCCGATTCCGATACGATTCCGATTCTCGAAAGATTACAAATGACGATTCCGATTCCGATGCCGATTTCTAAAATCTCATCACCGATTCCGATTTCGATCCGATTCCATGAAAAATGGCCGATTCTAGCCGATTCCGGTTCCGATTTATCGGAACATCCCTACCATCCAGACCCCCCCCAGAATTCGGTCGCTGTCAATGTATGAGAGGAGGATCCTTCTAACCCAGAATCAACCCTCCCATGTCTCCAAAGTCTTAATTTTTAACGTTCCTAACTTTTGTGCGAAATTTGCTTGCCATTTTCAAGCCTCAGTGTCATTCGCAGTTATACAATTGAAAGATTTTTAAATTTCTGAATTTAGGTAGCTTGCTGTTAGCCGTAAATTTTTTGACCCGTGCAAAAGTTTCTGGGGTTCTCAAAATTCAATTTATTAATCAAATAAAATTTACAAAAAATCCTTTAAATTCGAACAAAATTATTAAATTATATGATGAGTAGGTACCGATATATATTTTTTCGTTTCTATCATTATTGAATTTTCTTTTATTTTTCATCAAGTTTATCTTGATCATTTATTCTTCGCATCACTTAATAACTGTTTTCAGGCAGGTTTTTCTCTAATTGTTGATTGTTTCGTACTTTTTGTACGTATTCCATCGGATAAAATTGAGCCTTTACTCCGCATCATCCGAAATTCTGTTGCATTTTATTCTTAATTTTTTTCTTTAAAATGTTTAATTTTCTCCTGTTGTAGTAAATTTGTATTTGTTTTCTGGATTAATTTTTTGTTTTGAAACATTTCTTCAAAAAAAGTTCGAAAACGTCCCTAAAAAAAGCATTCGATTTAAAGCAGGTATCCCCGAGTCTCAGAGAACTTGAATTTTAAGTCATGTTGCATTTTGTACACAAAGATGTATTTATTTAGACTGTTCCAAAAATTTTAGGCCAGCTAGCTATCAGCGGCTCTTTGTTTACACACTATCCCTGTCTGTTTTAAACGCCGAATGGTTGATCGGTCTCGTCATTAATTTTCTCAATCCTTTTGCCGATATCTCACGCTTTTTTCGCTTTTTAATAGTAGGAAAGGTACACAATTACTGTGGGATTTTAGCAATGTGCTAAGAATTTTTCTCACTGGAGATTGTCAAAAAGGGTAAGACATACTCCGCAATCTGATACTTCGCAGAAACTCTGGGGTTTAAACAATATCAGGGTGTGTAAAAGTGTTTAGAATTTAAACATTTTTAAAAATGATTAATATCGAAATTTTCTTTGCTACAACACATAGAAAGGCCTTAACTCACCAATTTTTTTACACATTTTATTCAACGGTATTTTCGTGTATATAATATAACAGGCCTCAACATTCTGTGTTGATACTAGCCGAAGTTATGTATGACGTAACATCGAGTATGGCCTTTTTCGGGTCACCCTATGGCCGTGTTTAGAGAAGGCGGAGGCGGTTGCTGTCCCCGGCAACGCGCGGTAAAAGATTGAAAAATTGTACCTATCATTGCCAGAAAATAATAAAATTTTCGGAGTTTCGTCTCAAGCGTGACAAAAAAATACATTTTTCGCAGCCTATATATTTAGAGTGAAGAATTTTCTGGAAAATTCTAACCATATGAGCTTAACATATAGAGCATAGAAAATGCGGTTTTTACAAGCTATCCTATGAAATTCTCAAGATAATAATCGGCTTACCTTTGATCCCCCACTTGGCCGAATTCTTGATATGGGCCTGTTTAACACATGTATTAATTTTTAGTATATAAATTTTTATCATTTTAATTTTTAATTATATGAGTTTATTCCTTTATTCCATTATTTTATCATTTATGTACATGAATTTATTCGTTTATTTCATTCTCTCTTTTTTGTTATTTTGTCGCAGAGCCACTGAGTAAAAAACGATGCCGATTACTTAAGACGAACGCGGCCGAACTCCGCTTGGAATTATGCAAATTGAAATCCGACTGCACAGACCACCGATCGGCTTTCAGCAAAGCAATAAGAGATATTCGTTTCGTTGCGTCGAAAATATACGACTTTCCTGTCTCTTTGAACAACGAGCCCAGAATCATTGAGGTGAGACGATTGTATTTTTAATTTTTTAATAATTTCATTAATCAAGCTTTATATTTGTCGTATTTATCGATTTTTATTACGTATTATTTACTTACATCAATCGATTTTGCGTCTGTTCGCATCAGCGTTTCTTTTTGTACAAGGTTCGTTTGTACATGTACAAAGATGGTCCCCAAAAGTCTTTGTACATTTTGTACATACCGATTTTTGTGTACTATAATATCATACAGTAGCGATTTTAGTGTGGTAAAACAGGGTTTTTCGGTCTTTGGTAGTGTATCTTAATTAATTTCTGGGTTTCTGACGCCAAAAATTACTGAAAAATGTCTTAAAACGGCGCGAAGCACCGAAAAATTTGACAACATCCCATTCTAAATGCAAATTCTGCCATTTTAAAGATATATAGGACAAACAAAATTTTTGGGACTTCTACACCTTTTTACAGTTTTTGTCTTCCCAAAATCTTTGTACAGGTACAAAGACGGTCCTGAAAAGTCTTTGTACATCGGGAAAAATCTTTGCCGAATACAGAAAAAATCGTGGTACGCATAATACTCTGTAATACGTAGCAGACATGAGCAGCATATGAATTCTTGGGGGATGAAATCGGAAAATTTTTGAAAAGCGCCTCTTTTTAGGCTAAAAACGGTGGATAGGTGACAAAAAATATGATTTTTTGCGTTTCTGTCGAAGTCTAATCTCTGAAGAACGCAAAAACAAGGAATTCTTGAAAGAATTCGAATAATTTGAACAAAACTATAGTCAAAAAATGAGTAAATGGCGCGAAGCGTCGAAAATCCGACACTTTGAATCAAGCAGATGGCTAAAATCGCTGAAAACAGCACCTTTTCTACAAATTTTTTATAAAATCGCGAGTTCTGGATGTGAGAAAATTTCTGGGTGGTGAAGATACATGATCTTGGGGGAAGGGTTTGGGTGTTTAATCCATCCCTGAAAAATTTTCACCCCCGCAAAAATTTTTCACCCTCTTCTCAGAATTGGCGATTTTTTTAAAGTTCCCAAAAAAATTTTGAGAATTTGTAGAAAATATGCTTTTTTAAGCGTTTTTAGCTATCTATTTGCTCAAAAGTGCCAAATTTTTGGCGCTTCGCGCTATTATAGTCATGTTTTAACTATATTTTGTTCAATTTGTTTCGACTTTTTTAATTTATTTCGAAATTTTTCCATGGTTTCATGCTCTAGAAAGATAGAAGCATCGTTTTTTCGACCCAAAAAAGGCACTTTATAATTGCGCCCCCCCAGAATTTTCATGCAGTGCATGTATGCTGGTGAACAACCCCAAAGGTAAATATTTATTTACAATTAATGTAGAAATGCTTGCCATACATGTCACAGTGGGATGGGGATCTACTTACCCCGAAGACTGAAATTTGCTGCTTTTGGCGAACCTTGCGTTTTTAGGCCATATTTAGGTGCTTGTTTGAAGGTTATTTACACCCTCCTCCCTAAAGTAGTGAACTACTCACTGTTTTTTTTTTGTACGAGCCTCTTTGTACATGTACAAAGATCCCCGAAAAGTCTTGTACGAGCGAAAATTTTTTTAGTACATATAACGAATAGATATGCAATTGAATGTACACATTTTTACATACTACTAGATTGTTATCCGTAACCCGCACGCTTCGCAAAAGGTGTAACTTTGTCCTAAATTCAGCTGGTTATATTAGTCCGGCCCGAAACGCCAAAATTTTCATGAGACTTAGGTTGAAATTACACATAAAATTCGACTCAGCAAGTTAAAATGACTTGTGTTACACAATTATAAATAGTAAGCGGTTGCAATGTGCTGACTGAATCTCATAATAGACACCAATTTGCTAAAGAATTTAATGCAACGCAAAGATAAAAGAGTCAATTTTATCTTCAAACGGCAGAAAACAGTGCACAGTTGTTTAATAGTTCTTTTTTCCGCATAAAATCTTTATACAACAGTGGAAATATATGTAAAAGATGCTTCAATCTGTACAAAGATGCTTACTGATAGATTTTGGAGTGTTTAATGCCTGCGCCTGAAGCTAAATAGAATGTAATTATGATACTCGGCGCGAAACGCCGAAAATTTTCAGAAATTTTGCTAAAAAATACTCCAAAAAACGTTAAAATTACTATTACTTCTGTTCCCAAAAGTCTTTGTACATTGTACAAAGATGGCTCCAAAAATCTTTGTACGAGCCTCAAAATCTTTGTCTCGTACAAAAAAACAGTGGAACTACTCCTCCAAAATTTCGAGCTATTGCATGTCTGGAGTCTGCATTCTAGTTGCATCATTTAGATGAGTTTCTAATTTTAGATTAAGGATGGTGCGGATAGCATCGACGTCAAACCCACTCGATCTCATTTTCAAATTGGAGACGTAAGCCTACATTTCCATTTTTTCATTGTACGAATGTGTTTCGAAGAATTTTTTACTCATATTTTCTCGATTTTATCATCCATTTCAATTTTTTATACATTGTTTCCGTATTTTGTTATTTTCGTTCAATTTTTGTTCATTTTTTGCTTTCTTATTTTTTCCATTGACGCGTTATAGCCTCCAGCTTACTTTTCAAATGATATGCTTGAATAGCATTCTCCCGAAGCGCAAATTTACTGTAGGTCAAATTTTATTCAAGCCTGCATCAGTTTTCTCCAGCAGTCGCTCGAGTCTATGGAAATTTACGCTTTTTTGCAATCTCTGAAAGTCATCTCACCACACCTGGGCGTGGGGAGGTTTGGGGGGTATGCAACCCCTTCGAGAAACCAATATATTCCCCCCAGAAATCAAAGCACCCCCCAGAATTCAATTTTTGAAATTTTTTCCGTTTTTTTCGCAATTTTTTGATGCCGATGGATAGTGCTTGATGAGAAACGTCGAAAATTGGTGTTTTTTACGCCATACCACTATTTTTTAAGGCCATTTTTTTACCTTTGAAAAATCTTGCACCCCCCCCCCAGAATTTTCTTGCTGCCCACGTATGCATATCACTAGTTTGATCACGTGAACCTCGGTTTTTTTATAATTAAACTGTAAATTTTGATTAGCATATCACCATGACAGTGAAACATTCTCACCGTTTATCAGATGTGCTGTAATCGACTTTTATGCCTGCATGAAATATTGAAGAGTACAAATATTTCTAGATGATAGTCGCACTATCATAGGTGCTCAAGGTCAGGGCCGGCAGAAGGCTTAAATCTCAGAAATCCAAAACAGTAAATTTAACGTTTGCGGATTTTTTGTTGTTTAAACGATCAAAATGACCAACATAGCCTATAAAGGTCTTTTTCGTGGCAATTTCGCATATTAAAAGCCTTTTTAGTCCATTTTGACTGCATAATATCACTTTTAACAAAAATTCAGGAATTGTTAGATTTTCGGCGCTCTTTGGGTAAAAAGTACTTGAGAGTCCTCCGAAGCGTCGGAAAAAATTTGACATTTTTACTGCTTTTAACTTCGAAAATGATGCAAAAAAACGTCCCGTCAGCTCAAAAATCGCCTGACACTACCTGTCTGGCTGACCGTTCAGCGGGGGGGGGGGGTAATACCGTAGGTGGGCGGCACCAAAGTTCTGGGGGTGCAAGATTTTTTCAAAGGTCGAAAATGGCCTTAAAAATGGTGGTGTGGCGAAAAAACACCATTTTTCAACGTTTCTCATCGAGCACTATCCATTATCATCAAAAACTTACGAAAAAACAAAAAAATTTCAAAAAATTGAATTCGGGGGCTATTTTGGTTTCTGGGGGTGCATACCACACATGGCGTGGTGGGGGGTATGCACCCCCCAGAATTCAAATTTTGAAAATTTTTTTTGCTTTTTTAGCGATTTTTTGATGCCATTGGATAGTGCTCGACGAGAAACGTCGAAAAATGGTGTGTTTTTCGCCATACGACCACTTTTAGGACCATTTTTTGACCTTGAAAATTTTTTCACCGCCCCCCCCAGAATTTCGGTGCTTCCCTCCTATCGTGCATATCCCCCAAAGCCACGCGCAGGTACGTAATACTCCCACTCCCTATGTGCACGTATGCTTACTATGGTATGAACTGATCAAAAAATATTCTTTCTGCTCATCATTTTACATGAATATGAAAATATGTCCCGTTTTATGAAATGACGGACCGAAGAGGTTTTACTTGTACAGTGACTCTGTGATGTTTTGGGCTTAAACTCGAAATATGGTCAGTGCATGATAGCGTTCCATTTTTTTAATATAAAACGGTGCCGGCTTATGCTTCAAAAATCAAAATAATAACTGTATGTGCATATTTCAAGATTTTCCCTCATCAGAGCTGTCTACTGGAGTTGTGCTTTTTCCTTTCTATAATCTTTATTACACTCATGTATGTATACAGTGCGTATGCAATATATAGTACAAATTTACTTAGCACGACTTTTAATGATTTGGTCAACCTTATTACTAGGTGTTTCTAGCTACTTCAATATGAAATAGGGGATGAAGAGGATACCCAAAACTTACATAATTTGAAAAGCATCCAAAAAATGCCTTTTTGGCTTAAAACGTGGATACACGTGAAAAACGCTATTTTTCGACGTTTCGGGCAATGCTCGTTCCTTCTAGAACATAAAAACGTAGAAAAATTCCTAAAAAAATTTTAAAAATGGAGTAAAGTGAGCAAATATATTCAAAAATGTGTAGATGTCGCGAAGCGCCGAAAACTTGAGGCAAAAATGAGTTAAAAACACTTAGAGGGGCACACTTTACACTTTTTATGAAGCATCGACGATTCTGGGGAGTCGTGGTCATAGCTGGGCATGTGGGAGTTTGGGCAGTAGGCAGCCCCCACCCGCGAGAAACCAAAATACCCCCCAGAATTCAATTTTTGAAAATTTTTCGTTTTCGCAATTTGTTTTATGTCCATTGGATAGTGCTCGATGAGAAACGTTGAAAAATGGTGTTTTTTTTGCTATACCACCATTTTAAGGCCATTTGCTGACCTTTGAAAAAATCTTGCACCTCGCCCAGACGTTTGGTGCCGCCCACCTATGGTCGTGGCCATTTTGTGAAGGGTCAGTTACATACATGCACAGCATGGGAATTCTGGGGGCTGAAATTATAAAGTGCCTTTTTGGGTCCAGAAATGGTAGGCACGCATCAAAAACATCGTTTTCTAGCGTTTCTGACGATGCTCTATCTTTCTAGAGCATAGAAACACTTTAAAAAAATTTTGAAAAAACATCAAAAAATCGAAACAAATTGAACAAAATATGGTCAAAACATGAGTATAATGGTGCGAAGCGCAGAAAATTTTGCACTTTTGAGCAAATAGATGACTTAAGATGCTTAAAAAAGCATCTTTTCTACAAATTATTAGAACTTCCAAAAAATCGCCAGTTCTGGAGCTGAAAACCCTCACTCCCCCAGATCATGTATATGGTCAGTTGCCATGCTGGGGGTCAACCCCCCCAAGAACACGAATGACTGCCACTCTGTACAGTCGTCGTCATTTTAGATAGCTGACTTTTAGGACTATAAAACATTATCTTACTTTGTTCTTTTTTTAGTGTTTTGAGTTTTGTACCATAGCTTTTGTGTCTTCTCAGCACGGAGCACCACAGAGCAAGTACGACACGTTGGCTGTATGTTAAGGTCTTCGTCTACTTTTCAGATTTGCGATTTTTTTATATTTTTGCTTTTTTATGTTCATATTTTGTTTAGCAAATGCGATTTAACGACTTTTGCGATTCGATGGTGGAGCTAGTCGGATCAATAATGAAAGATATCAAAGAACTGTGATTCGTGTACAAAATTTAGTTTCATTGTTCGACTTCCAGTCACACCTTCCCCCCCCCCCGAGAAACCAAAATACCCCCCATAGAATTCAATTTTTGAAATTTTTTTTTGTTTTTTTCGTAGTTTTTTGATGCCAAGTGCTTGATGAGAAACGTTGAAAAATGGTGTATGTTTTTCGCCCTACCACCATTTTTAAGGCCTTTTTTGACCTTTGAAAAATCTTGCACGTCCCCCCCAGAATTTTGGTGCTGCCCATGTATGCTTTCAGTGCATTACGGAACGTGCCTCTCGATGGTATTATGATTTATGAAATTCGTCGATGTTTTGCTTAAAGCTTTATGCTTGATCTCTTGTTCTGTGTAATTTAAGTTAAATAAAATTGTTTTCGGCTGAATTATCAGGAAGAGTCATGCAGGTGGCATGCATGAACAATAATCAAATTCGGAGGGTCCTATGGGGTCAAATCTTAGAAAAAAGCAATTCAATTTTGGCTGTCTATCTCTTTTAGGAATCCAGACCAGACATTTACGCGGGGATTTCGGGGGTTTACACCACACGTCGGCGTGGGGGTTTGGGGAGTATGCATCTCTAGGATTCAATTTTTTGAAGTTTTTCCGTTTTTGTCGCAATTTTTTGATGCCAGTGGATAGTGCTCGATGAGAAACGTTGAATCTGGTGTTTTTCGCTATACCACCATTTTTCTGACCTTGGATAAATCTTGCACATCCCCCTATATTTCGGTGCTGCCCACCTATGGTTTACATCCCCCTACAATTCCGGTAGACTCCTCAAAAGTCGATAAATCCCCTAGCATTGAATTTTTGCACGTTTTTTTGTGAATTTTGCCGGATTTGACCCCCGAAATTCGGCCGCTGCCCATGTGTGATCCAGACCCATCACGCACTTGCGCTATCTTATCCCCTTAAAGGGAAAATTCTTGGGGGAAATGGAACGAGATTTATGAAATAAATACGTACTCTACACTGAAAATATTGTACGAAACTGCCGACAACCATCTAAAAACAGTGTGATAAGGGCAGTTTCGCCCCCATCTATGTTACACTAGAAAGTGTTTGAACAAAATTAATCTGTCGAAACCAATTTAAGGCTGTTTTAGCTTGTGAATTAGGTTTTCTTTGCCGTGGTATTTTGAGTTTTGATATTTATTCACAAAGTAAAGGTGCAATAGGCGCACTTCCTCGACAATCGGCTCCTTCAAAAACTTTATCATTGGTTTCTAAAGGTGAAGTCGGTACAAAAGTTATAATTTATAATTTTTAGATGATTCCTATTGCACTCAGTAAAAAAACTGATTCATTTTTGCCCTCTTTCGTACTTATTTATCCGTATGTTTCTCTGTTCGTCTGAATTTCGCATAATATGTATGCTAAGCTTGTCTATGCTTATGTTATGGCCGTCAGGAAACACCCACAACGTTTTCATTGATATTAAAAAGATTAAGCTAATCAGGCACATAGCTCTGGAGGATTGGGGGTCCGGATCCCCCGAAATTCAGAAAAATCGGGAAAACAGGACTTTTTAAACGTCATTTTGTGCTATTTTTGGGCTTATTCCCCCCAAAATAAAACGGCCAGCTACGTGCCTGAAGCTAATAAGACTGGAAACCAATTCCCTAGCACTTCTCTGAAAAAGCTGGATTTAAACTGTATCTTGTTTAATCTAATATCACCCTGAATTATCGCTGATTACCCTAACCAAGTACTCAGAATTAATCAGGTACATTTAAAATTTATATTGACAAGCTTCAAAACGATTGTTGTTAAGCTAAAATATTTTATCGTTCAGTGTTACTTACACGTACAAGGTACTTGTACATATGTATCTCTATATACATACGAAATAGATAAGAAATCAATGGTAATCGAGAAATGCGCATGTGAATTTGAGGGATCTCGGATCTCTATATATCCACATGGAGAACGGAGTCATCCATTTATCATCCATGACGAAAATCCATAACGAAAAAGTCTAAAGGTAAGAATTTTCATTTCATACATTTCGTGAGGCCAACGTCATTTAATTCACATAAACGAGTCAGCATTGTTCGAAATGAATCCATCTACATAAGTGATTTTTTCGTCAGATGAGTTTTGTAGCTATGTTAAGTATATGTAGATATATGTACATGCCTTTAGGAAATTATTAGAGATTTGACTGGTCAATAAAAAATATTTCGCTTTTTGATTTTTATTGAACCGAACAATAACAGTTCGCGCGAGTGATCAATTTTCTCATTTATTAGAAATCTGAAACTTAGTTACCTTGCGTTCTTTTTTTTAAATATGTAATTCTGGCGGGTAGATTAACAACATTTCAAATGTTTGTTATCTATGTGATTAAATTAGCTTATGAACAGGTTGCTCTCGTATTTTTAACGGTTAATCATAAAGGGTTATCTCAATCTTTATTCTTACATAGAATCAAGCAGTTATGGAGTCATTTCCCGATCACGAAGGAAGCATTAACAGCATGGCCCTTAATGAAAATCATTGTCGACTTATCACAGGAAGCGACGATTGCACAGCTCGAATTTGGGACATTGTAGGAAAATGCAAATGTGTGGGCGTATTGAAGGGTCACGAAAAATTCTTGACCTGCGCTACATTTATTCGTCAATACGCCTTGACCGCCAGCGCTGATAAGACAATAAAAAAGTGGGACTGCGAGATTTTTGTCTGCTTATCTACTTTTGAGGGTAATCTGCTCTGATTTGTTTTTTTTAAATTAAAGCAATCAAAAACGTGATTCAATTATGCAAGCATGAGACCGAATCGACCGTGTTTCTACCATGGTTTTCGCTGTCAAGAGAGCTCGCTGAAATAATCCAGAGACTCTCATGCTCAATAACTTGACAGAATTGCCAAAAATTAATTAATTTCTCTCGTATACATATGTTCAAGGGTAAATAAGACATATGTACGTAAGTGTTTTAACCTCCAGAATAAATGAATGAAAGTTTTTGAAAATGAAATTAGTGGCCAAAAATGGAACATATGGCAAAAAACGCACAAAACAGCACTTTGTTTTGCATTCTTTTGTAAATTTTTGGAATTTTTTTTCACAAAATGATTCAGCATAGAATTTTTATTTTATTCCACTGCAATCGCATAATTTTGCAAAATCATACATTGACTCATAGGCGTAGCCAGAGGATGGCATTGGGGGCACATGTCCCCCCCCCCGAAATTTTTCAGAAATATTGTTGATTTTTTTGTTGCAATAATGTGTGTCCAGAAAACTGAGCTCAAAAAGGCAAAAACGTCAAAATTTTCGGCGCTTCGCGCCGAGTCATTATTATTTATTGTTATACAGATCCAATGGATTTAAAAGCTTGGATCAGCTAAATCCAGCACTTCACATCACTTTAGTAATTTAATGCACTATTTGTTCGTTGAATGAAACTGCGTATGATTGTTGAGCATAATAGTAAAAATGCAAGAATGATTGTGTACCTACCAGTTTATCTATTCTCTGCGTTTGTTTGTCTTTTGTGTACCATTTTTCTATTCTTTGCTTTGTTTGTCTTTCTTTATTAGGACATACAATCAATCCTATTTTAAATTAAAGGAATGGCCAAATTTTCTTATGTTTTTGCGCATTTCCTGTTTTCTGTACTGCATCCTGTTAATAAGAAGGCCACAAATTGGCCTAAAAACGGTAAGAACAAAATTTTCATTGATACATTTTTTTATATCTTATTGGCAGCGACCCGTTGCTGCGCTATGTAATTAGCAGAGGTCGAAAAATGCATTTCAGCTCAGAAGTTTTGTGCAATGTAGGAATTCATCAGTTTTAAGTGTTTTTGGGCTTAATTCACAACCGAGATTTGGCCGATTTCGCGAAAATTTTAACCTTACTATTTAACATTAAGATGCTTTTTTACAAAATTTTCCAGGACTCTGCCCCGGACCCCGCTGGGAACGCTTGAGCGCGCCATGCCAGACCTCTACAGCCGTAAAATCTCGTTGTACATGTGCAACGAGATTTTAGGGAGCGCAAGCCAGATAAAACGATTAGGAATTTCTAAAAATTTCCGGCGTTTCGCGCCGGCATTAATTTCTCTGTTTTGTATGATTTAAGCGGTATAAATTGAATTTAAAGTGCAAAAACGTCAAAATTTTCCGGCGCATAGCGTCGCCAGTTACTGTTCTTTCTTTTTGTAAAGCTACAGCTTTGCGTTTAAAAGCATGAATCATTCAAAATATCTTCAGACAAAGTTAGTAATTCACAGTTTTCTTGTTAGAAGCTTGAACTGTCAAAATTGTTTCAGTACAAATTTGATAATTTTCTGCTCTGTCAGGCTATTATTATTCATAGCGCTACAAAATGTTAAGGGCGGTAAAAAATGACTAAATTTATTGGCACTTTGCGCCACTTATGATTTCTGAACTGTTTGTCAATAGAAAGGCCGTAAATTCTACATGAAAAGGGTAAAATTCCAAAAATTTTCGACACTTCGCGCCGCTTTACACTTTTTGTATTTTTGATCGTCAGAAAACCTATTAATTAGCTAGGCTACACTACAAAAGGTCGAAAAACTCAGTTTTATTATACATAACGTTACTAGCATTCAATGCAAAATTAGTCTTGAAAAATTTTTGTTTATGCCCCCAACCAAAAGCCCGGCTACGCCTCTGCATTGACTCATTCGATTTATCATATTGCGAATCAACGAATTCATTTAAATTTAAAATCGCATTTAATTATTAATATTTATTACTTGCGTACCTACTTGAATTTGAGAATTTAGGATTATTTTCATTTTCTCCTTAGGCCATACCCAGCAGGTGAATCGTCTGATTGGAGTCCAAGATATGATATTTTCCGGCAGTTGCGATAGCACGGTTCGTTGCTGGTCTTTGAATTCGAAGCAGTCATGTCAAAATATATTCGTCGGCCATTCAAAGGCGATATTTGGCATCGCTTACGTGCAATTCATTACGTCGTCAAATATTTATGAACCGGAAAATGAAATGGAAGAAAAGTATGTTAGGATCGAATTTAGCATTTGACCATAATTGAGCTCAAATATATACATATTCTCTAGACTGCAGGACGATATTTCGAGCTTCAGATAAATTTTCGGGTCCGCTTTCGAGTTTTTCTGATATTTTCAAGGTTTTTCTTGTCAATATTACGTTGCTTTTGGCAATAATTAAGGAGGCTTACCAAAAAATACTCCGTTGGTCCGCCACCTAAACAGGTCATCTTGAATACTGAAAGCATAGATGCACAGCATGGTCGGTCTAGGGGACTAGCCGGACAAGGAGGGTCAGCCATAGTTTTTTAGCCGAAATGGCCTGATAAACTGATAGTGCCTAAATGGCTCAAAAACTAAGTCAATATACACTTTTCGATCATGAAGCACTTTTGCAGAAAGATGTTCATTTTCATCAAATCTTCTGCCTTCATTTGCCTCAATTTTCCCAGAAAATTTTTTATTCTTTTATTCTGGGGTTGCTACTACTAGGCCTTAGATGCACAGCATTGCCGATCTGAGGGTCAACCGGTCTGGGGGTCAACGATTGAGCTTTTTTGGGCCTAAATGACCTCAAAAACTGGCATGAGCACTATAGTGTTAAAACTACGTTATTACACAGTTACTGGTCAATTTAAGGCACTTTTGCAGGAAATTTTATATTTTCATTCATTTCAGGCCTTCACTTCGCTTCATTTTCCCCAGAAAATTTCCCAGTCTTCCATTTGGGGGGTCTAGACCTCCAAATCCCACTCACGCCCACATACATGTCTGGTCTAAACCTCCAAAACCCTGTGCATTTGTAAACGTAGTATAAATAAAAAGATTTAATAGTTATATCTGCTTTTGTAAGTATAGCAGTATAATTTTTACAGTTCCTACTTTGTATTTGTTGGAAAATAGGCAGAAAATCAGGTCCTTTTTCTCCAAACAAAACTCTTCTTTCAACTTTTAATCATATTAAGCCTATATGTATGAGAACGTGGCTTGAATGTGCAAATTTTCAAGACGTTCAGAATTTGCTGTGCAGAAACTTGTCTTGAAAGTTGTATAAAAATCGTAGCCAGTCGAACATTCATCGGGATTATGATGTTCGCCGCCGTTATCCTTTTTTACTTCTACATTGATACTGAAATGCTTTTCTTTTGTATATAAATACGCGACTTGCGTAATAACGCATGATACAAAATCACTTAGTACGTATAAAAATATAAAATTAAAATTACATAGTACAGAAAATACAAAATTACATAGTACCTACCTATGATGATCATGCGTCTGCATGCGGGTTGAGGGTTTGAGAGCAGTTTTATTTGACCTCTAGCAGAATGACGGACCTCCCAAAAAATGATTGTTGATGTTGACCACCAGAATCTTCGATTTTCCAAAAAAAAATCGTAGAAAGTGTGCTTTTTTTAAACATTTTAGTTATATTTTGGTTCAAACGTGCTTAAATTTTTGGCGTTTCGCGCCATAAGTCATTTTTTGACTATATTTTGTTCAATTTATTCAAATTGTTTCAAATTTTTTCCAAATCTATATTATGTTCTAGAGAGGACTGAATCCGCCCAAAACGTAAAAAAACGGCGTTTTTGAACTATTCCATAATTTTTGCACCCAGCCCACAGAAATATCATTTTTTGTAGATTTTTCGGGGCTAGCCTCCCACAATCCCCATGCTTTTATGTGGACTTTAGATAGGTACCGACAGCTTCTAATTGAGTCTGCATCATAATATAGCAAAAAGTATTTTTAAATTGCTAATTTTTGTGATTATTATTCCTGAATGCTATTGCCTCTAGCGATTCCGATAGCCCGATTTTGGTTACGTGCTCGGCTGATAGCACAGCGCGCAGTTGGTCGGTGAAGAGTGGCGCTTGTTTGTACATCTTCGCCGGTCATTCGGCTCCAGTGCACAATTTGGCAATCCATAATGAAGGAGATCAGCAGACTTTGTTGCTGACTGCTTCGTCCGATTGCACGATTCGAAGCTGGCGCCTCGAAACGGGGGAACCGCTACTCGAATTCAAAGGTCATTCAAAGCCAGTCATTTGCATTATGGTAAAACTGGCATAGTTGCACAGGCAGATTTAGGGTAGCGGCGGCCACCATACCTGGGCGTGGGGGGTTTGGGGGTACACACCACCAAGAATTCTATTTTCGAAATTTTTTTGTTTATATCGCAATTTTTTTTGATGCCAATGGATAGTGCTCGATGAGAAGCGTTGAAAAATGGTGTTTTTTTGCCACTACCACTATTTTTAAGGCCATTTTTTGACCTTTGAAAAAATCTTGCACCTCCTCCCCCAGAGCTTTGGGGTCGCCCACCTATGGCGGCCACCCCGTCTGTCGTCAAAAAATAGTTGGGCGCAATAGAGAATAATTTGTAGTTTTTGATCGTCTCTTATCCATTTTTTATCATGATTTGGCAAAATTCTTCAACGCTTCGCGCCGGGTAGTAGTTATTAATGACATTTACTGACTTTCTTGGCGCTCTTAAAACCGTGTGTTTACGTCAGAAAATTAGTTTAAGTACAGGACAACGATTTTTTTAGTTCTTACAATGATTTCTTGAGTATTTGTTGGCGCTTTGTGCCGACTTTTGCGCTAATTTTGATTGTTTTTCGCAGAAACCTTGCGAAAATTTTCCAACTCTTTTTAGGACCACAAATGTTTCTATACATCAAAATAAGGCGAAAAACTCCACTTCATGATGGACGGATTTTGTGGACATATTCTGGACACTATTAGGAAATTTTGGGTTTCCGCCTTCCCCTGTCAGAATATCTTGGATCCGCCCGCTGTGCACAATTAGCGATGTATCGACAATTTTTGTTTGGAAACAATCGGGATCCCAAAACCCTCAAATAGTCGAAAATGACGCTTTTCCGTCTTTTTACGGCGTCTAATTTTATTCAGAATCGGTTCTTAGGCAGAAATTCAATAAAAAAATTGGAATTTCCGAGAACTGAAATATTCAAGTAACCTTCTCACTTTTCTCCTCACATGGGCGTTGAGGGTTTAGGGGTATATGGCCCGCAGAAGTTGAAAAACTCCCCCGCGGACTGCAGGTAGACCCCAAATTTCTATTTTTAATAACATTTTTAGGGGTTTATTTTTGGCAATTTCACCACCCCCGCCCCAGAATTCTCTCGCTTCCCATGTATGCTTTTGTCGTTTGGAGCGAAAATCTTATCTTAAATCAAAAATCTTTGAATCTTAAAAATCTTTATAAAAATAAAATTTTATCAAATTTTTCGAAAAAATATCCGGATTACCCAAAAAAATTTGTTAAATTCGGATAAAGGAAAGCCAGGCATCTAAAGCTGATTGCAGCGAATTGTTTTATTTCAGTATTAATATTTAATAATTTTTTATTAGGGAATTATTCATTCATATCGGTTTATCTGTCTTGAAATTCAGACAACAAAGAGGATGTTGTTTTCTGGTAGCGTTGATGGAACAGTGAAATCGTGGTTAATAGATTATGGTGGGTGCAACAGGACTTATTCCGGTCATAATAAGAGCGTCAGCTGTTTGACTCATTACAATAATTACGGTAGGTATGTATAAAGGTCCACTAGTCCTATTTTCGCTCAATAATAACACATAAAAATTGAAAAAACTCTATGTACAGGTTTTTTTTATTTTTCCTTCATTTATTTTTTGGGTTTATCCGATTTGGAGGGGCGGCCGATTTAGGGGGGTCGAAAATTAAGCTTTTCTGGGCCGAAATGACCTTAAAAACTGGAATAAATGCTAAAATAGCGTTAGAACTGCCATAATCCACGGTTTCTGGTCAATTTGAAGCATTTTTTAAAAAATTTCACTTTTCATCCATTATTGGCCTGCACTCAAGGGAGTTGCAAACATAGGTGGGCGGCACTGTAATTCTGGGGGGTGCAATATTTTTCAAAGGTCAAAAATAGCCTCAAAAACTGTGGTATGGCAAAAAAAACACATTTCTCATCTATCACTATCCATTGGCATCAGAAAAATTGCGAAAAAAAATTCGAAAATTGAATTCTTGGGGTTATTTTTGTTTCTGGGGGGGGGGTATTTTGGTTTCTCGGGGGAGGTGCATATCTTTAAACCTCCCCCACGCTCAGGTGTGGTTGTGAACCCACTAGAAGTTGAAAACCCGCAGATTACTTTAAACCTCAGAATTCTATTTTTAGTAACATTTTTGGTGGTTTTTGGCTATTTCATGCAACCAGACTCCCAGAATTTTTTGCTGCCACCACTCCCCCTCCCCGAAAGTGCTTGTCTGATCATGAGCGAAAACGTAGGTACATTAAGCTACCCAGTTTTTTCGGATATTTTGTGGCCAAAAAGCATTCTGGCTGACCCATCCAAAACAAAGAGCCATGCTAGCATCTATGGTCTTGACAAATGTATTATAACAACGATGTAGCCCGGATGAAGTTGTTTTCATCTCATTTATAGGATTTTTTTGATGATCTATCTTCACTCCATTATTATTTAAAGGTATATGTGCTACCGATATTTCATTTTTATGACAATCCAAACTTATTTTTAGCACATAAAAACCAAAAATACTGTAAACATCTATGGACTTTTATCTAAAGTGCTGAGTTAATTTGGGATTATCCTCAGTGGAAACGGATAAGGATTTACTACATTCCTTCCCTACTTACATCCTCTCATTGCTTGATCATCTAAAAAGAAATTAGTTTCCTTAAAATTCTCTGGGTTCAAAAATAACTCAACCGTAGGTGGACGTGAGGATTGAGAAGAAAATCCCAAAAACTAGCGAACCCCTCGTTAAACTGGCTGAAATTGCGTCTTAATTTTAGATTACCTTTTTCCCTAATTTTTTTGTTGCGATGAACAGAACAATGCTTGACGAGAAACGCCAGTAAATGACGTTGTTTGCTTCAATCTTTGTTCATTTTTCTTCAGAATTCATTTGATAAAATGTAATTTTGATTAAATTCAGGCGAGTAGCTGGCCGTCCTATTTTGGGGGACTAACACCAATGTTTGGGAGACTAAGCCCAAAAAGGCCAATAATAGCATAAAATAACGTTTAAAAAGTCCCATATTTCCGATTTTTCTGAATTTTGGGGTCCGAACCTCCCCCTCCCCCATTCCCCCAGAGATACGTGCCTGATTATGTTGACGACTAATTGATACTGCGACAACAGATTTCTTTTAAGTTCAATTATTCCTATTAAGCCGATATTTGTTATAGTTTTCACTGGATGTGGTGATAGCGTGGTTCGAGCTTTTCATATGCAGTCTGGCATGCTGAAGAAAGCTTTCAAGGGCCACCTGTTTGGGATCAACTGCATGGAAGTGATCACCTATACCTATATTAGCTGGAAAAATATTCTATATTTTTTGATTTAATACTTGAAATGGATTAATATTTTACTCTACTTAATTGACGCAGTTAGGCAAATTAACCCGGAATTAAAGTTTAATGGACAAATACCAGACTTGCGTAATACCATCGTTTTTGTATCAAATCGTCAGAAAGAGTAAACATTTTTTCTCGATAAATTCGAATAATTCTACGAATATCTCTCAAATCGTTTTAATTAATCAAAATATATCTTTTATGCTACTAACCGCTTTATAATTTTTTCATCTTCATAAATAGCTGGAAATTAGTAAGAAAATTATTTTAATAAAGTGTCCTTTCCAGCTTAAAAAACTACGGTTATATGTCAAAAAGACCATCACGTTTCTGATGCTCTTCCTCCTTGAACGAAAAAAATTTCGAAAAAATGTAATGGCATTTAACAAACTATAGTAACAAAATCAATATTTTTTAGACTAAAAGTCACTGAAAAGGATTAAAACAGCATATTTTCTTAGTTTTTATGGAAAATTGAAACTCTGGGAGTCAGTAGCCTAGGATTCGACAGTATTTTGGGAATCAAACCTCCTCTTAATAATATGTATGGTTCGAACCATAGATGCACAGCATGGCCGATCTGGGGGGGGGGTCAAAAATTGCGATTTCTTGGGCCAACCTCAAAACTGATATAAAAGCTAAAATAGCAGTAAATTTACTTTATTACAAAGTTTCTGGTCAATTTAAAGTACTTTTGAAGAAAATTTTCAATTTTAATCCATTTTTGGCCTCCATTTTGCCTCATTTACCCTAAAAAATTTTCTATTTTTTATTCTGGGGGCCTAGACTACCACAGCCCCCCCCAGTTCATGTCTGGTTCGAACTAGCCTGACCCCTCTAGACCATCATGCAAATGGCTGAAATATTGAACCCACTGAAGATGCTTGAACTCAGACCTGTCTATAGTCTTCTTGTCGTGGATCAAAAATCAAGGCAATTCGTGATTAGGCCTACATGGTTTTGTAAGCTAAATTTGCTATTTAACAATTATTATTTCTTTTTTTGCAAAGCTCAGACTCAAATATATGTAGGAGGCCCTTGTCCTACAAGACTTCCAACATGCTTCAATTATAATACTGGATCAAAAACAAAAATTATGTTTTAATCTACATGCTCTGCGTTTTTTCTTTAAGTTAATTTACTAACTCTGAAATATATTTTTCACTTCCTAGATTCATGGCGGTAGATTATTTACTGGTTCGTTTGATCAAACCTTGCGTGTATGGAATATATCTGAATTCGATGAGGAAGTATCGAGAGATTGACAATAAGAATATTCAAAAATCTAGCTAAAAAAGCTTTGCACGCAGATTCGTATATTTTTAAATGAAGCGTGTGTATGTGACGAAAACCGCATAGTTTGCTGCTCTATTGCCTCTATCAATTACATAGCAATTAATTTCCTGCTTTATCAAACAGTCAACTTTACGATAGCTTTGTTCCAGCATGCCTCCGATATTGAACATGGTGCAGAATTTTTTCAATAAAAAAAATAGCTGTTAAAACTTTGGATAACCGGACTTGATTCCTGCGCGGAACCTGGTTGACTTTTGTTGTTTTTTTAGTTTTGTCGTACGTTTTATACACATGCCTGTCGATACATTCAAATCATAATTTTTCACACATGCTAGCGTTAGAAGAACCTTTGCTGTAAAAGTTCGACGAATAAAACAGAAAAATATGTCATAAGTACCAATTTAGCCCTGAACAAAAAGTGCAGAACATAAAACAGTAGCCTAGTCACTAGTGCGGTTTCTTCATTGGCCATAATTTTAAAAATTTCTTGGAACCCTTGCAGCCAAAATCAGCTCCTTCAAACGTGTTTAGCATATCTAAGCAACAACATACAGACTTGTTTTTCCATTTTTTTGCTGGGCATGGGATGATGGGAGGTCTGGGTGTTTGGGTCACTCATATCATAGGTAGCGCGTTAGCGCGTATCTATAATATGCTTGGGTACCCCTAACACCTGTGCACCCCCTACGGCTATACCGGGACTCCTCTGGGAGGTGCGGTTTTTTAAAAAGATAGATAATAAAAAGGATGTGGTTTTTTCTGTGTACACTCAATACCGAGTGGATAATAAGCGTATAAAGTTTTGGTGTAACGTTATAACATATAGCGAATTCTGGCGGTTTTTTCTGCAGCGTGTATACAAGTCCCTGGAAATGCCTCATGCAATTTAATAGTATAGAATTGTAGAGGATAGAATTCTCTAGGATCCATTTTTTAATTTCAGCATTAGTTCTTGAGGGAGAGTGTAAAGAGTGTAAAAAATATTGTGGCTTTAAAGGCAAATTTTGGTCGTTTTCGACTTTTTTCGAAATTTTTTGTAAACTGCTGAATTCTTCGTATAAGAGTCCCCAAAAAAACTATTGATGGAAAAGTACTATACTTAAAGGGCTACACGAGAAACTTATTCGCGATTATGTAAATCTAATACGAAGTTAGTTCTGGCGTTTTGAAGTTTACACTCAGGTGCTTGACGAAAAAAACACGTTTTTACCCTCTTTCAATTTGTCAACCGCTCCGGTTATAAATCAGAACATGCGAAATCTCATAAAAGTAGAGTACGTCTTAAGGGTTACAGATCCCAATAAGACGTGTTTCTTTAAACTCAATACAGAGTTAATTCTAATGGTGTAAAGTTTAAACTCTGGGGTAAAAAAACACGTTTTTGACCGTTTTTTGTCTACCAATCACTCCGGTTTAAAATTGAATAATACGAACTACTCTAAAAATAAGGCACATGTCTATAGTTACACATCGCATTTGGTCATGTTGCTTTACACTCAATACTGAGTCATTTTTAGAGGTATATAGTTCCATCTTTTGGATAAAAAGGGACGTTTTTGGCAGGTTTTCGTCTGTCATCTTATCCCGATATGAGTTGAGACATGATACTGATTATAAAAAAATGTACTAAACATCAAGAATCATGCATGCATGCAAGCTTGTTCAGTTACGCCAAATATTGAGTCATTGTAGAGGTGCAAAGTTTACACTAAATTCATTTTACTTCCAGAGCATTGCGAAACTTGAATTTATCTTAAAAATGTTCTCCGTAACGTCAGGACTACGAATCTGACTGTTAGCTTTTTCTACACCCATTAGTTGTATAAATTTTACAATATTCACTTATTGTAGAGGTGTAAAGTTTACACTAAAAATTTATTTCACGCCCAGAGCTTTTGAAAACATGATTTGTTTTCAAAAAGTCCACCTTAACGTCAGAATTATGAATCTGACTATGTTTACTTTACATTCTGTAATGTGTGTAAAGTTTACACTGAACATGAACTTCAGTTCCTGAGCGTTGAGAAAGCTTTATCTTTTTTAAACGTTCTATATAACATCGGAATTACGACTCTGATTGTTAGTATTCCCTACATCCAGTAGTTGTATAAAGTTTACACTATTCATTCATTGTTGATTATAAAGTTTACACTACAAATTTATTTTACTTCCAGAGCATTGCAAAACGTGATTTTTTTCAAAATATATTCAGTAAGGTCAGGATTTTGAAATTGACTGTATGCTTTCTATACACACCATAGTTGTGTAAACTTTACACTGAAAATTAACTTTAGTTACAGATGTTGATAGTGTATCTACACGCGTTTCGCGTTAGCGAAGTTGGAATGCATTTTACCGCTTACGAGTTTGGTCAAACATTCGCCGAGTTGTGAATTCGGCGCTCTAGCCGAAAAGAGGCGAATTGTTCGCTGTCGGACCGCGACTCCGACAGTACGGCGCGCGGAGGCGATCTAGCCACGCAGCACTGATTGGTCTCACTGAGCAAGTCACGTACGTACTGCGAGAGGTACGCAGACGCGAGCTATCCTGTGGGTTTAATATACGTCCCCCTTTCTTATCGCATAAAACATAGGCGACATGACCTCTAATCCGGTTAAGCCTGTGTTGAGATCGGAAAAAATCAATACTGTATAGAGACACCGTCTGTCCTATTCTCATTGGTTGATTTTATCATTGTCATAAGCATATCTTTGTTTTTGTTAGATTACCCCCTTAGTCATTGATATTATTGTTTGGCCGTGGTGATTCGCCGTGTAGTCGTCTTAGCTTGTACAGCTGTTTTATTTTTCGTCTTATCGAACGACCATTTTCTTTTTGTTTTGTTTGGTGTATATAAACGTCAAAAAGCAGTTACCTAGAAGTGCATTATACTGCAGGTAACTTGGGAATTTGGTGGCCGGCTTCAACTTAATTATTCGTCGTATAATTAAGGTGATTTCCCTTTTATTTTTCACTTTGTCAAAAATTCATCATTCCACTTTTCAATCTAAAAATCATAAAAATTATTATATAATTTTTATAAAGGATAACGACCCGGTGTAGAGCTCCGTGTTGTTGTGTTTATTGTCCATTGTGCTTATTGAAACCAGAAACGTAATTATTTTCGCCAAAGGTAATTTGGTGCGAAAACAAGTCTCAAATCCTTTCGCAATAATTATTATTTTGGTCTAAAATAGGTCAACTGACCTAGGGAAAATTCCGGGGTTACTTAATTACTGCTGCGTTAGGTATCTAGGGCGTATCCCCTAAATCTCCCTAGGTACGGACAAATCTAGGTCCGAGGAGATTTAAGGTCGTAGGTATTTAAGGGTCAGGGGGTTGGATAAAGACGGATCGCCGTAGCAACCTGACCAGCGCTAAGGTTAGCCAGGTACTTAAGTGAAGTCCCTAGGTACTTATAAAGTGTTTTTGTTTAGGTAGTTGTTTGTGTGTAGGGTATCTCCACGGGTGGCATGCACACCTGAGCGTGGGGGGGTTTGGGGGGTATGCACCCCCCACAATCAAAATACCCCCCCCTAGAAATCACAATACTCCCCCCCAGAATTCAATGTTTGAAAATATTTTTTCGTTTTTGATTCGCAAATTTTTGATGCCAATGGATAGTGCTTGATGAGAAACGTCGAAAAGTGGTGTTTTTATCGCCATACCACCATTTTGTAAGGCCATTTTTTGACCTTCAAAATGTATCTTCACACCCCCAGAATTTTCTTGCTGCCCACGTATGGTGGCATGCTGTATTTACAGAGCGTTGCAAAAGCATAACTTTTTGCAAAATGTTTCATGTAACGCCAGGATTACGAATATGAGTGTAAATTTTCTTTACACCCAGTAGCTGCATAAAATTTACGCTGAAAAGATTTGTTGTTTGAAAAAAATATAATGCTGGTTTTCCGCGTTCTCGGACTGCTGTCATTATTGTGGCATGTTACCGTATGTGTTTACTAAATGACTTACTCAAATCATGCTAATTACAAGTAGGGTATTAGCAAGGAAAATTCTTTGATGGAACAAAAAAGGTGAATGAATATACATACTTGAAATCGCCGCCTTATAAAGGATATAAAAGGAGGGGACTAGGAAAAGCTACTGATGCCTACAGAAGTCAGAAAGAAAAAACGTTCAGCTTTGACATCCAAGCCTACAAAAATCGCAAATTATGCTAAAAATCCGACTTTTTCTGAACAACGCAAATTCTGCAGCCTCTGAAAAAATGCATCATCTTAGTATAACTCGCTGATTGACATATAATAGCTTAAAAGCATATTACGTAACGCGAATTTTCGCAGATTTCATTTAACTCTGAGTTGCTTAATATTGTTGCTGAAAGTAAAATGCTGTTAAAAAATGTATAATTAAATTGTTCGTAAGTCTGATACAGTTTTGCCGTGCAGGCGCAGCTGCGGGAAAGTTCATCATAATTGCTTTGATTAGGCTCTGGCTGTTAGTTATCCATGCTTTGTATTCATTCTTTAGATTAAAGTGCTACCTGCTTCTGCAGGCCGCAGAATATACTTCGATTTTTGCGTTGTTTAGAAAAAGTCGGATTTTTGGCATATTTTGCAATTTTTGTTGGCTTGGATGCTAAAGCTGAGCATATTGTTCTTTCTGACATCTGTGGGCATCAGTAGCTTTTTCCTAGTCCCCTCCATTTATATCCTTAATAAAGTGCAATTCCAAGTATATCCACATTTTTTGTTCCATCGGAGCATTTTTTTGATAATTCAAAATTACTAAGCAGAAGTGCAATTTGTGGCGATTTTTCGCCGTTTTGACTCAGGGCCCATATATTTACTATGCTCAAGGGCTTTGCTGGCCTTCTGAATTCGATAGGACGAAAAATTTTGAAGTCGAGCATACATGGGCCGCACCAAAATTCTAGGGGGTCAGGATGGAGTAAATAACCAAAAATATTACTTAAAAATAGAATTCTGGAGGTCTGCAGTAATCTGCGGGGGGGGGTATCTGAACTCTTGGGGGTCGTAAAACCCCCACGCCCATATGTGAAGTCGAGCATGTCAACAAGTACTATGTGAATAGGCAAAAAGAATAGTGTTTTTGACCTTTACACAGTGAGATATACGCATTGAAAAACTTAAATGCAACTTCGTTTACTAAAAAATATTCTGTATGTAAATAAAAAAGCACAATAGTGGCTGGTCACGGAGGATGTCAAAAATTTAGCTTTTTCAGGCCAAAATACCTCAAAAATTGGTACAACTGCTGGAGCAGCGTCAAGACTAGGTACGATATTACACTTTTTGATCAATTCAAAACACTCTTGAAGAGTGTTCTTTTGTTCCATCTTTGGCCTTCCTTTTGCCTCATTTTCTCCACAAAATTTCCCATTTTTTCATTCTGAGGTTTCCCTCACATGCTATCTCGCCTGCCGTCATTATGCCAAAGAAAGTCAATTAGGGAAAAATTGGTTTCCGTACATTCGCCAAGTTCGCTTTAAATGGATAGCAAATCTAATAAATGTTTTGTGTGCTTTTTCTTCCGTCTCTTCAGTATGGTTAACGCATTTGCCGATTTTTTCAGCTACTATAATGAAAAGTAGTGTAATTTAACAATAGGTAATCAAAAAAATCTAGGAAGTTAAAAATTCTACTACACTTCCAAAAATTCGGGGGGCTGGCGCTAGTCTGCTTGCAACATACGAGTAATACAATTTCATGATTAAGTACGACTTATTCTACCTAAATTTGCAATCGTTTAAATAAATTGTGGTACGCTAAAGGATGACTAATCTGAAAAATTTAAGCATTCCCGTCTTTATTGTTCGCAATGTTTACATAAAAAATTTACAGAACAAACAACGACATAAAACTAAGAATATAAAAAGGATTCATTTTTAAGAAATCGTTTAGAAATACTATTAGTAGGTGCCTATACAATAATACAGTAAGACGCATAAATACTCAAATTTATGCTTGCTTCAAGCATAACAAGCATAACAAACAATTTATACGAATAAATCTAATCGGCGCCGAATTAAAGGGGAAAACGTGCATTTGAGCCGCCCAATTGTCTCTATTTTACACTTGAGTCAGCTTATTTCTTTAAGGTCTTCTTTTTCGATAAATTCGCTTTAGAGTCGGTTTTTAGCGTACTAGAACTTGAAGACGATTGCTTGTGGGGTGTAATATTTTTTTCAAGATTTTCATTCGCCTTAACCGCCTTATTTTCCCTGGACAAAACGTTCAATGCCTTTGTTTTACGTTTATAAGATCTTTGACGAATCACCGATGCGTAATCGCCTCTAAAAAATCGTTACACACGTACTAGTACATTGTGGTCAAACAGGACATGAGTATAGGCTGGACCCCTGGAATATTCAAAAAAATTTCGATCTTTTCGTGATTTTTCGATGCCAGTGGATAGAGCTTAATTTGTAAACGTCTAAATGTTTTTTGCCCCTACTATCAATTTTCAGCATTTTTTACCTTCAAATATTTTTAGTTCCCAACACGCCCTCCTGCCAGAATTAAGGTGCTACCTGTTGAATCATAATTGCTTTGATTGTGGGCAGATACTGACCATTATTTCTTCAAGAGAATACACAATAGATTCATTAAATATAATGATCCAGTAAAAATAGATTAATGGTTTTTGCCTAAAGTCAATCGTCTTGAATGATCAGCTGCAATATCAACAACTAACGCACCTGGGCGTGAGGGGTTTTCGAGGGTATGCACCCCCAGAGAAACCAAAATACTCCCCAGAAACCAAATAACCCCCTCCCTTAGAATTCAATTTTCGAAATTTTTTTAATTTTTTTCGCAGTTTTTTGGTGTTCGATGAAAAATGGTGTTGTTTTCGCCATACCACCATTTTAAAGCTATTTTTTAACCTTTGAAAAATATTACACCCCCCCCCAGAATTTTGGTACCGCCCACCTATGCCTACTACTGCAATATGGAGAAAATTGCTTCAGAGTAAGCGAATAACCTTTAATTGAGAAAACCACAACAACAAAAACAAACTGGGGATAGCTCACGTTTGAATGAGAATCAGAAAAGTTAGTGGTATTGCTTGCTTTTTATATCATTGGGAGCATATATTTTTCAGCGCAGCGCAAAGGAAACCTGTCCAGCGCTGATGGGACATTTCGCACATTAGCGCCATTCGCAAAGGCTTTTTTGGATGAAAAAAATAGAGATTTAAACATTGTACGTCATTATTTAAGAAAGTTTTCAAAAAAAAATCGGCGCTTTGCGTCAAATTTGTTAAAAATGTATTATTTCGGTTTCCCCACCACTGCTCTTTTGTTTTATCATCAGCGAATACCAGCTTAGCTTTACTAAAATGTAATACTTCAATTAGGAATTTTTTACAGCTAATCTAATCTATCTTTCCTAGAGTGCTCTTCTGATAGCGTAGCATCGATTTTTCTTCCTATTTTCCATTTCACTTAGCACTAGCTATTTGTCTTTGCATCTGAATACAGAAGACTTTTTATTCTGTACAAAGACTGATTCATCTTTTCTTAAAAAATTTTCATCAAAATTAACATCGGAATCGAAGTTTTGCGTCAGGTCATTTAAAATGAAAGGAAATATCAATTTTTGGGTTAATATCACAAGGCAGGCTCATATCCAGGAGTCCCGAAATCAAATCTTTCATTTTTCACAATGGTACTTTCAAAATGCATACCGCCAAAACAGATTCTAGCAATTTTGCATAAAGGGAACCCATGTTTTGCAGCAATTTGCGCTAGATTAATTGTTTTTATATTATGTTTGTCTTTAAAACAGTCCTACCTTGAGGTAGACATGGAGAACATGCCAAAATTTTTGCAGCTTCGCGCCCAGTTATTAAGTTTGGGGATTGTTTTTTGCAATACACAAAAGTTGAGTGCACAGACAGCTCAAAGAAATCGCTCAGTATAGCATGGACCGGACAACGAGAAATCAGTAGTGTACTTAGATAGCTTTAACATTAGATTTTTTGTATGAGTTAAAAAAGTGAAGAATTTTTCAAACTTGTTTTAAATTTATCGTCAACAGTGTATAGAGCTCATTGAAAAACGCCCAAAAATGCCCTTATTCTTGCTTTTCCTCTAAGAGTTCTACATTTTTTGGTGCGCTAATGAAAGGCTCCAAGCGCAAAGGATTCTGGCTATTAGCGGCCGCGCAAATGGCGTTGGCGCTAAAAAGCACTGATTGGGAGCTATATTTTTGAAACTATCACTGACAGCATGTAAATAAAATCCTTAATAATCCCATTCCGCTAGTTCATCTGTTCTCGGCTTAATTTTTATACTGCTCAATTTTCGATATGAAGTTTTTTTTGTTGTTTTGAATTTCATTCAACCGGAAATTAAGGAGTAAATATATTGTTATCGATATTAGAACCCCATTAATTACTTGTTTTTGTTAAAATGAGAAATTAAATATTGTCACCTGCGTTTAAAGGCTACTTTAATTAAAAATACTGCGATCGCGGAACAAACTGTAAAACCACCGATCCATATTATCGTCAACCTATCGGTCCGCGCTGAAATTGAAATTTACTTATAAATACATACGACCATAGCTGCACAGCCTGACCAATCTGGCATTCAGCCGGTCTGGGGGGGTCAAGAATTGTGTTTTTTCGGGCCAAAATGACCTCAAAAGCTAGTGTAAGCGCTAAAATATCGTTAAATCTACGTTGTTATACAGTATTTGGTCAATTTAAGGCACTTTTCATTTTTGCCTTCATTTTGCCTCGTTTTTCGAGGACATTTTACATTTTCCCATTTTTGGGGAGTCTCTAGACCGCTTAACAAACCCCCTCAACCCATGTGCATGTCTGCATACGATCATATTCTTGAGGGTTTTCAACCCCACCGAATGACTGTTTGACCCTGCAGAATTTTTGTTTTTCCAAGAACCGTAAGAAAATATGCTATTTTAAATGTTTTTTCGGCGCTTTCGAGCTAAATTGCTTAAACAAACCTCGTTTTTCGCTAAAATTTTGGTCGAATCGTGTTTGATTACTGTTTGTTTCCTATCATACATCTAAATGGGGTTTGGAAAACTTTTTGAAATACGGTGTTATCTTCCTTTTTGCACGAGAGCCGTCCAATTTTACTCAATTCTTGAGATATTTCCAAATACATATTTTAAGAAGTTTTAGAATCGAAAGCAATAAAGGTATCAAAGTTCTTTTTTAAGCGATACCCAGCACCTTCGATTATTCACTTAATATGTTGTTGATCCAGGAATTTTCGACCTGTACACAAGTTAATGTCACAGATCATAAATAGTTATACTGATTAAGAATGTGCATACCATTAACGAACGGCGTCATTAAGTGAGGGTTTTAGGCTAAAATAACCCCAAAAACTGGTATAAATGCTAAAATAACGTAGAACTATACAAATTCACAGTTTTCGTCAATTTGAAGCATTTTTTGAAGGAAAATTTCAATTTTCACCCATTTTCGCCTTTAATTTGCCGTACGTTCTTCAAAAAATTTCCCATTTTGCCGTTCTAGGGATCCAGACTAGACCTTAAACATCCCTGTGTCTAGTCAGGGATTACGTTGCCTGACCAAAGCTCTTGATGCTATCGGGAATACCAGATTTTTATTTCGGGTAAAAAATAATGACCCATTAAAAGAAATAATCTAGCAAAATTAAAAATCATAAATTTTTAAAATTTCGTCCTCACTTCATGATTGAACTCCATTCTGCTCGTTTTGTCGCAGAAGAGTATAATGAAAACTTTCGATAATAAATTTTCAAAAACTATAAGGTACGCTTTGCTGCAGTTTCCGCTTGTAATAATAATAATATTGTATTCCTAATGATGATAGTACAAATAATAAGAATTCAAGAACATTAATCTAAGATACCAATAATATATTATCAACTAAAATAATGATAATAATATGATAGATAAGTGAAATTATTATATCGCACATGCCTTACACTCATTGCATGAATCGTCCCAGTCATTATCACGACAAAGGCATTGAAGCCTGGGATAATCGGGCGAAAAAGCATCGATATAAGAACATTCACCTCGTATGCATGGGTTATCAGTACAATTTCGAACTTCTGAAACGTATTCAATTGAATAAAGTTTGTCAATAATGTCGAAAATAAGCTGGTTTTGATTATTGCTTAAAATAGAGGACTTTCTGTCCTTTGAGGTCTTTCCTTCAGCATTTCTTCACTTAGTCATTTATGTTATCCATTAAAATGTGGTGTTAAACTTGTACGTTGAAGAAACTACGTAATCCACAATAATGGATTTGCTTTTGAATCGTTTCCACAATTATACCCGCGCAATTTTTTCAACAATTTTTACTCTATTTGCTACTTATTTCGCATTTGGGAAGTTGGATTTGTAAAAGATGAATGCACGCTAAGCTAAAGCGTCAAAATCGTGCATAAACGCAAGGAGAAAAGTCGTATTTTTATCACACGGGCGAAATATTGGCATAAAAACGGTGCGGGTAACAAACAACGCAAAGGCGTAGGGGTCTGGACTCAGAGAATCTGAAAGACCACCATCCAAGATCGATAGACCCCTCAGCATTAGATTTTTAGGCTATTTTGGGCAAAGTGGCCCCATCGGACCCCCTACCCCAGAACTTATTATTATTATCCTATCAAATCTCTACCTTCGGAAAAACGTATGTCCGAACAATGTCTTTTTCGCAAAAGTCATCGATGTTAACATATTTGATACGCTGATGACGAATATGGTTGTCATTTTCAACGAAAACGCGTATACCTTATTATATATGCAGATTTAATTCAAATTTGAAGCTGTGCATGGCCGGTTGTGGCGTGATTTGATTAGCTGATTAGTAATATTAGGAACAACCAAGGACTTTTGTTACCATTTGCTTAGGCTTAGTTATGTACCTTCACATTAATGCCAGCTCATGGGCTAAGCCTAAGATAAATGGGGCTGAAATTGCGGAGCGAGCGGAGCAATTTTTGCCACATTTATGCCTTAGGCTTACCAATCTGAATTCTCAAGCAACTCTAGAAACTTTCCTAGCAAAATATATCTCAAATACCGCAGATGTACTGGTGCTGACACAAAGGGACTGACATAGGTTTAACAAATAAATGATTGATTAGCAACTCGCTAACTCTTGAAAGTATCAGATCATTGGCCAACTGGATAGCTTATTTATCTATAGAGCAAGAGGTCTGAGGCTCGAGCCTATCTCTTTTAGCATTATTTCATGAAATTTATCAAAAACTCTGATAAATAAACTCACTTATCAGAAAACATTCGTCGCTCTTGGAGTCATTATTAACGCACTTAAATAAGGCATTATTCTCATATTCCATTCTGGCCCAAGGTATGAATAATTTTGTCGAATTTATCGCGTAAAATCTGAGAAACAAGGTCACAAAATTTAAAACACTGATCGCATCGAAGGATAAATGAAGATACAACATCAATAACGAAAAAATTAAGATTGGCATCTTGACAAAAAGTTTTTAATAATCAAATTAGTTGTCTACATCAGCCTTAATCGCTACTTAAGACGACCATAGATGCACAGCATGGTCGATTTGGGAAGGGGGTTAAAGATTGATCTTTTTGGGCCAAAATGACTTCGAAAACTGGTATAAATTCTCGAATTACGTTTAAAATACGTTTTTTTCTCAGTTGCTGGTCAATTCAATCACTTTTGAAGAAAAGATTAAATTTTCATCTATTTTGGCCTCAATTTTACCACGTGCATCTGCGTAAGACCCCCGGAGTTCGAAAGACTGTTGAAGAGAGCTCGATAAGCAACGCCGAAAAATTGTGTTTTTCCACTCCAACCATAAGTATTTCAGCACTTTTTTTACCTTTGAACATTTTTTGGACTCCATTGAGGCGACGTTATTATACCTAATTCCGATGCTTAACTAAGCTTTGACTCCGTGTCCTGTTTAATGGCATAGAAAATGATAAATAATGGTACTCCTTCTGTACTACTTCAGATCTCGAAATCTAGTTTAAACGAAACATTCTCCGTGAATCTCGGCGCGTACAAATGTCTCTATGCCAAAGTTTTCCAAGTTTTAGGAGCAAGCGGACATAACTAAAGTCTTGAAGGCTATAGTCTGTTTCATTTAACTTTGCGGTTTTCTTTTGAATTTAATCTGCATTAATTAGGCTACAAAAGTGGTTTAAACTTTTGATGCAGTGATGCGGGTTGGCAATAGCAAGCGTCTCATCATAACTCGATATACTGTAGAATATCACAACTATACTTTTAGTTTAAACCACTTTTGTAAGCACTTTACACTTTTTAAAAACCTCAAAGTTAAATGAAACGGACTATAACTCTTTAATCAATTGTCTCCAGATTCCCATACAAAATTTTTGAATCATTGGAGGCATGAAAAATGACCTACAATTCGTTTCGATTCTTTCAGACCGATCGATATGGGGAAACGTATTTCGGGAATCTGATAAATCCAGATTAAAGCTAATAAAATTAATTGAATGTTGCAAAGAAATGAATGCAGAAAGAAGATTTTTATCTTCCCGACTTGCTCATGTAATTTCAAGAAATTGAATTGCCTACTTGCTGGTGCCTTGTGTAAGCGAAAACCTTCGATTTTTTGACGCCATCACCCATTGCACGTCTTGCATAGTACCGCAATTCAGAACTACGGGCCAACCGACACTTACATTGACAATAAGCGAAGAACAACTAAAACGATCAAATCCTGTATTCAACAACGAGGTACCCAATATTAAATCAGTGATTATGTGAAAAAACTAATAGATGAAAAATCTATTGTCACGTATTCAGTCCAAAATTATCAACTACGGATGACTAATTTTCAAATCGTGTATTAAACATAAAACTTCTGCATTTTTGAAACTCAGAATTCATGTAAAACGCTATGGAGCATGTCTGACAGAGAAAGGTGAAAAAATGATGAAAGTTATCGCAATGTTTTATCATAGGTAGCGCGTTAGCGCGTACCTATAATATACTTAGGTACCCCTAACACCTGTGCACCTCCATACAGCTATAACGGGACACTTCTGGAAGCTGCGGTTTTTTTAAAAGAAAGATAACAAATAAATTCGCCGCCCCTGTTTTTTTGTTTTTCTTGAAACTCAAAATTGACTGTGTGAAGAAGGTGTAGAGTTTTTGTGTAACGGTATAACATAGGACAAATTTTGGGACATTCATAATGCGGCATGTGGACAAATGAGTATTGATGACTCGAAGAATTGAACAGCATAGGATAATAGAGGGATGAATTCTACAGATGTTACTTTTTTTGTTTTTGAAATTCGCATCAGTTATCGAATGGCAGTGTAAAGAGTGCAAAAATCTGGAGGTTAAAAAGCACTTTTTGGTCGAGTTTTCAACCTGATTATGTCTGATACTATTTCCGGTTATGAGTTTTTTCGAAATGTTTTTTGACAGAAATGTAGAGCGGATCAAGGGCTACATTCTGCATATAAGCAAAGTCTTCTACGCTCTATGAGTGAGTTAGATCCTGGGGTTTAAAGTTTACACTCTAGTGGATAGTGTAAAAAACGGATTTTAACTAAGATTTCTCTGAAAAATTTTTCCGCTTATGAGTCAGGGTAAATTGAATACAGCAGTAATAAAGTGCCTCTTAGGGGCTACACATCGCAGCAAACTGCATTTTAAAAACGCAATATTGAGTTATTTATGGGGTGTAAAGTTCGAAATCAGAGGTAAAAAATGGGCGAAAAAAACACGTTTTTTCCGAATTTTGATTAATAAATCATACCAAATAATTTTTACAAGAGAATTTTGGCACACAGGAATGTACTACAATTTAAAAACTACAAATTGTACCAAACCGAATTTCTTTAAACTCAATGGGGAGTTCGCTACGGAATTTTAGAGTTTACAGTGTTCTAAATGATGGAAAATACGTTTTTGTTGCATTTTTTGTTCGCTACTTTCTCCGTCCAGAAGTCGGGATAAGTCTAATAGAATAAAAATAAAGTGCTTTATATCGGGTGCATGTTAAAGCAAATTGTCTATACATTAATATTTAGCGAGTGTAAAGTCAAAAATTTGGTGTTTAAAATGCGTTTCTGTCTTGTTTTTTCTGCCTGCTTCTCCAGTTATGAGTCAGGGACACGATTATCAAGTCTATAAATGGACCAGGAACCAAATTTGATATGCCAGTCTGGCGCATATGTTTACACTCTACAGTGTTGTAAAGTGGTTTACACTTATTGTTAGTTTGCCCATAGAACATTATGGAGACTTAATTTTTTTCATAAATATTAATCGTAATATCGGAACAATGTCAAAATTACGAATCTGACCAAAATCTTCTTTACACTAGGTGTTTATATGAAGTTTACACTACATATGTATTTATCTTCGTTTTTGAGCATTCCAGAAACCTAATTTTTTCCTGGATTCTAGAAATTTTCAAAGAATCAAATGTGAGACGTCACGAGGGCGCGTTTGTTTACATCCAACAGTGATGTAAAGTAGTTTACTCTCATTGTTTATTTGTCCTCAGAGCATTGTAGACATGCAATTTTTTCATAAATCTTGATAATAATATCCGAGTAATATCAGATTTACAAATCGGAATACAAACCTCTTTACACTAGGCGGTTGTGTAAAGTTTACACTGCTAATTAATCATCGTTCTAGAGCTTTGCGAAGATCTGAATTTTTTGCCGAAATCTGAAAATTTACATGGAATCAAATAAGGTACGTCAGCTGGGCGCGTTTGTTTACACTCAACAGTGATGTAGAGTGGTTTATCTTCGTTCTAGAGATTTGCAAAAACCTAAATTTTTTGCCGAAATCTGACAATTTACATGGAATCAAATAAGGGACGTCAGCTAGGTGCGTTTGTGTACACTCACCAGTGATGTAAAGTGCTTTACTTTGAAGGTTAGAGTTTGTTTAAAGCTTAAAGTTTGTTTACACTCAACAGTGATGTAAAGTGTTTTTTTATAATATACTTGGGTACCCCTAACACCTGTGCACCTCCCCCTACAGCTATAACCGGACAAGATAATAAAAAAATTCGCTGCCCGTGTTTTTTGTTTTTCTTGAAACTCAAAACTGACTGTGTAAAGAAGGTGTAAAGTTTTTGTGTAACGGTATAACATCGGACAAATTTTGGGACATTTATAATGCGGCAAGTGGACAACTGAGTATTGATGACTTGAAGAATTGAACAGCATATGATAATAGAGGGATGAATTCTACAGATGGAACTTTTTTCGTTTTTCGAAATTCGCATTAGTTATCGAATGGCAGTGTAAAGAGTGCGAAAATCTAGGGGTGAAAAAGCACTTTTTGGTCGAGTTTTCAACCTGATTATGTCTGATACTAACTCCGGTTATGAGTTTTTCGAAATGTTTTTTGACAGAAATGTAGAGCGGATCAAGGGCTACATTCTGCATATAAGCAAAGTCTTCTACGCTCTATGGTAAGTTAGATCCTGGGGTTTAAAGTTTACACTCTAGTGGATGGTGTAAAAAACGGAAGTAGTAATGGCTGGCAGTCTGGACCGCAACGCTGTAGGATAGCCTATGTTATAACATAGGCGATGACGTAAAAATCTGCACCCTGACGTCATCCCAGGGTGCAACGTTAAAGAATATAGAACATTTAGACGGGAAAGGAGGGGTGTGTAAGGGGAGGGGCTCCCACCGCGCCGCCTGTTATAGCATGGCCTGTCTTGCAGTGTTGTTCCTCGGGTTGCATGGTCGATCTAGGGGTATCAGCTGGTGTGCCAAAAATGCTAAAATGGTATAAAACAGGCACGTGGCTGGCCGTCTTATTTTGGGGGGACCACCGCTGATTTGGGAGGACTATGCCCAAAAAGACCAAAAATAGCATAAAAACTAAATTTCAATCATTTTTTCCGATTTCCGTACTTTTCACCTTATTTTATCTAGAAATTTTCCCTGCTGAGATGCCCCCTCGTGCATGTCGTGTATGTATTATTTACTGTTCGAAGAAAGCACGTACACGACAAGTCACGAATGATGTACAACCAATTTTGCTGAAAATTACAGTGAAAATGAACGAGGCAGCCATATAGATCAGCGAATATATCGGATATGCTGCAAATGTGATCTGTTTCGCATAAGACAAATACGATATAACAATACGTCGCGAAAATAACAAAAAAATTCGCAGTCTTTTCAAGTGTTTTCTAGGCATATTATCCGTAGATGCATAGCAGGGCGGCTGTAGGGGTCAGTCTCAAAAATAGGCATAAATTGATGGTCATTGCAGCAAACAAATTTTAATTTTTATCAATTACCAGAAACAGGTCCCCTCCCGTGTATGTCTCGTCTCCCACTCATTTGCATGGGGTCTGCATACTACCGAAAACTTTGCCATTAAAAAACAATTATTGATATTTTTTTGTAAAGTCGTGGAAAATTTTTGTCATGTTGTGAAATATTTTTGTCAAGTTGTGAAATATTTTTGTCACGTTGTGAAATATTTTTGTCACGTTGTGGAAATTTTTAGTCACGTTGTGGAAATTTTTCGTCAAGTTGTGAAATATTTTTGTCAAGTTGTGAAAATTTTTTGCCAAGTTGTGAAAATTTTTTGTCAAGTTGTGGAAATTTTTTGTCAAGTTGTGAAAATTTTTTGTCAAATTGTGAAATATTTTTACGTGCTTAAGCATAGTACTTTTGTCACGTTGTGGAAATTTTTTGTCAAGTTGTGAAAATTTTTTGTCAAGTTGTGAAAATTTTTTGTCAAGTTGTGAAATTTTTTTGTCAAGTTGTGAAATATTTTTGTCAAGTTGTGAAAATTTTTTGTCAAGTTGTGGAAATTTTTTGTCACGTTTTGGAAATTTTTTGTCAAGTTGTGGAAATTTTTTGTCAAGTTGTGAAATATTTTTGTCAAGATGTGAAATATTTTTGTAAAATTTTTATATTTTGCTGAAAGTATGCAGTTTTACGAGTTTTTCACCAAAATTATAGAAATCCATTAATAAGACAAAAAAACAGAAAAAAAGAAAAAACGTAGACCCTAGGCTGATTGGCGATTTCTGGCGCAGGGCCAAGTTGGTCCAATTGGGACCGCTTTCTAACACATCTAGAAAGAAATCCGTCGGCGGTCTTCTCCAGCCAGCAGCTGAGGGCTTTTTCCGTCCGATCTAACGCGGGCGGACGCTGTGAATCAAGCGTTCGTCACGAGAGGCAAACGCAAACGTCAAGACACTGAATGAAGTAAATAATATAAATTAAGCTTTATTAAAGCTGTAAAGGAAACATCGCTATTTCCTCGGCTACTTGAGGCAAATCGTTAGTGCGAGAATTACGAATACATAAATACATAATTATTAAAAAATTAAAAAAGCAAAAATCGAGGCAGTGGCTATGACGGGTGTCCAGTTGGGGCGTTTTTGGGGGGTCTGGCCGGTGAAAACCATTATAACTAGTGATTTCGGGGCAGTGGAGATAGGTTGAGCAGTGGTCTGGGTGTAAATTGGGCCCGTTGTTGTTGATGATGGAGCATCGCTCGTTGAAAACTGGGTGGAAAATTGGGTAGTTGTGGAACTTGAATCAAAATGTTTATCAATTTTTCAATAAGCACCGAATCATTTTTTCTTACTTTTTTGTATGTAGGTTGTTGGGCTCGAGGTGTTGAGGCCACAGCAGTTTGATTGTAGTGTTACTAGGCTGGTAAAAAAAGATGTTGGAGATGAAAGCGTGGGATCCGAACTGTTGCACCGGGGTGGTGTGTAAACCAGGTTTGTAAAGATATCGTTGATAAACTAAAAACGACGTTTTTGCAGTATTTTAACATTTAAGGAATCAGAAAACTTTTTACTTGGCCGCCATCGTCAAACGTATACCAATCAGGAGTAATTTCACATAGTAGCGATTTTTCGGGTATATTGCACGAGCAATAAGCGCATAAATTGCATGAAATAGGTTGGAAATAAATTAAAATCGACAAAAGCGACAAAAATCGCATTTTTTATTATGTTATCTAAATGACTGACAAGGCGTCCCCCCACGCTTCCCTTTACGCGTATTAAATAAGTATGTGACGTATATACCCATACTAGCAAAGAAAAATGCTCCGATGGAACAAAAAAGATGAATATACTTGGAATTGTGGATTATTATGGATGTAAAAGGAGGGGACTAGGAAAAATCTACCTAAAGTCGGAAAATCTGCTAAAAATCACACTTTCTCTAAGCAACGCAAAAAATCGATGTATATTCTGCGGCCAACAGATTAAAATAAATATTCAACCATAACAATGATTGAAACAGCAGCACGTTAGCTATGCAGTAGCTATGGGAAATGATATTAAGTAAACTAACAGTCTTCCAAGCCAATTGAATGAAATAGCAAACATCGAAGACAATTGAAGACATGGTTGGTTAAAAACAGTAGGAAACACGTAAGTTGACTTGAAACAGACTTAATGTAGATACACTAGCATGCCCGAAACGATTGTGTGCACTAATCAATCGGCTCCTGCTTTGCTTGCTATAATGCTCATAAAACAAAACAACTTTAAATACAATACCTCTTAGTTTTCTATCAATCAGGTGCCAGCAATTTAAAAAAGTAACCTTGATAGATTTCGTTTATACACTCTTATCTGAAACTTCGAACATTATTTAAAAAAGACACTTTTTTAGAGGCCGCAGAATATACATCGATTTTTTGCGTTGCTTAGAGAAAGTGTGATTTTTAGCAGATTTTCCGACTTTAGGTAGATTTTTCCTAGTCCCTCCTTTTACATCCATAATAATCCACAATTCCAAGTATATTCATCTTTTTTGTTCCATCGGAGCATTTTTCTTTGCTAGTACACTACTTTTAATTAGCGTGATTTCAGTACATCAGTCAGTAAACACAATCAGTAACATGCCACAATAATGACAACAGTCCAAGAACGCGGAAAACAATATTGTTCTTAACATCAGCATTATCCTTTTTAAACAAGACAACCTTATTGACACCATCCATTTTCAAACTAGCAAAGAAAAATGCTCCGATGGAACAAAAAAGATGAATATACTTGGAATTGTGGATTATTATGGATGTAAAAGGAGGGGACTAGGAAAAATCTACCTAAAGTCGGAAAATCTGCTAAAAATCACACTTTCTCTAAGCAACGCAAAAAATCGATGTATATTCTGCGGCCAACAGATTAAAATAAATATTCAACCATAACAATGATTGAAACAGCAGCACGTTAGCTATGCAGTAGCTATGGGAAATGATATTAAGTAAACTAACAGTCTTCCAAGCCAATTGAATGAAATAGCAAACATCGAAGACAATTGAGGACATGGTTGGTTAAAAACAGTAGGAAACACGTTAGTTGACTTGAAACAGACTTAATGTAGATACACTAGCATGCCCGAAACGATTGTGTGCACTAATCAATCGGCTCCTGCTTTGCTTGCTATAATGCTCATAAAACAAAACAACTTTAAATACAATACCTCTTTGTTTTCTATCAATCAGGTGCCAGCAATTTAAAAAAGTAACCTTGATAGATTTCGTTTATACACTCTTATCTGAAACTTCGAACATTATTTAAAAAAGACACTTTTTTAGAGGCCGCAGAATATACATCGATTTTTTGCGTTGCTTAGAGAAAGTGTGATTTTTAGCAGATTTTCCGACTTTAGGTAGATTTTTCCTAGTCCCCTCCTTTTACATCCATAATAATCCACAATTCCAAGTATATTCATCTTTTTTGTTCCATCGGAGCATTTTTCTTTGCTAGTACACTACTTTTAATTAGCGTGATTTCAGTACATCAGTCAGTAAACACAATCAGTAACATGCCACAATAATGACAACAGTCCAAGAACGCGGAAAACAATATTGTTCTTAACATCAGCATTATCCTTTTTAAACAGGACAACCTTATTGACACCATCCATCTTCAAATTAAAACTGCATTAAGTTATTTCTTCTTAATGTGCAGTTCACTTATAATCAAGCACAAAAATTTAACCAACGAATTCACATTGCAAATCGTCACTCAATCAATACACAAGCACAATGTGTTGTGACTTTTGAAATTGAAAACACCCAATTTTCAATTTTCAAATTGAAAATTGGATCAATTTTCAAATTGAAAATTGGGTATTTGAATTTGCGATGAAGAAAATAATCAAAAGATAGTCACTTGGTTTATTTAAGCCGAGTAATAAAATAACGACCGTCCACCAATTCCAAACTAAACGCAACTAATCTGATCACTATGAAAAAGTTTTGAAAAATGAGCTTGCTAAGCGAGAGTTGTAAACCAAGAGAAACTTAAAGTTAAAACCTACCATTAAATTATGAGAGAATTATAAAAGATTTTAAACTTCAAGAAAATGGAAAAGGCGGGATGTTGGTAAATTAGAAGGCAAAGATTTTCGGCAAAAATTCAAAAACTTCACGCAAATATCAAATGTAAGGAACACTAACGCTTTGATTTGGTAGTAAAATAAATTTGTAGTATAGACTACATATTAACAACAAATGAATAGTGCAAACTTTACACAACTACTAGGTGTAGAGAATACTAACAGTTTACGGCTTATTAATGTACATGATTACAATAAAGCTGTATATCTTTGTCGACTTCTGTGCACAGTAGTGTGATTGCTGGTTCATTTTAAACCACTTTTGCAGGCAATTTACATCAATTAAACGATAGCTCTCCATGTGCAAGATTTTGTGAAACATATTATAAACACGGCTAAGAAAGATTTAACTTTAATGCAACCCATTTAAGACAAAATTACATCTCTTCAATGATCTAAGGACACTTGAACATAATTTTTAAATCACTTTAGATTACTTTTGAGGGTAAACAAACTCACTTAATTGATGTCTCACATATGAATCCTTGAAAATTTCTTGACTTCAGTTACAAAGTCTCTGCAAGTCTATCGAATTAGGGTTAACACGTAACGTAAACTTTACACAAACACATAGCCTAAAGAATATTTTAGTCGGATTCGTAATTTTGATATTGCTCCGATATTTCTTTCAACATTTATGGAAAAATGAGTCTCCATAATGTTTTAAAGACAATAAACATTAGGTTTAAACCACTTTGCAATACTGCTGAGTGTAAGCAAGCGCGCCCAATTGACGTATATATTTCATTCCCTGTAAATTTTTATATCTCAGGAAAAAATTTCGATTTTTGCAATGCTCTAGAACAAAGGCTAACATGCAGTGTAAAAAATTACTCGGATATTATGATCAACATTCATGAAAAAATTATGTCTCTACAATGGTCTGAGGACATATAAACAATGAATGTAAACTACTTTACATCACTGTTGGATGTAAACAAACGCGCCTACGTGACGTCTCACATTTGATCCTTTGAAAACTTCTAGGCTCCAAGAAAAAATTAGGTTTCAGGAATGCTCAAAAACGAAGATAAATATATATAGTAGTGTAAACTTCATGTAAACACCTAGTGTAAAGAAGATTTTAGTCAGATTCGTAATTTTGATATTGTTCCGATATTACGATTAATATTTATGAAAAAATTAAGTCTACATAATGTTCTATGGGCAAACTAACAATTGGTGTAAACTACTTTACAACACCGTAGAATGTAAACATATGCGCCAAACTGGCATATCAAATTTGATTCCTGGTCCATTTCTAGACTTGATAAACGTGTCCCTGACTCGTAACCGGAGAAGCAGGCAGAAAAAAACAAGACAGAAACGCATTTAAAACTCCAAATTTTTGACTTTACACTCGCTAAATATTAATGTATAGACAATTTGCTTTGACATGCACCCGATATAAAGCACTTTATTTTTATTCTATTAGACTTATCCCGACTTCTGGACGGAGAAAGTGGCGAACAAAAAACGCAACAAAAACGTATTTTCCATCATTTAGAACACTGTAAACTTTAAAATTCCGTACCGAACTCCCCATTGAGTTTAAAGAAATTCGGTTTGGTACAATTTGTAGCTTTTAAATCGTAGTACATTCCTGTGTGCCAAAATTCTGTTGCAAAAATTATTTGGCATGATTTATCAATCAAACTTCGGAAAAAACGTGTTTTTTAGCCCATTTTTTACCTCTGATTTCGAACTTTACACCCCCATAAATAACTCAATATTGCGTTTTTTTAAATGCGGTTTGCTGCGATGTTTAGCCCCTGTGAGGCACTTTATTAATGCTGTCTTCGATTTGCACTGACTCATAAGCGGAAAAATTTGGCAGAGAAATCTTAGTTAAAATCCGTTTTTTTACACCATCCACTAGAGTGTAAACTTTAAACCCCAGGATCTAACTCACCATAGAGCATACAAGACTTTGCTTATATGCAGAATGTAGCCCTTGATCCGCTCTACATTTCTGTCAGAAAACATTTTAAAAACCTTATAACCGGAGTTAGTATCGGACATAGGAAGGTTGAAAACTCGACCAAAAAGTGCTTTTTCACCCCCAGATTTTCGCACTCTTTACACTGCCGTTCGATAAATAATGCGGATTTCAAAAAACAAAAAAAGTGTCATCTGTAGAATTCATCCCTCTATTATCCTATTCTGTTCAATCCTTCGAGTCATCAATACTCAGTTGTCCACATGCCGCAGTAAAAAGGTCCCAAAATTTGTCCTATGTTATAACGTTACACAAAAACTTTACACCTTCTTTACACAGTCAATTTTGAGTTTCAAGAAAAACAAAAAAACACGGGCAGCGAATTTTTTTATTATCTTTCTTTTAAAAAAAACCGCACCTTCCAGAAGTGTCCCGTTATAGCTGTAGGGGGGAGTGCCCAGGTGTTGGGGGTACCCAAGTATATTATAGGTACGCGCTAACGCGCTACCTATGATTAAAACTGCATTAAGTTATTTCTTCTTAATGTGCAGTTCACTTATAATCAAGCACAAAAATTTAACCAACGAATTCACATTGCAAATCCTCACTCAATCAATACACAAGCACAATGTGTTGTGACTTTTGAAATTGAAAACACCCAATTTTCAATTTTCAAATTGAAAATTGGATCAATTTTCAAATTGAAAATTGGGTCAATTTTCAAATTGAAAATTGGGTGTTTGAATTTGCGATGAAGAAAATAATCAAAAGATAGTCACTTGGTTTATTTAAGCCGAGTAATAAAATAACGACCGTCCACCAATTCCAAACTAAACGCAACTAATCTGATCACTATGAAAAAGTTTTGAAAAATGAGCTTGCTAAGCGAGAGTTGTAAACCAAGAGAAACTTAAAGTTAAAACCTACCATTAAATTATGAGAGAATTATAAAAGATTTTAAACTTCAAGAAAATGGAAAAGGCGGGATGTTGGTAAATTAGAAGGCAAAGATTTTCGGCAAAAATTCAAAAACTTCACGCAAATATCAAATGTAAGGAACACTAACGCTTTGATTTGGTAGTAAAATAAATTTGTAGTATAGACTACATATTAACAACAAATGAATAGTGCAAACTTTACACAACTACTAGGTGTAGAGAATACTAACAGTTTACGGCTTATTAATGTACATGATTACAATAAAGCTGTATATCTTTGTCGACTTCTGTGCACAGTAGTGTGATTGCTGGTTCATTTTAAACCACTCTTGCAGGCAATTTACATCAATTAAACAATAGCTCTCCATGTGCAAGATTTTGTGAAACATATTATAAACACGGCTAAGAAAGATTTAACTTTAATGCAACCCATTTAAGACAAAATTACATCTCTTCAATGATCTAAGGACACTTGAACATAATTTTTAAATCACTTTAGATTACTTTTGAGGGTAAACAAACTCACTTAATTGATGTCTCACATATGAATCCTTGAAAATTTCTTGACTTCAGTTACAAAGTCTCTGCAAGTCTATCGAATTAGGGTTAACACGTAACGTAAACTTTACATAAACACATAGCGTAAAGAATATTTTAGTCGGATTCGTAATTTTGATATTGCTCCGATATTTCTTTCAGCATTTATGGAAAAATGAGTCTCCATATTGTTTTAAAGACAATAAACATTAGGTTTAAACCACTTTGCAATACTGCTGAGTGTAAGCAAGCGCGCCCAATTGACGTATATATTTCATTCCCTGTAAATTTTTATATCTCAGGAAAAAATTTCGATTTTTGCAATGCTCTAGAACAAAGGCTAACATGCAGTGTCAAAAATTACTCGGATATTATGATCAACATTCATGAAAAAATTATGTCTCTACAATGGTCTGAGGACATATAAACAATGAATGTAAACTACTTTACATCACTGTTGGATGTAAACAAACGCGCCTACGTGACGTCTCACATTTGATCCTTTGAAAACTTCTAGGCTCCAAGAAAAAATTAGGTTTCAGGAATGCTCAAAAACGAAGATAAATATATATGTAGTGTAAACTTCATGTAAACACCTAGTGTAAAGAAGATTTTAGTCAGATTCGTAATTTTGATATTGTTCCGATCTTACGATTAATATTTATGAAAAAATTAAGTCTACATAATGTTCTATGGGCAAACTAACAATTGGTGTAAACTACTTTACAACACCGTAGAGTGTAAACATATGCGCCAGACTGGCATATCAAATTTGATTCCTGGTCCATTTCTAGACTTGATAAACGTGTCCCTGACTCGTAACCGGAGAAGCAGGCAGAAAAAACAAGACAGAAACGCATTTAAAACTCCAAATTTTTGACTTTACACTCGCTAAATATTAATGTATAGACAATTTGCTTTGACATGCACCCGATATAAAGCACTTTATTTTTATTCTATTAGACTTATCCCGACTTCTGGACGGAGAAAGTGGCGAACAAAAAACGCAACAAAAACGTATTTTCCATCATTTAGAACACTGTAAACTTTAAAATTCCGTACCGAACTCCCCATTGAGTTTAAAGAAATTCGGTTTGGTACAATTTGTAGCTTTTAAATCGTAGTACATTCCTGTGTGCCGAAATTCTGTTGCAAAAATTATTTGGCATGATTTATCAATCAAACTTCGGAAAAAACGTGTTTTTTAGCCCATTTTTTACCTCTGATTTCGAACTTTACACCCCCATAAATAACTCAATATTGCGTTTTTTAAATGCGGTTTGCTGCGATGTTTAGCCCCTGTGAGGCACTTTATTAATGCTGTCTTCGATTTGCACTGACTCATAAGCGGAAAAATTTGGCAGAGAAATCTTAGTTAAAATCCGTTTTTTTACACCATCCACTAGAGTGTAAACTTTAAACCCCAGGATCTAACTCACCATAGAGCATACAAGACTTTGCTTATATGCAGAATGTAGCCCTTCATCCGCTCTACATTTCTGTCAGAAAACATTTTAAAAACATCATAACCGGAGTTAGTATCGGACATAGGAAGGTTGAAAACTCGACCAAAAAGTGCTTTTTCACCCCCAGATTTTCGCACTGTTTACACTGCCGTTCAATAAATAATGCGAATTTCAAGAAACAAAAAAAGTATCATCTGTAGAATTCATCCCTCTATTATCCTATTCTGTTCAATCCTTCGAGTCATCAATACTCAGTTGTCCACATGCCGCAGTAAAAAGGTCCCAAAATTTGTCCTATGTTATAACGTTACACAAAAACTTTACACCTTCTTTACACAGTCAATTTTGAGTTTCAAGAAAAACAAAAAAACACGGGCAGCGAATTTTTTTATTATCTTTCTTTTAAAAAAACCGCACCTTCCAGAAGTGTCCCGTTATAGCTGTAGGGGGTGCCCAGGTGTTGGGGGTACCCAAGTATATTATAGGTACGCGCTAACGCGCTACCTATGATAATCACAGCAAGAACACCCAAATTTTCAGTCTATGTTTTATTTCGGGAAATTACGCCATTACGTTACGTAATTTCAAACCATCGTGATCGATACAATTAATAAATGCCCAAAAAGGGCCATTTTTCCGTCGTGTCAACAATAATTCCCAGTATTCACATCGATTGTAATACAACAAAAATAAAATCTTGAAATCTAAATCGATCTTAAAACCCTAGCTGGCGCGAAGATAAATTAATAATAAAGTTTTGTGTTATGTACGTGTTATGGAATTCTAAAAAAATCATCCTACGCGTAAAGTAATGTCTAAACTCTTCCGAAAAACTTATAGTCAATTCATTAAAACGCGTAAAATTTTCGAAACTTGAGATAAGATTACGAACGTCAAAGAATGCGTCGAAGCTACGTAGCTGAATTTCGAGCGGATTCAAAATTCCACTCCAACGTACGATTGTGTAATTAAAATCTTGTATACAAATTTATTTATATGGTAGGGTAATAAACACACCTGGGCGTGGAAGGTATGGGGGGTATGCACCCCCAGAAACCAGAATACCCCCCCCCAGAAATCAAAATATCCCCCAGAATTCAATTTTTGAAAAATTTTTCCGTTTTTTTCGCAATTTTTGATGCCAAAGGATAGTGCTTGATGAGAAACGTCGAAAAATGGTGTTTTTATCGCCATACCACCATTTTTAAGGCCATTTTTTGACCTTCAAAAAATCTTGCACCCTCCCTCCCCCACCCAGAATTTTCTTGCTGCCCACGTATGGTAATAAACCGTTAGGAAAACGAATTTTTTCGTCCAAATCGATTTGTCTCTGGCCTGTCGTTTCAGGAAAAGCTTTATTATTCGTCGTACGTAGTTGCTGTTCCGATTTTTAAACCTTTAATGAGTTGGGGTCGGTTTAAAAAACTTTAAGAGAACATTACTCAATAAAAATTACCGGTGAGTTTGACGAATTCGGGGTTGATTAGTCGGAGTAAGGAACGTAATTTTGTGTCCGTAATATATCCCTTAATTTCGACAACCTTGATATATTTAATATATACCGACTATATGTAATCAGTCGATATAAGTCTGAACAAACGGCCATACAGACTATTTGGAAAACAGGCCTAATAAGGGTTAAAATCATTACTCGAACATTAAGCGGAAGAGAAATCATGATGACCGTTGATAATATCGAGTCGAATGAACTGTTTATGAAAGAAAGAAAAACATGACTGCATACGTGTGTAACTCGTTCCGGAACGGGCTTCGGTGTCTTTCACTAGTGCATAGATTGTCCATATTATAATCGTTTTTCCTTATAAACATGAATTCTTCGGTCGTTTTGTGGGGTGACTATAATCACGGAGCATATTTAAGCGAATTAAAGTATAAGTATCCTATAGCTAAGCATTCAAACGTGTGGCAAGGAAAAACGATTATAATATGGACAATCAATGCACTAGTGAAAGACAGACACCGGAGCCCGTTCCGGAACGAGTTACACACGTATGCAGTCATGTTTTTCTTTCTTTCATAAACAGTTCATTCGACTCGATATTATCAACGGTCATCATGATTTCTCTTCCGCTTAATGTTCGAGTAATGATTTTAACCCTTATTGGGCCTGTTTTCCAAATAGTCTGTATGGCCGTTTGTTCAGACTTATATCGACTGATTACATATAGTCGGTATATCATAGGTAGCGCGTTAGCGCGTACCTATAATATACTTGGGTACCCCCAACACCTGGGCACCCCCTACAGCTATAACGGGACACTTCTGGAAGGTGCGGTTTTTTTAAAAGAAAGATAATAAAAAAATTCGCTGCCGGTGTTTTTTTGTTTTTCTTGAAACTCAAAATTGACTGTGTAAAGAAGGTGTAAAGTTTTTGTGTAACGTTATAACATAGGACAAATTTTGGGACCTTTTTACTGCGGCAGGTGGACAACTGAGTATTGATGACTCGAAGGATTGAACAGAATAGGATAATAGAGGGATGAATTCTACAGATGACACTTTTTTTGTTTTTTGAAATTCGCATTATTTATCGAACGGCAGTGTAAAGAGTGCGAAAATCTGGGAGTGAAAAAGCACTTTTTGGTCGAGTTTTCAACCTTCCTATGTCCGATACTAACTCCGGTTATGAGGTTTTTAAAATGTTTTCTGACAGAAATGTAGAGCGGATCAAGGGCTACATTCTGCATATAAGCAAAGTCTTCTATGCTCTATGGTGAGTTAGATCCTGGGGTTTAAAGTTTACACTCTAGTGGATGGTGTAAAAAAATGGATTTTAACTAAGATTTCTCTGCCAAATTTTTCCGCTTATGAGTCAGTGCAAATCGAAGACAGCATTAATAAAGTGCCTCACAGGGGCTAAACATCGCAGCAAACCGCATTTAAAAAAACGCAATATTGAGTTATTTATGGGGGTGTAAAGTTCGAAATCAGAGGTAAAAAATGGGCTAAAAAACACGTTTTTTCCGAAGTTTGATTGATAAATCATGCCAAATAATTTTTGCAACAGAATTTTGGCACACAGGAATGTACTACGATTTAAAAGCTACAAATTGTACCAAACCGAATTTCTTTAAACTCAATGGGGAGTTCGGTACGGAATTTTAAAGTTTACAGTGTTCTAAATGGTGGAAAATACGTTTTTGTTGCGTTTTTTGTTCGCCACTTTCTCCGTCCAGAAGTCGGGATAAGTCTAATAGAATAAAAATAAAGTGCTTTATATCGGGTGCATGTTAAAGCAAATTGTCTATACATTAATATTTAGCGAGTGTAAAGTCAAAAATTTGGAGTTTTAAATGCGTTTCTGTCTTGTTTTTTCTGCCTGCTTGTCCGGTTACGAGTCAGGGACACGTTTATCAAGTCTAGAAATGGACCAGGAATCAAATTTGATATGCCAGTCTGGCGCATATGTTTACACTCTACGGTGTTGTAAAGTAGTTTACACCAATTGTTAGTTTGCCCATAGAACATTATGTAGACTTAATTTTTTCATAAATATTAATCGTAATATCGGAACAATATCAAAATTACGAATCTGACTAAAATCTTCTTTACACTAGGTGTTTACATGAAGTTTACACTACATATATATTTATCTTCGTTTTTGAGCATTCCTGAAACCTAATTTTTTCTTGGAGCCTAGAAGTTTTCAAAGGATCAAATGTGAGACGTCACGTAGGCGCGTTTGTTTACATCCAACAGTGATGTAAAGTAGTTTACATTCATTGTTTATATGTCCTCAGACCATTGTAGAGACATAATTTTTTCATGAATGTTGATCATAATATCCGAGTAATTTTTTACACTGCATTTAGCCTTTGTTCTAGAGCATTGCAAAAACCGAAATTTTTTCCTGAGATATAAAAATTTTCAGGGAATGAAATATATACGTCAATTGGGCGCGCTTGCTTAAACTCAGCAGTATTGCAAAGTGGTTTAAACCTAATGTTTATTGTCTTTAAAACATTATGGAGACTCATTTTTCCATAAATGTTGAAAGAAATATCGGAGCAATATCAAAATTACGAATCCGACTAAAATATTCTTTACGCTATGTGTTTGTGTAAAGTTTACGTTACGTGTTAACCCTAATTCGATAGACTTGCAGAAACTTTGTAACTGAAGTCAAGAAATTTTCAAGGATTCATATGTGAGACATCAATTAAGTGAGTTTGTTTACCCTCAAAAGTAATCTAAAGTGATTTAAAAATTATGTTCAAGTGTCCTTAGATCATTGAAGAGATGTAATTTTGTCTTAAATGGGTTGCATTAAAGTTAAATCTTTCTTAGCCGTGTTTATAATATGTTTCACAAAATCTTGCACATGGAGAGCTATCGTTTAATTGATGTAAATTGCCTGCAAAAGTGGTTTAAAATGAACCAGCAATCACACTACTGTGCACAGAAGTCGACAAAGATATACAGCTTTATTGTAATCATGTACATTAATAAGCCGTAAACTGTTAGTATTCTCTACACCTAGTAGTTGTGTAAAGTTTGCACTATTCATTTGTTGTTAATATGTAGTCTATACTACAAATTTATTTTACTACCAAATCAAAGCGTTAGTGTTCCTTACATTTGATATTTGCGTGAAGTTTTTGAATTTTTGCCGAAAATCTTTGCCTTCTAATTTACCAACATCCCGCCTTTTCCATTTTCTTGAAGTTTAAAATCTTTTATAATTCTCTCATAATTTAATGGTAGGTTTTAACTTTAAGTTTCTCTTGGTTTACAACTCTCGCTTAGCAAGCTCATTTTTCAAAACTTTTTCATAGTGATCAGATTAGTTGCGTTTAGTTTGGAATTGGTGGACGGTCGTTATTTTATTACTCGGCTTAAATAAACCAAGTGACTATCTTTTGATTATTTTCTTCATCGCAAATTCAAACACCCAATTTTCAATTTGAAAATTGACCCAATTTTCAATTTGAAAATTGATCCAATTTTCAATTTGAAAATTGAAAATTGGGTGTTTTCAATTTCAAAATTCACAACACATTGTGCTTGTGTATTGATTGAGTGAGGATTTGCAATGTGAGTTCGTTGGTTAAATTTTTGTGCTTGATTATAAGTGAACTGCACATTAAGAAGAAATAACTTAATGCAGTTTTAATTTGAAAATGGATGGTGTCAATAAGGTTGTCTTGTTTAAAAAGGATAATGCTGATGTTAAGAACAATATTGTTTTCCGCGTTCCTGGACTGTTGTCATTATTGTGGCATGTTACTGATTGTGTTTACTGACTGATGTACTAAAATCACGCTAATTAAAAGTAGTGTACTAGCAAAGAAAAATGCTCCGATGGAACAAAAAAGATGAATATACTTGGAATTGTGGATTATTATGGATGTAAAAGGAGGGGACTAGGAAAAATCTACCTAAAGTCGGAAAATCTGCTAAAAATCACACTTTCTCTAAGCAACGCAAAAAATCGATGTATATTCTGCGGCCTCTAAAAAAGTGTCTTTTTTAAATAATATTCGAAGTTTCAGATAAGAGTGTATAAACGAAATCTATCAAGGTTACTTTTTTAAATTGCTGGCACCTGATTGATAGAAAACTAAGAGGTATTGTATTTAAAGTTGTTTTGTTTTATGAGCATTATAGCAAGCAAAGCAGGAGCCGATTGATTAGTGCACACAATCGTTTCGGGCATGCTAGTGTATCTACATTAAGTCTGTTTCAAGTCAACTTACGTGTTTCCTACTGTTTTTAACCAACCATGTCTTCAATTGTCTTCGATGTTTGCTATTTCATTCAATTGGCTTGGAAGACTGTTAGTTTACTTAATATCATTTCCCATAGCTACTGCATAGCTAACGTGCTGCTGTTTCAATCATTGTTATGGTTGAATATTTATTTTAATATGTTGGCCGCAGAATATACATCGATTTTTTGCGTTGCTTAGAGAAAGTGTGATTTTTAGCAGATTTTCCGACTTTAGGTAGATTTTTCCTAGTCCCCTCCTTTTACATCCATAATAATCCACAATTCCAAGTATATTCATCTTTTTTGTTCCATCGGAGCATTTTTCTTTGCTAGTATTAAATATATCGAGGTTGTCGAAATTAAGGGATATATTACGGACACAAAATTACGTTCCTTACTCCGACTAATCAACCCCGAATTCGTCAAACTCACCGGTAATTTTTATTGAGTAATGTTCTCTTAAAGTTTTTTAAACCGACCCCAACTCATTAAAGGTTTAAAAAATCGGAACAGCAACTACGTACGACGAATAATAAAGCTTTTCCTGAAACGACAGGCCAGAGACAAATCGATTTGGACGACAAAATTCGTTTTCCTAACGGTTTATTACCATACGTGGGCAGCAAGAAAATTCTGGGTGGGGGAGGGGGTGTGCAAGATTTTTTGAAGGTCAAAAAATGGCCTTAAAAATGGTGGTATGGCGATAAAAACACCATTTTTCGACGTTTCTCATCAAGCACTATCCTTTGGCATCAAAAATTGCGAAAAAAACGGAAAAATTTTTCAAAAATTGAATTCTGGGGGATATTTTGATTTCTGGGGGTATTTTGGTTTCTGGGGTTGCATACCCCATACCCCCCACGCCCAGGTGTGTTTATTACCCTAACATATAAATAAATTTGTATATAAGATTTTAATTACACAATCGTACGTTGGAGTGGAATTTTGAATCCGCTCGAAATTCAGCTACGTAGCTTCGACGCATTCTTTGACGTTCGTAATCTTATCTCAAGTTTCGAAAATTTTACGCGTTTTAATGAATTGACTATAAGTTTTTCGGAAGAGTTTAGACATTACTTTACGCGTAGGATGATTTTTTTAGAATTCCATAACACGTACATAACACAAAACTTTATTATTAATTTATCTTCGCGCCAGCTAGGGTTTTAAGATCGATTTAGATTTCAAGATTTTATTTTTTGTTGTATTACAATCGATGTGAATACTGGGAATTATTGTTGACACGACGGAAAAATGGCCCTTTTTGGGCATTTATTAATTGTATCGATCACGATGGTTTGAAATTACGTAACGTAATGGCGTAATTTCCCGAAATAAAACATAGACTGAAAATTTGGGTGTTCTTGCTGTGATTATATGGGTATATACGTCACATACTTATTTAATACGCGTAAAGGGAAGCGTGGGGGACGCCTTGTCAGTCATTTAGATAACATAATAAAAAATGCGATTTTTGTCGCTTTTGTCGATTTTAATTTATTTCCAACCTATTTCATGCAATTTATGCGCTTATTGCTCGTGCAATATACCCGAAAAATCGCTACTATGTGAAATTACTTCTGATTGGTATACGTTTGACGATGGCGGCCAAGTAAAAAGTTTTCTGATTCCTTAAATGTTAAAATACTGCAAAAACGTCGTTTTTAGTTGATCAACGATATCTTTACAAACCTGGTTTACACACCACCCCGGTGCAACAGTTCGGATCCCATGCTTTCATCTCCAACATCTTTTTTTACCAGCCTAGTAACACTACAATCAAACTGCTGTGGCCTCAACACCTCGAGCCCAACAACCTACATACAAAAAAGTAAGAAAAAAATGATTCGGTGCTTATTGAAAAATTGATAAACATTTTGATTCAAGTTCCACAACTACCCAATTTTCCACCCAGTTTTCAACGAGCGATGCTCCATCATCAACAACAACGGGCCCAATTTACACCCTGACCACTGCTCAACCTATCTCCACTGCCCCGAAATCACTAGTTATAATGGTTTTCACCGGCCAGACCCCCTAAAAACGCCCCAACTGGACACCCGTCATAGCCACTGCCTCGATTTTTGCTTTTTTAATTTTTTAATAATTATGTATTTATGTATTCGTAATTCTCGCACTAACGATTTGCCTCAAGTAGCCGAGGAAATAGCGATGTTTTCTTTATAGCTTTAATAAAGCTTAATTTATATTATTTACTTTATTCAGTGTCTTGACGTTTGCGTTTGCCTCTCGTGACGAACGCTTGATTCACAGCGTGTGCCCGCGTTAGATCGGACGGAAAAAAGCCCTCAGCTGCTGGCTGGAGAAGACCGCCGACGGATTTCTTTCTAGATGTGTTAGAAAGCGGTCCCAATTGGACCAACTTGGCCCTGCGCCAGAAATCGCCAATCAGCCTAGGGTCTACGTTTTTTCTTTTTTTCTGTTTTTTTGTCTTATTAATGGATTTCTATAATTTTGGTGAAAAAGTCGTAAAACTGCATACTTTCAGTAAAATATAAAAATTTTACAAAAATATTTCACATCTTGACAAAATTATTTCACAACTTGACAAAAAATTTCCACAACTTGACAAAAAATTTCCAAAGCGTGACAAAAAATTTCCACAACTTGACAAAAAATTTTCACAACTTGACAAAAATATTTCACAACTTGACAAAAAATTTTCACAACTTGACAAAAATATTTCACAACTTGACAAAAAATTTTCACAACATGACAAAAAATTTTCACAACTTGACAAAAAATTTTCATAACTTGACAAAAAATTTCCACAACGTGACAAAAGTACTATGCTTAAGCACGTAAAAATATTTCACAATTTGACAAAAAATTTTCACAACTTGACAAAAAATTTCCACAACTTGACAAAAAATTTTCACAACTTGGCAAAAAATTTTCACAACTTGACAAAAATATTTCACAACTTGACAAAAAATTTCCACAACGTGACTAAAAATTTCCACAACGTGACAAAAATATTTCACAACGTGACAAAAATATTTCACAACTTGACAAAAATATTTCACAACATGACAAAAATTTTCCACGACTTTACAAAAAAATATCAATAATTGTTTTTTGATGGCAAAGTTTTCGGTAGTATGCAGACCCCATGCAAATGAGTGGGAGACGAGACATACACGGGAGGGGACCTGTTTCTGGTAATTGATAAAAATTAAAATTTGTTTGCTGCAATGACCATCAATTTATGCCTATTTTTGAGACTGACCCCTACAGCCGCCCTGCAATGCATCTACGGATAATATGCCTAGAAAACACTTGAAAAGACTGCGAATTTTTTTGTTATTTTCGCGACGTATTGTTATATCGTATTTGTCTTATGCGAAACAGATCACATTTGCAGCATATCCGATATATTCGCTGATCTAAATGGCTGCCTCGTTCATTTTCACTGTAATTTTCAGCAAAATTGGTTGTACATCATTCGTGACTTGTCGTGTACGTGCTTTCTTCGAACAGTAAATAATACATACACGACATGCACGAGGGGCATCTCAGCAGGGAATATTTCTAGATAAAATAAGGTGAAAAGTACGGAAATCGGAAAAAATGATTGAAATTTAGTTTTTATGCTATTTTTGGTCTTTTTGGGCATAGTCCTCCCAAATCAGCGGTGGTCCCCCCAAAATAAGACGGCCAGCCACGTGCCTGTTTTATACCATTTTAGCATTTTTGGCACACCAGCTGATACCCCTAGATCGACCATGCAACCTGAGGAACAACACTGCAAGACAGGCCATGCTATAACAGGCGGCGCGGTGGGAGCCCCTCCCCTTACACACCCCTCCTTTCCCGTCTAAATGTTCTATATTCTTTAACGTTGCACCCTGGGATGACGTCAGGGTGCAGATTTTTACGTCATCGCCTATGTTATAACATAGGCTATCCTACAGCGTTGCGGTCCAGACTGCCAGCCATTACTACTAACGGATTTTAACTAAGATTTCTCTGCCAAATTTTTCCGCTTATAAGTCAGGGTAAATTGAATACAGCAGTAATAAAGTGCCTCTCAGGGGCTACACATCGCAGCAAACTGCATTTAAAAAACGTAATATTGAGTTATTTATGGGGGTGTAAAGTTCGAAATCAGAGGTAAAAAATGGGCGAAAAAACACGTTTTTTTCCGAATTTTGATTAATAAATCATACCAAATAATTTTTGCAAGAGAATTTTGGCACACAGGAATGTACTACGATTTAAAAGCTACAAATTGTACCAAACCGAACTTCTTTAAACTCAATGGGGAGTTCGGTACGGAATTTTAAAGTTTACAGTGTTCTAAATGATGGAAATACGTTTTTATTGCGTTTTTTGTTCGCCACTTTCTCCGTCCAGAAGTCGGGATAAGTCCAATAGAATAAAAATAAAGTGCTTTATATCGGGTGCATGTCAAAGCAAATTGTCTATACATTAATATTTAGCGAGTGTAAAGTCAAAAATTTGGTGTTTAAAATGTGTTTCTGTCTTGTTTTTTCTGCCTGCTTCTCCGGTTATGAGTCAGGGACACGATTATCAAGTCTAGAAATGGACCAGGAACCAAATTTGATATGCCAGTCTGGCGCATATGTTTACACTCTACAGTGTTGTAAAGTGGTTTACACCTATTGTTAGGTTTGCCCATAGAACATTATGGAGACTTAATTTTTTTCATAAATATCAATCGTAATATCGGAACAATATCAAAATTACGAATCTGACCAAAATCTTCTTTACACTAGGTGTTTTACATAAAGTTTACACTACATATGTATTTATCTTCGTTTTTGAGCATTCCAGAAACCTAATTTTTTCCTGGAGTCTAGAAATTTTCAAAGAATCAAATGTGAGACGTCACGTAGGGCGCGTTTGTTTACATCCAACAGTGATGTAAAGTAATTTATACTCATTGTTTATTTGTCCTCAGAGCATTGTGGACATGCAATTTTTTCATAATTGTTGATAATAATATCCGAGTAATATCAGATTTACAAATCGGAATAAAATCCTCTTTACATTAGGCGGTTGTGTAAAGTTTACACTGCTAATTAATCTTCGTTCTAGAGCTTTGCGAAAACCTGAATTTTTTGCCGAAATCTGAAAATTAACATGGGAATCAAATAAGGTACGTCAGCTGGGCGCGTTTGTTTACATTCAACAGTGATGTAAAGTGGTTTATTTTCGTTCTAGAGATTTGCAAAAACCTAAATTTTTTGCCAGAAATCTGAAAATTTACATGGAATCAAATAAGGGACGTCAGCTAGGCGCGTTTGTTTACACTCAACAGTGATGTAAAGTGGTTCACATCCGTGTCTATTTGTCATTAAACCGTTATGGAGACGTAATTTTTTCATGAATGTTGATCGTAATATCCGAGTAATATCGAATTTACAAATCCGACTAAAATCTTCTTTACACTTCGTTGCTAGTGTAAAGTTTACACTATATAATAAGCTTCATTCTAGAGCCTCACAGTAACTTATTTTTTCCCTAAAGTCGTAAAATATATATGGAAACAGATGTGATACGTCTGCTAGGGGCGCATTAAGAGTAGTGTAAAGTGATTAACACCTAATGTTAATTTGTTCTTGAAACATTATAGAGGTTTCATTTCTTAATAAATGCTGATCGTTATATCAGAGCAATATCGAAATTATTAATCCCACTAAAATTCTTTACACTCTTGTGTAAAGTTTAAAATGTAAATTAAGTTGAGCTCTAGAAAGTTTTGGAAGCATATTTCTTTACAGGATGTTCGACGTAGCATAAGAATTACTAATCAGAATGTTTGTTTCTTCTACAACTAGTAGCTTTATAAAGTTTAAACCATTCAATTATCAGAAGAACCGCAGAGTAAATGAAATCGTATTGTATTTCCAAATCTTGCTAATTAAAAGTGGGGTACTAGCAGAGAAAAATGCTCCGATGGAACAAAAAAGGGGAATATACTTGATTTTGTGAATTATCGAGGATGTAAAAGGAGGGGACTAGGAAAAATCTCCCTATGTTATATGCCAAGAATCGCAAAATATGTAAAAAATCAGACTTTCTCTAAACAATGCAAAAAATCGAAGTATATTCTGCGGCCTTTGAAAAATGTAAAAGTTTAGTAAACTATTGCTGTAGACATGTGTAAAGAGTATCTACATGAGGTCTGTTGCACGTCTGCTTCCGTGTTTCCTACTGCTTTGAACCAACAATATCATCGATTGTCTTGAATGCATCGATATGTACTATTTCATTCAATTCGCTTAGCTACTGCATTGCTAATTGGCTGCTTTTTTCAATCAATTTTTTTGGTAATTTGAATATTGCTTGCACTTTGACACTTGGAATGGCTGTATCTGCTAAGTGACATGCTTAGTAATAATGAAATACGAACAACTTAATTATGATTTGTTAACAGCATTTCACTTTCAGTCACATCATTAAGCAACTCAAAGTTGAATGAAGTCTGCAAAAAGTTGCATTGCGTAATATGCTTTTAAGATATTATGTCAATCAGAAAACATTATTTTAAAATAATACGTTTTTTCAGAGACCGCAGAATATACTTCGATTTTTTGCATTGTTTAGAGAAAGTCTGATTTTTACATATTTTGCGATTCTTGGCATATAACATAGGGAGATTTTTCCTAGTCCCCTCCTTTTACATCCTCGATAATTCACAATCCCTAGTATATTCCCCTTTTTGTTCCATCGGAGCATTTTCTTTGCTAGTATTAGTCTGAACTTGAGGATTTCAATTTAAATTTATCCTATTGAATATTCAACTAGACAGAGAATTTATAAAATTTTCTGAAAATTAAATGCTCTGTAATATTTTAAAATCGTTAGGTACTTCTTAAAAGACGTTATTGCGTCCGCATACGTTGACATTAAAAGTAAATAAAGCCAAGTTAATAGACACTCTTTTAGATACAGCGCAGCACTAACTTCTAAGAACATTGTTTAAAATGATTAGTGTACGTTATTCAGGTTATAAACTGTTGTAATATCCGAATGACTTTAAGTGAATACACATAAGTCTGTGCTCAGTTTTAATCCATAAGTGCACAATAAGGCTGATGTAGAGACTGAAGGTGGTATAGTCTGTTCCATTCCAAACATCCCATTTTTTGCAAGTCTTATTACTGTAATATATTTTAGCTTCACAAATGGCATCTTTAATTATTCTCTCGTAAGAGCTGATTGCTTTAAACTTTTCTTATTCATGTTTAATAAGCTTGGTATAGCATGTGGCGCATCTAACATACCTGCGCAACAACCAAACCCGTAAAACATTCTACTACAGTAACAAGCCGTAAAGCGAAAAAGGGCCGTTTGGAATAGGAACAGACAATAGTCTATCTGTCTTATTAAATCGACTACGAAAGCAAAGTAATAATCGCGATACTGCTTATAGCAATTGACGAGTAAGTATGAATAGTTTCACTACCATAATTGCATTACTGTGTAAGCTGCTTTAAATTAATTTTGTAGCTATTTGCTTGAACGTTATAAATTGATTTTCATGCACAATAATCGGCGAAATATTGTGAAAAACAATTTGTCGCTCTCGAGGGGTCAGTTTTAATCACCAACTTCGTCTACACTTTAAAAAGTGACTCAGTGCTATTTACACTAAACATTGCTTGCTATTGCAGCAAATGCCAACACGACTAGAAGGCAAGGGTCAGAATGAAGCTTAGCGTCGATGCCCAACAGCCGATCGAGTCGATTTCGGATTTGATAGAAATTGATCCAAGCGATAGAATCACTTGCAAGGCAGATTTTAATAAAAAGGCCAAGAAGCGCCACTATCAGATCGTTTTGTTCAATCCAACGGACCGCGAGGTGTCCTACAAGTGGAAAAGCACGTCTCCGTCTCGAATTAAATTGAGACCCGCCTTCGGCTATCTGAAACCAATGAAACAAAGTGTAGTCATCGTAAGTACAAAATTCCGGTTAATATCAGAAAATTGAAAAATGCAGTGGAAAATTAATTATGTTTTACGTAAGTTCGACATTAGAATTACCAACTGTCAACGCTTTTCTGTTAAAACGTCGATTTGATCTATACTAACGTACACTGGCGGTTTAATGTCGATAAAAATTCTTATGAGAAAACCGCAAAACTCTGTGAAATCGTTTTCTGCGGAATAAGGAAAAAGTAATTTCTTCTGCGAAGATGATTGAGATATTCTGTAGAAAAATGAACTAGTATCACCTGCTTAGAGCTCGTATTCATTATAAATCAATGCACCTCACTCTCAACATGAATTCAAGTCACGCACAGACGTACAATGCGCTTAGGGAATTTTGGGGAGACTCTTTAGACCACTCAACATAGAAAAAGTGAAACATTTCCTGGGGAAAATAAGGCGAAATGAAGATCAACGGGCAAAAATAAAAATTGTCTTCAGAATTATTGAAATTGACAGGACCCTGTAGATTGACGCATCTTTTAAGTTATTTTAGCGTTTAAAGCAGTTTTTGAGATGATTTACCTGCTATAGCAACATGCTTCAAAATGTGGATTTATTGTATTTTATTCAAGAACGTGCTTGTTGAGATGAATACAGCTTGGATTCTATTTGCTAACGTAAATTTTAGATATCCTGTACATATGTAAAAAGTTTCAAATTAAACTCTGAAGAGTCAGAAGACACTAAAAAGGACATGTAGGAGGTACCTTCAATATGGTGTAATTAATTACTTTTTTGTTAACCAACAAGCCCTATTGGGAAATAATTTAAATGTTTTCTTAGCGTAATTTGTGTTACGAATGAAATCTAAGGTTTGAATTATGTGCTAAATATAGGTAAATTTGTCTTAAATTCTTTTATACCTTTGTCAGGAATGAGCAGATATTTCTCTGATGTTGAGCGCCATTATTCCTTCAATTCAGATAGTATTATCTTTCTGGGTATCGTAATTAAAAATACATACAAAAAGGATCATAAATTTAGTACTTTAAGAATAACGTTTATGATTTAAATAAAATCAGAAATTTTGCAACAACCCGCCAAAACGGCTTCATACTAATCTACTTTTAATTATTTACATTATTTAAATTAAATTTATTTATTTATTAAATACTAGACCAATTTAATTTAACTCCTTTAATATTTGATTTAATTTACATAAATTATTTCTTTTGGACTTTTTACACAGATGTACGTAAAGCCATTCAAGGAACCTTTGCCCGACCGATTACCTGAAGATGAACATATTAGCATATTATTGGCCGATGCTTCAGGGAATGTCGATAAACCTTTAAATCCGGTCCATTTTTGGCAGAAATCCAAATTACCTGCTTACCGTAAACGTCGTTTGAATTTGAACTTTGAACTATTGACCAACAAAAAGTCGGTGCATTCATCTACACGTACGAATTAGATGAAATCTATTTTTCGTGGCCAATGTTAGCTAACATAATAATTTGCCTCAGCTCATTTTACGCCTTTGAGACGAATAATTTGCATGTAACCTGTTGATACATAATGTTCCGTGTCATAAATATTTGTTCATTTTTTAGATTTAGAAAAATATAGTTATGTAGGTATGAATCTTCGATGGAATGTCTTAAGAATTTGTTAATAATTAATAATAAAGCTAATAATTTTTAGATTCGCCTCGTCCCTTTTAAGATTACTTCTATAATCTATTCATCAATGCTTACAGTCTGCAATAAATTCAGCGTGATTCAAATATAGACCACTTTAGTTGCGTACGTGTCTTAAGTGGAGCGAACACAGATGAGCGATTAGCCATGGCAGGTCTACGCATGAATATTGGATGGGTGGGAGGCTTGAATCCCAGAAGCCACATTCTCCCTTAAAATATCCCTGGCCTAGAGTGCTATTACGATAAATGCCAAAAAATTATGTCCTTTGATCCCTGATATCGACTTTTAGGCCTTTTTCACCTTTGAAAATTTTTGGACCCCCAAGAATTGAGGCCCGCTCACTATGTAGGTGGTGTAGTCCCAACACTTGCCACCGTCCCAACATTTCCACCATGAGTCCCAACATTGCCACCGTCCGAACACTGCCACCGTCCCAATAATGCCACCGCAAGTCCCAACATTGCCACCGTCCCAGCACTGCCACCCTGAGCCCAACATTGCCACAGCGAGTTCCAACATTCACACAGCAAGTCATACATAGACGTTGTTCATAGAGGTGGGAGAGGGTTTAAACCACACCCGGACGTGGGAGGTTTAGGGTATGCATGCACCCCTCAAGAAACCAAAATACCCCCAGAATTCAATTTTTGAAATTTTTTTGTTTTTATTTCAATTTTTTTGATGCCAACGGATAGTGCTCGATGAGAAACATTTAAAAATGGTGTTTTTTCGCCATACCACCATTTTTAAACCTATTTTTACCTTTGAAAATATTGCACCTCCCCTCAGAATTTTGGTGCCGCGTACCTGTGGTTTAAACCCCCTAGAAATTCAAACTCTCCAGAATCCAGCAGACCTCGCAGAATTGTATTTTCCGGCGTTTTCCTCGATGTTTGTCCCATCAGATCCTCTCCCAGAAATTATTGTCCGTTTCACACGACTTCGGTCATAAATTTTATAACTATCTCTGACAATAAGATGACAGATTGCAATTGTAGCATCCATCTAATATATAATTATCGTAACCCTCGGCTTACTGTCGATGAAAATTCTTAAAATTTATGCACGAAGTTATGTGAAACAGACGATTGTTGCTGCTCATGTGTTCACTAGCAAAGAAAAATGCTTTGATGGAACAAAAAAGGTAAATATACTTGAATTTCTTTATTGTTAAGGATGTAAAAGGAGGGTACTGGGGAAAATTTCCCTATATGCGCAGAAGCCATAGGAATGTGCTTAACAGTTAGACTTTCCCTAAACAACGCAAAAATCTAAGTACATTCTGCAGCCGGTGAAAAATGAGGGTGTAGTCATAAAACGTTCTCAAGTGTTTCGCAAAAGAGCATTGAAGACACTTCATGACTATTAATTAATCAATGTATTAGTTATTTAATGAAATCTTGACCTTCCACAATGCTCTGGCGTAAAAGATAATAGTGTAAACTTTACACCTACATGGCAACTCAATAGTCTGCATGAAAAACCACAAAAAATTTCTTTAAATCTTCCAAAATAAAGTTATCAAAATACTCGCCGTCGTAATCGAAATTACTACGGAAACTCTGTAGAAATGCGCGTAGGCCGCAGAATATACTTCGATTTTAGCGTTGTTTAAGGGAAGTCTAACTGTTTAGCACCTTCCTATGGCTTCTGCGCATATAGGAAAATTTTCCCTGGTCCCCTCCTTTTACATCCTTAACAATGAAGAAATTAAAGTATATTTACCTGTTTTGTTCCATCGGAGCATTTTTTGCTAGTTCCTTTCTTTTATTTAATATTTTAGGCCATATATCCATAGGTGGGCAGCGCTAAAATTCCACGGGTGCAAGTAGCTGAAGAAATTTGTTTTTTCGTCTTGAAGCCTTTACACTAAAATGATCACAGATCAAGAAATATTGCATTAAAAGAGAAAAAATTCTACCTTTTGAGATATTGTAGCCCTCTACATTATGAAACCAATTGGACTGCACAGAAACCAAAATTGAGTTAGATAAGCTTCAGGACACGCTAACAAAAAAACCCGTATACTTTACACTTTTGTGCAAGAACCATTAGGTAAAGAAATTTCAAGTTCAGATTCGTAATCTACAAGTCAGGGTCATCATTTTTAAAAAAAGATGGCCCTCCGCAAATTGTTTGATACCCAATCCTCTGGGTGGAAAAGTGTTTCTCAGTGTAAACTTTGCACTTGTGCCAATAACGCAATATTGGGTGCATAGAAACAAAATAAACTAGGATCTGTAACGCTAAGTTCAGGGCACATTTTAAGCATAATTAGCATGTTCCGCCTACTTAGCGGAGTAGCTGGAGAAATTTCGTTTTTCGTCTCGAAGCCTTTACACTACAACGATCACAGATCGAGAAATATTGCGCTTAAGAAGGAAAAAATTTTACGTTTAGAGATATTGTAACCCTCTACACTATAAAACTAATTAAACTGCGCAGTAACCAAAATTGAGTTAGATAAGCTTCGGAACACGCTAACAGTAAAAAAACCCGTATACTTTCCACTTTTGTGCAACAACCATTGAGTGTAAGGAAGTTTTAAGGTCAGATTCGTAATCTAAAACTTGAGGGTAACATATTAAAAAATTGGCCCTCCGCAAATTGTTTGATACCCAATGCTCTGGGCGGAAAAGTGCTTCTCAGTGTAAACATTACACTTGTGCTAATAACGCAATATTGGGGTGTATAGGAACAAAATAAATTAGGATCTGTAACGCTAAGGCCAGTGCACATTTTAAGCATAATTAGCACGTTCCGTATACTTAGCGGAGTAGCTTAGGAAATTTAGTTTTTCGTCTCGAACCCTTTACACTAAAACGATCACAGATCAAGAAATATTGCGTTTAGAGAAAAAAATTGATCCTTGAGATATTGTAAATCTCTACTTTATAAAACCAATTGGACTGCACAGAAACGAAAATTGAGATAGATAAGCTGAAAACACGCAAGGAGTAAAAAACCCGTATGCTTTACATTTTTGTGCAACAACCATTATGTGTAAAGTAATCTTAAGGTCAGATTCGTAATCTACAGCTCGGGGGAAACATTTTTTTCTAAATTGGCTTCCTGCAAATCATTTGATTTTTTTGTTTACACTTTGCACACTCATTGCTAACTCGGAATTGAGTGTGAACAAAAGAAAAAATGATACATCCAGTTTTTAAATCATCTATCGTTTAAAAAAACCGCACCTACCAGGTGCGTGCCGTTTTGCTGTGAGGGGGGACATAAAATTCGCACTCACTGTGATAAACATATAAGAGAAAAAGGTGGCCAAGTATATTATAGGTAGCGCTATCGCGCTACCTATGATATATATGTACCTACATACATACTACATGGAGGTACACATATAATCTAAAAGCATTAGGTATCTAATTTTTATAGATAATTTTGGTTAGTATCACAAGTGGGGGAGAATTTAAGGGTATGCACCCTCAATCAGAAGGCAAACCCCCCAGAATTCAATTTTTGAATTTTTTTTTGTTTTTTTTCGCAATTTTTGTGCCAATGGATAGTGAGTGCTATTTGAAAAATCTTGTGCCCCCGGAATTTAGGTGCTGCCCACCTATTGCTGGGATCGCCAGGGATGGATAAAATCAAGAACTTGTAAAAGGCTAAATCCTAAAATTTTTTGTATATTAATTCAATTCTACATATGTTGCATTTATGATGTATTGTCATGTAGAAGTTGTCTAGAAATATAGAATTTTGTATCTAAAGTGCTCTTTAATGCCTCAACTTCTAACTTCTCAATGGAGTTAATACGCACCCAGTAGTAATACCCTAAGGGGTTTAAATCCCCCCACAGCAACGTCCATGTGTGAATCGCTGTGTAAGTGTGCAGTGGCAATGTTGGGGTTCACAGGGTGGCAGTTCTGGAACGGTGGCATGTTGGGACTCGCGGTGACAGTGTTGAGACGGTGGCAGTGTTGGGACACGACACGATCATGTAGATATGCATAAGGCCAGATCCACAGAATTTTCAGCAAAAATTCTTTTTTCTTTCACACGTTACCACTATTGGTGGTATTACAGATTACACGTGAGTAATTTTCAATGGACAGAATCGGCGTAAGCTACAAATTTCTACGTTTCTTTACAAGATAATGATCTGATGTGAAAAAACCGATTTTCGTGATCTATGCACATAGCAACAGGACATTTGAACTTTTATTAACTGGGTAAAAAAATCAAATATAACTATTAAATAGGTAACCTATGTGTACACACATACATATACGGTGCGAAGCATGCGCACTGCACATCTGCAGATCTCGGGTCAGTCAGCAATGTTTTGAGTGGAAAAGACCTCAAAAACTGGCACAAGCGAACAGCTCACTTTCTAGTTAATTTCGAAGTATCGCGAAAAATTACAAAAAAATGACATGCTCAATGAGCGAGCGGACATCTTCTAAGAATGACCGTTTTTTCCCCAAAAATTAATCGATGGCTCTTCCTCCACGTCGTTTTCTGGAGAGCCATTCGAGCTGAGTATTTCTCGTGCGGCGCGTACGCCACTGATAAATGCTCCTAAAACGGTGCCCTGGGCATTTTCTGGCATCGCCGTATGTTCGCCGGCGAAAAATAAATACGGCTTGACGGGCTCTCTAACGGCATAGGCGTCTTTCTGGCTCATTCCTAGAACGACGAAAGCAAAAAATGAGTGAATAAAAAATCGTCTTTTAATGTTTTTGTGAAAAATTTTCTATTTATAAGTTTTTTACGCGAAAATTTGTTAGGTCGCAGTTGGTTTTGGACTACTTATGAAAAATCTTTATTTTCTGCAAAAATGGTTTTTGGTCGAGCGTTGCTCAAAAATTATGTAAAGTCGCTTGGAATGGAACATTATCTTCCAGTTTTCTTTTTCCCGTGTCGCTTTGCTAATAATAAATTACGCCAAAGCCCACGTGTGTTCAAAAGGCTCTAGAATAAATGAAACAGACCAACCAGGCTCGCGCACAAGAGGAAATGGGTAATTTTTTTATATAAAGTTAAACATTCTCACTTTTTATCGGATTTTTTAATCATATTATCCAAAATTTGAGACTTCATTAAAGGTACACTTGCTTCCAAAATGTCGTATCCAGACGTGCACGCGGGGGAGGGCTTACGGGGTCCTACCCCCTAGAATGGATAAATGGAAAATTTTATAGGGAAAATGAGGCAAAATGAAGGCCAAAAACGAACGATATTTTCTTCAAAAGTGCTTCAAATTGACCAGAAACTGTATAATAACATAGGTATTTTAACGCTATTTTAGCGCTTAAACCAGTTTTTGAAATCATTTTGTCCCAAAAACGCAATTTCCGATCCTCCCCCAGACCGGCTGACCCCCTCCAGATCGGCTATGTTGTGCATCTATGGTCGCATCTATCGCATCGTATAACCAGTTCCTGACGATAAGAGCGAGTCTACGCAAGAGTATGAAGTTATTTTTTATTCTTTATATCTTCTTCTATTTTTTTTGATCCCTATTTTTAAATATGATGACTAACTAGCCTATATGTAAATGTGCATATAAACCATATTCTGGTGGTCCGTTGGGGACAAATTGCCAAATAGCACCAAAAATTTAAATCCAGGGTCTTATCGATTTTGGGGGTGTTTCAGATTCTGAGGGGGGTTTAACAGACCCCGCCTTCATGCGTGCTAAGCGGTATTTTTTAAATAATTTTTCATTTTATTTTTATGACAAAACTATTTGTTAGACAGGAGAAGCATAAAAATTTCTGGCTTATTTCTTTTTAGTGCAATAATTATTAACATTATTCATCTCTATTTTTGCAACAACAAAAATTTTTTCAAATATAGTTTTGCCAAAGACCTTTTTTTGAAATGCCAACATTTATTCGAGTTTCAACAGTACTTTGGCGATGCTTTAACAAGTTTATATCCTACATAACTACATGCAGGAACTTACAGGATCCTCTATTCTGCGGACCTATCCAAAATGTAGGGATCGAGTGTAGACTGTAGAGTTATACATTATCCAATGGCAATAATACTTCGATTCAGGACAGTTCATTTTTATATGCAAACTTAAGTTTTTAGGGGCATGTTAATCATACATGACATGAATATGGATGAGAGGTTGGAAACCCACGAATTGGAAAAAATTCCCGCAGACCGCAGAATTCAATTTTTGTAATTTTTTTCACGATGTTTATGACGCAATACATAGAGCTCGATGAGACACGATGTAAACCTACCCCACCCCAATTTTTTGCCATATTTTGGCCTCCATCAGAAAATTTTTGACCCTTAAGAGCTAACCAGAAGATTTTCTTGCTGCCGTTGCTGAATCTTCAATCCTACCAGCCAAAATGAACTTCTTATCCTCAAGACTTATCTTGCTTACCAGGTTTCGCGAATGAATAAGCTCCATTAATAAACGGTTCTGATCCCCAATTAACAATTTTTGTGTATATTATACGGGCAGAATCAATTATTTTTCCGCCGAATATGCATCGCAGTCTGTCAAGGACTAAAAATGTAAAAAACGTCATTCTGTAATCAAATAAGTAAAGTAATCAAGTTTTTAAATAAGAATTACCGACTGTATTCAAATTCTATAAAGCATTCATATAAGTACCATTTTTACAAGTTAATCGTATATTTTGCTTTAAGAAATTTTTTTATGAGAAAAAAGTGTAAAGGAAAAAGTTTGACGCAAATTTTTAGCTAGCTACAAACTTAACTTTGATGAGGGGAAACCAAATAGATCTGCTGTAAGCATTATTTCTGTTTTTCTTACAAAGGTGTGAAAAATGAAAGAACGGATGATAATGCTATTTACGACCCAAATTAAATCTTAAAATTGAATTCTTACTTGCTGCTTTCAAAACTCACTCTAAATTCAATCATTATTGTTTTACGAACTTAGGCTCAGGATCGGTTCTCACAACAGAATACGATTTTTAGGCAAAAACAAGCAGTATGTGCAGTCGACGCTTAATGCAAAACTGAAATCCTGGATGCCCATTGTACTTAGAAAAATCTGCAAAATCAAAAAGGACAAAAAATTGGTGGTATATTGACGAAAAAGCATTTTCACGCGTTTTCCATCAAACTCCACATGTACGCTTCAAGAACATTGCGAAAAGGAGAATATTTTCAAAGGTGGGATTTTTCGAGGCCTAGACAATTTGAAGAGAATCTACCGGATTGTGGGGTATCCACAACAAACATCTTGCATGCTTGCACAACTTTAAAGGCAGTTTAATAGGAAATATATTGCGTTATCCGTCGTACGAGTGCATTCTAGCAACAGATCAAACCATGGCAAAAATACTAAAATCGCCAATTTTTTAGCGTTTTGCTCTCTCGTTTTAAATATATTTTTATTTCCATACATTTTTATATATTTTTATAATAGGTTACTTAGTGATGTTTCGGTCACTTGCCGTTTAAAATATTCAAACTGAAATTTTTATGTATGAAAGAAAGGCGTACTCTTCTCAATCACTTCAGCTTCGGTCATCTTTTCGGCCAAAGCTACTCCTTTCCCGGCAATCATAGCCAGCAAACCATTTACGCCATTAATTTTGTGCAAGTTGAGAATGTACGCGGGGAATCCGGTAGGGTCGTTGGCGGTAATACAGATGCATTCTTTACTGTGGAGCCAAAATGCGCTATCGAACATGATCAAAACCTTCAATTTACTTTCGAAGCCTGCAGATAAGACTAGAAATAAGAAATAAAAAAAGTGATAAATTTGGAGAAATGGAATATTTTTAAAACAGAAAGAATAAGCGTTTCAAACACGCAATATATGTATGTACACCTTAAGCAATAGTATTCAATAAGGAAAGCTTCACATGAGGATATAGCAAAAAACAAGATATGACAAAATACAGAACTGGTGAAAACAAAAATTTTCTTTGAAATTGTTTCAGCTTAACCAGAAAGTGTGGATTAACATAATTCCACGCTAATTTAGCATTAAACTATAAAAAATCATAGTTTGAGTTCATTTTTGCCCAAAAAAGGTCGTTGACTGGCAGTGGCGGATCTAGGATTTCCGTAAAGGGGGTAGTGCTCCAATTTTTCCCAAAGCAGTCAAAAATAGGAGTCAGAAAATTCGCACTTCACACATGCGAAATAGCGTTCTGCCATTTTGCTTTGTCTACTTTTATTTAAGGTCATTTTGGTATAACATTTTTCCCGAAAATTTCAAAATTTTCATCAATTTTGCACGAAAAAAGGATTAAATTTTTTACTTTAGCCAAGCGCTGGAAAATTTGTTATATTTAGTTAGAATGATGTTCATAGGCTCGAATAGTCATTTAAAATTCTTGTTACTACAAAAATACATTCCCGACGCCAAAATTTGGACTCCAAACCGCAAAAAACGTAATCAAGTGCCATGAATAGGTATTTTAGAAATTACGATTAAGGATGGTCAAAAATCAATGCAAATTACATATTCATTCTTTATCTCGCCAACTATTTCAAACCAATTGGGGGGGGGCAGCTGCCACTTAAATCCTGCCCTTTTGACTGCCCCCCCCTCAGAGCTTTTGACTCCCTGATCAGCCATGATCTGTGGTTGGTAGGACTATCGCATTTTTTAACAAGAAAAAGTGCAATGCATCAAATTTTATGGGAAGTCTGAATTTTGGCTACTGCAAAACCAGACAAACTCTGTTTCCCTACATATAGTAATTTTCACATACAGTAGACGCTTTTAATTGATTTTTGTCTGATTCAAACCCATAACTAAATTTTAAAGGGAAAGGGAAATTAGAGTGAAAAAATTTAAAAAAATATTCTGATCCGCATAAACAACGCCTTTTTAGTGGAAGAAATGTTCCAGTATTATTAGACGATAAACAAGCTTTCTCTAAACACAATTAATTCACTTTACAAATTCACAAAATTTACCAAATTTTTTTAAGGCGTCCGTGTGCGAATCAGGCAACGGGGGCTCAAACTTGATCAAGTTTTGCTTGAGCACGGATATTGGGACTGCAATAATCACGTGATCGGCCAGATAATGGGATAAATTATTAGTATTAGAACTTTCGCACGTTACACGAACTTTTCTTTGATTGATTTCGGAATTAAAGCGAACACTGGTAACTTGACATCCCATTATTAAACTGAATTTTCGGTCGCAAGCAAGCAGACTAAAAGGAATCGGCTTTAGGATGGCCAAAAAAGTATTAAGCATTGAAATAATTTTAGCTTCACTATAAATTGATTTCGCAGTCGGTTATAAACTGAACGGATATCAACTGTTATGGCAAAATGAAAGCATAAATGTACTAAAACAATAGCATGTCTTTACTAGCGAAAATGAAATTGTTTTCAACTATTTTGCAGACAAACAATTTAGGACAACATCACTGAATGAACAAGTAAAATAAATATTAATAATAAAAAAGGTCTTAAAAGGTATTACAAAAGAACCATCGAACAATATCTTTATTCGTAACATGAAGCGCTTAGCGACAGAGCATTGCTATTCGATGAAGTAGCCGCTTATACTATACATTTAGCATACTTGGTTTAAAGGTGGTTGGGCAATTATTGCCCAGTTCTGAATGCAAAGAAAATTTTATACAAGATTTCTCATCATATGTGGGCAGGAAGAAAATACTGGGGGTCTAATTGGATGAAATAGCCAAAAATGTTACTAAGAATATAATTTTGGGGTCTATAGTAATCTGCGAGGAGAGGGGGTTTCAACTTCTGCAGGGTGTAAACCCCTCTAAACCCACCACGCCAACGTGTGTTTCTTATACGTACGCGTTGTACTTTCTAAAATACGTAGCAATTTTTAAATGTATGCACAATATTATTCGATATATGTGTGTACAGGAATGCCGTAAAGATGCACTAATTTTAGTAAGAATTGCACTTACTAATGCAGTAAACGATCATAACCAGCCGATGCAACTGCATCAATACCACTCAATTTTAGGCGTTCTTTAGCGTTGGGTACACCATCAGAATATATTAAAGACACCTGAAGAAACTAAAATTTAAAATGTAAAAAATTAGATAAAAGGAATAAAATAAATGAAAATAAGAAAAATGTAAGATTTTTTCAGCTTGATGTACAACTTATTTCGTTGCCTTGTCTAGCATGGCTCCGTGATACGATTCCATCATCGGTATCATAAAATGCCTAATAATATCCGACTCCGTGAATTCTGGTCCTGAATTTTCAACAGCATTTTTGATCGGCGAGTCGTTCAAATTTTCACGAATCAGCTTGTTTCTAATGTCATTGATTCGCTACAAAAATGCAAGTACTAAGTATAATCTCTTTCTGTTCAAATAATGAATTATGACGATATGCCAAAAAACTTACGTCAGAAAAATTTGGCAATTTCAAACACTCGTTGTTACCGTACAATTTTCCTTGCCTGTCATAAATATCGACGAACCTCGATTGAAAAACGTCGTGAAAGATTAATTCGACGTTGGCTTTTTCCATAAGACGTCGAATAGGATGATTGTGATCGTTTCCCTGATGAAGCCACATGGCACCAAACTCTACGCGCTTATCTAAATTATATGGACGAAAAAAGGCAAATAAAGTAACAGAAATTTCGAAATTATAATTATTTTTTTCAAATGTAGAACCTGTTGATTTGATTTAGAAATATGCTAACAGTCCGGAACGTTATTATCGATACTTTTTTAATTAATTCAAGCAGATGATTCGTCTTAGGAAATAAAACGTTCTGGTGGTTCACAGATATTGAACGCTTCTAGTCGTCAAATTTTTCCTAGAGAGGCAGAGGAATCAATCATGGTGTTCACATCTTCTTTTATCCTCCCATTTGAATCTCGCAGTATGAAGTAGAAAAAAACAGAATTTAACATAATAACCACACATGGGTGTGGGAGAGTGTCTGGTACCCCCAGAATCCGGCGGACCCCCTCCAAATCGATAGACCTCCCCAGAATTTAATTTTTGGTACTATTTTTTTGGCGATCCCCGGAATAAGGGCTTCTATGATAATGACTATTTTTTGTTTCGGTGCCTAAACAAATCGCTTTTAATAAGTTATTACAGAATATTATTTTTCGTAATTCTGATGAATCATTATCACCATCATTATTGTCATTATAGACAAATCATGTAAAACTGTCCCTTTCCAATGTTTTTCTGATCATATCGGAAGAATTTTCTAAACACATTCTCCAACGCAAAACGACCCCTCAGTTAGGCCATTCTTTCATCTCAACAGGCATGAAAAATGCGTGTACGGTCTAGTGGCTCAATTGGGTCAGTTTTATAGCATTACAGTGGCTTCAAAAGTGCATTAAACGTTAAAATTGAAGTAGTTTGTTGATGAAATTCTCACTTTGACGGCCTTTAACTGATTTTTTGCATTAGATTTCTTATTCCTCCGTCTGTTTAGTAAGGCAATAGGTACTTTTTTCGAGAGTCTTCCTTATTTTTATCTAATCGAAAGAAATAACGTCGTGAATAATTTTTTTAGGTCAATTCAGGAAAATCTTTTTCAAACTCAATCCTCGAGATGAATTTTAAGCTCCTACAACATGACAATAAATATTTTATGTAGTACAATATTCATGCCATTAGCTTGCATAACTTGCACCAAATTGTTCTAATAACCTGGATATCCAGGTGGCACAAAGGACCATATCCGCCCACCGAATCTATTCGGATTAGCTTCCAGTACGGTTATATTATAATCCGTGTGATCGGCCAAATAGCGGGCGCTTGATAATCCAGCTACGCCAGAACCAATGATAATAATCGATTTTTCGCTAGTGGTCATTTTTCTGTCTATTATTAATTTTGATGACCAGTAAAGGGATCATATGGACTAACCTGGACAAACGGATTCATTTATAGATGCAAAGCATGGTCGATCTGGGGTGGGGGGTCGGCTGGTCTGATGTGTCAAGAATTGAGCTTAGCCAAAATGACCATAAAAACTAGTATTGGCGCTAAAGAAAGAGTTAAAACAACTTTCTTACACAGTTTCTGGCCAATTTTAGGCACCTTTTGAGAAAATTTAAATGTTTATTCGTTATTTGCCTTCAGTTTCCCTCATTTTCCCGAAAAAATATCCCATTTTTTAAACTCCACCCACGTGCATGTCTGGCTTTAACACGATACCAATAGAAAATTTTACGAAATAGGTGAAAATAAAAAAATTGAAAAATCTATTATTTTTTCGAATAAGCAATACTAACCACCATAGGTGGGCGGCACCTAAGTTCTGGGGGTGCAAGATTTTTCAAAGGTCAAAAATGGCCTTAAAAGTGGTGGCATGGCGAAAAGACACCAGTTTTCAACGTTTTTCATCGAGCACTATCCTTTGGCATCAAAAAATTGCGAAACAACCAAAAAAAATTCAAAATTTTAATTCTGAGGGTTTATTTTATTTCTGGTGGAGGGGGTATTTAGGTTTCTGGGGGTGCATACTCCCAAACCTCCCCCACACGCCTAGGTATGCTAACCACCCACCAGCCAATCAATCAGCCCACCAACCATTTTGTGAAAGGAAACCCGACCAAAAAAATTGAACTGCTGCTACCAATGGGAAGTCCGGCATTTGTCCAGTTATAGTCGACTAATATACTAATATTCTGTTATCCGTGTTTGTTATAATTTGCAAAGATTCATAGATTCGTTGGTTTGTTCGATGAACAGCTTTTAAACTGATAACAGGGCCAAAGGTAAATAGGAAAACATAGGCCATTAAGTAAATACAGAGCTGATAAGATAATAAGTTGCGACAATACCACACTTTATCAAGCCAACTTTGTTTCGCAGGTTTTTCCCTTTTTGTAGCATTTCATAAGTCATTTATCTATCCAGAATTAAATGCTCAAAAATAGATTAGCGTTGAGGAACAGGATTAAAAAAAATCAATTTTTCCTTTAATTAAAGGCGCATCGATGAATTATCATTTATGTTAACACATTATGTGTAATCATTATTCAAATAACTACCAAGCGTTGTCTTCCAAAATCTGTACATAATGTACAAAGATATGTAAACCGAGCGAATATTGTACAAGATGCAGTGGTGCATGTGGGATTTTCGTAAGGGGGCGGTATCCCAACTTTTCTGGGACAGTCAAACATAGGCCCAAAAATATGCCCAAAACGTGCGAAATATTGTTTTCGGCGTTTTACATCGTCTACTTTTATTTAAAATAGTTTTTGACGCAACATTTATTTGAAAAATTTTAAAATTTTCGACAATTTTAGCGGAAAAATCATTAAATTTCTTTGACGGAAATTTCAAAAATTATGCTTTAAAATGTTAAAAAAACTTTGCTGAAATAGCTGTTCCTGCCCTTGGAATCGTTTTAAATAACCTATTCCTTGAGCAAAAATATGGCTTCCAGGCCGTCAAGAAAGTAAACACTAACGGCTATTTTGGGCCCATGGGGGCAACCCCCGCCCCCTTAAATACGCCTCTGTATAGATGCACTGTTATGCTACCAAAGGAATATCTTTGAGAAAATCATAATTAAACTTTAATAGCGTAGATGAAATGCTTACTAATGATGGAAATAAAGTCGAAGGTGAAGTGAGCTGAACATGCATGCAAGTACCTATCTGATGTTTTTGTTTTTTTATCGAACGGTTTGAGTGAGAAAAATAATCTCATTTGGGATTTCTACGTACATATTGCAAGTGAATAATTAATAAAAAATGGACATTTATACATCAAGTATATTTTGCTGCGATCCTTTGATTGAAATTTGCCACAAAATTGCAACGTCATTGTTTTTTGCTATATTTTATTGAAGTCGAGGTATACGCTGAAAGAAACTTCGGCTGTTGAATTCAAAATCGACTTAATTTTCTTATCAATTCGCTTTTTGTTGTCAACCTGTAGATTGATTTTTGACCTAAGCTATTGAAAAGCTAGAAAAGCTATGCAGATAACGCGCGCTTGCCTTCAGTCACAATGCGCAAGAATTGTTAAAAACCGAATCTCGCGAAAATTCGAATCCAAAGCAATTTTCAATTGAATCAAATGCTCACTCGCTGTAAAAAATTGTTGAATTTAGGTTAATCCTTGGCCGTGCATTAGAGTAAAATCCTACGAAACAAAGTTGGGTTAATACTACCCGCATTCCAAATATCGTCATAGGCGTAGCGACTATTCACGCCACTACCTAATGTAGGAAGTGCACTTATGTACACTTTCGAAAATCGTCTGCGGCAGCCAGGCCCGTAGCCAGGAATTATTGACTGGGGGTGCGAGCATAGATGGGCAGCACCAAAATTCTGGGGTGCAAGATTTTTCAAAAGTAAAAAAATGGTCTTAAAAATGGTGCTGGGGCGAAAAACGCCATTTTTCAACGTTTCTCATCAATCACTATCAATTGGCATCAAAAAAATTGCGGAAAAAACAAAAAAAAATCGAAAATTGAATTCTGCAGAGTATTTTTGTTTTTGTGAGGTGTTTGGAGGTATTTCATACCCCCCAAACACCTCACACCCACGTGTGGGTGCGAGCATAATTTAAAGTGACCGCTCAGGCATCAATACATATTAATTTGGAGTTTGTTGAAAAAAAAACTGTTCACTTTACATATGGAGTCTTCTTTATATTTTGGCCTAAGGGGTATTCCGAGCACTTGTGGGCGTGGGGGCTATGCACCCTCCAGAAGTCCGAATACCCCCCAGCAACCAAAGTACCCCTACAGAATTCGATTTTTGGATTTTTTAGTTTTTTTCGCAATTTTTGATGCCAATGGATAGTGCTAGATGCTAAACGTTGAAAAATGGTGTTTTTTCGCCATACCACAATTCTTAAGACCATTTTTTGACCATTGAAAAATCCTGCACACCCCAACCCCTAGAATATGTGTGCTGCCCACCTAAATATGATCCGAGCCGGTGACTCCGAATTTCTGATTAAACTGGCCCGATCGAGCGGCTGGAACTCGGAAACAAAGGGTTATTCGAAAAACTTTTGACGATTATAGAGGTCACGGTTTTTTTGTATTCGGCAAAGATTTTTCCCGATGTACAAAGACTTTTAAGGACCGTCTTTGTACATGTACAAAGATTTTCGGAAAGACAAAACTGTAAAAAGGTGTAGAATTCACAAAAAGTTTCGGCGCTTCGCGCCGAAATTAGTAATTGTTTGTCCTCTATATCTTTAAAATGGCAGAATTTGCATTTAGGATGGAAAAATGTTAAAGTTTTTGGCGTCTTGCGCCGTTTTGAAACAATATTCAGTAATTTTCGCGTCAGAAACAAAGAAATTAAGTAAAATACACTAACAAAGGTCGAAAAACCCTGTTTTACCACACTAAATCGCAACTGTACCATATTATAGTACACAAGCATTTGCATGCACAAAATGTACAAAGACTTTTGGGATCATCTTTGCAAATGTACAAACGGACCTTGTACAAAAAAAACACTGATAGAGGCACAGGTAATCACCGCAGTGCAAAACTTTTACGTCAGTCTAAACTAACTTTTGTTCTGGGGTTTGTTGGACCTCCGATTCCGAATTAATTTATCAAAATTCCTGAACTACTACTTAAAACAGCTAAAAAACGGGTTCATAAGAATTTACGGAAGGTCATGATAAACTTGACTAATCAATGAGGGCGAGCTCACAACAAGCCAAAATATCAACCTATGAATGCTCTCTGTAAACAATGTGTAAATCAAATGAAAGCAGCAAACACACGGCTTTCCAATCATACGTGGGCAGCGAGAAAATTCTGGGATGCAAGATTTTTCAAAGGTCAAAAAATGGCCTTCTAATAGTTAATTTTGCATGGAAGCTTTTGTGATCGTTTACAATGCAGACGAACTTTAATTTACTTTTTGTGCAGTATACAATGTTCTCTAATTGTAAAACGAGCGAGAACATGAAGCAAGAAAATTTATTTAAATGAGCAAAATAACATGAACATTGTAAAGTGATTTAAGGAATGTGCTGAGCTAAAATTGTAAATTTTGGTGCGCATGGTTATTTTTGGTAACCATTTATATCTATCTTTTTTTGTAAATGTGAGCGAAGCGACCCATTTGCAAACAACGTTTCATTAGGCTTTGAGGTTATAAAAAATTTAAAGTGCCTGCAAAAGTGCTCCAAACTAACACAATAGTTGTGATATTCTACAGTACACCGAGTTATAGGGAGACTTTTGCCTAGTGATGTAAAAGATCATCTGGATCTGATCTTTTTATCCAGATTCAGATCCAGATCCAGATCATCTGGATCTGGATCTGGTTATTTTCTGATCTGATTATCTGATCTGTATCTGGATCTGCCAGAAAATCCGAACCCGATCTTTATCTGGATCTGGATCTGTTTAGTCAAGTTATATCTGCTTAAACAAATCAGAAAGTTATTTTTGCACGAAATTTCTTTCTGTTTTACGATTCACTATAGGTAGGTTATCTAATAAGTTGTAGCCTTACATGCATGGATTGTGTCCTAACAGTCCATGAGTCCCAACAGCCCCACTGTCCCAACAGCCCCACCATCCCAACAGCTCCACCAAAATCCCAACAGCCCCACCCATCCCAACAGCCCCACCAGTCACAAAAGCCCACCGTCCCAATAGCCCCACCAATGATCCCAACAGCCACACCAATCCCAACAGCCCCACCAATCCCAATAGCCCCACCAATCTCAACAGCCCCACCAATCTCAACAGCCCTACATATCCAAACTGTCCCACCGTCCCACCAACCCCACCGTTCCAGCAGCCCCACCGTCTTAACAGCCCCACCAACAATCCCAACAGCCCTACCAGTCCCAGGAGCCCCACCAATTCCTAGCAGTTCCACCGTTTCAGCAGTCCTACCGTTGCAACAGTCGCACTCTCCTAAGCACACATAAGCGTGGGGGAAGGGATGTTTAGAGTTAAACCCCCCAAACCCGAAATTCTGGAAATTCCGCAAATTATGTTAGACCCCCAGAACTTTATTTTTGGCACATTTCTCGGTCACTTTAACACAACAGACCCACAGAATTTGTTCGCTGCCAATGTTGGTTCCAACTGCCCCACTGTTATAATCATAGATGCACAGCACGACCGGTCTGGAGAAGGAGTTTTGAGTCAAAAATTGACCTCAAAACTGGTATGAATGTTAAAATAGCGTAAAAACTACGCTAATCCACACTTTCTGGCTATTTTGAAGCAGATAGCGTGAACGTTTTGATTTTCATTTAATTTTAACACTTATCTTTCCTTTTTCACTAGAATATTTTTCATTTTTTCTGGTTGTGTGAAGTAGACCATAATGAGCAGGAATCCAATCTTGCGAGATGACTCGAATGAGGCAAAATCCTGGATTGCGCACAAATGCTGAAGCTTCAATTCGGGCAGGTCTATCAGTTTCTCAGGTTCACTTTTTCTGGAAATGTAAAGCTGTACACTCGTTTATGGTCTTGATGAAATATACGAATTCGGAAAATTGTCAAAAAATATCTGTCATAAAAAATTGATATTGCTTGATTTTATTATATCGTATAATAGCGATTGCAGTAATGGTGAGGCTACTGGGATTACTGGTGGGGCTGCTGGGACGTTGGGGCTGTTGGAACGGTAGGACTGTTGGGATTGGTGGGGCTGTTGGGATTGGTGGGGCTGTTGGGATTTGTGGGGCTTTAGGGATTGGTGGGGCTGTTGGGATTGGTTGGGCTGTTGTGATAATTGGTGGAGCTGTTGGAACGGTGGGGCTGTTGGGACCGGTGGTGCTGTTGGGACGGGTGGGGCTGTTAGGATTTTTGGTGGGGCTGTTGAAACGGTGGGACTGTAGGGATGGTGGGGCTGTTGGGACTGGTGAGGCTGTTTAGACATCACCCATGCACGCGGGGGTAAGGGAAGGGTCTGCTGGGGGTTTTGACCCCCCAGATCCGTGCTGACGCCCCCAGAATGGCCAAAAAAGTGCCGCTGACCCCCCATAATTTTTTGTTTTCAGAAAAATTTTTGAAGCTCCGCAGAAAAGTAAGTTAAGTGATAAAAATGTATTGAAGGTTGTTTTTTCACATAAATTATCATCAGAATTGACCTTTGGGAGACTTTTTGCCTTAAATTGGGAAAATCTCAAATTTTTTCGAAACATTTTTGTTGAAAAAGTTATTTCAGTCGACGCGCGACATCGAGAAACGTCTAAAAACAATGTTTTCAGTGCCCATGGGCCATTTTTATCGCTTTTTTGATGTTTGAAAAAAATTTGACCATGACCCCCCAGCATTTCTGTGCTTTCTTCATAGTATTGCATTTTGTGTTGTTAGGTAAATGTATTGTTTGTGTTTTATTTGACAGTGATATCCCCCTGAAATAATACACCCTTTCTTTCTTGCAAGCGATCGAAAGAAGCATTTGTTTCTCCTGTTTAACTACAATGTTGCCAAATTCCAGACATCTCACGTTCCTGTGAATATTGAATGCCGTTTCGTTTATAAAGTTGTCAATTAAAGCTGTTGTAATAATTTTACATTTTTATGCCTCAATTTCATGCCCATTGGTTAAAGTCGAAACTTGTGAGTTTTTACTTTTTAGACAATTTTTACTGATATCATTTTTATTTAAAAGCTCTAAAATGCAAATTTTCCTCGGCTCTGCCCCAGACCCTTCTGGGGGGGCTCTTATATGAGTCCTGCCAACCAAGACCCCCAATCCATGTGGACTCTAGCGCTTTACGCTCTCCTTTTTAGCAATACAAATTGCTGCACAAAAAATATTTTTATCTGGATTTGTATCTGTATCTGGATCTTTTTAAATTTTGATCTGGCAAAACGATCTGGATCTGGATCTGGTTATTTTCTGATCTGGTTATCTGATCTGGATCTGGATCTGCCAGAAAATCTGAACCTGATCTTTATCTGGATCTGGATCTGGGTAAAAATCTGGATCTTTTACATCACTACGCCACGCTTAAGCCGCTTTACTGCATCAAGATTTTAAACCACTTCTGTAGCCTGATTCATGCGAATTGAATTGAAGAGAAAACCTCAAAGTTAAATGTAACAGACTTTAATTTCGAGCTATCTGTGTGTGTGTGTGTGTGTGTGTGTGTGTCAGAGAGAAAGCTTTTTACTGTATTATCATGTGATCCTCATATTTTGACTCAATGAGAATTCTGTGCCCCTGATTCCAAATTTTCGATCAAAACGGCTCGATCGGACTTCAGAAACCCGGAAGCAACGAAAAAAAGAAAAACGTGTTTTAAATGTGCATTTTCTGAACATGTATCTTCAATCGCAGCAGATAAATTTTATTTAAATTCTAACTAGATATTAACGATGTCACGGCTAACCTACCTATAGTCTGTTTCATTTAGCTTTGAGGTTTTGTAAAAATTTAAAATGACTACAAAAGTGTTTTAAACTGGTGCGGTCAATATGATATTCTATAGTATATCGAGTCATATAGAGACTTCTTAAGCAGCATTACTGCATCAAAATTTTAAACCACTTTTGTAGCCTGATTCTTGCCGAAAAATTTGAAAGAAAACCGCAAAGTTAAATGAAACAGACTATAACTGTAGAATTTGAAGAAAATTCATGGATTGGTTTTTGAGATATAGGGGCGCAAACTTTTACTATTCATTACATAAAATTTTGGGTTTTTGCCTTTTTGCAGAAGCACGGCTAGAGTGTTACTCCCAAATTTGGCCCCTAAGGTTTATTGAACCTCTAATTCCGATTTGACTACTTAAAATCATCGATATAGCACCATTAAACAGCTAGCGGACGGGTTAACAGTAAATAACGTAAGGTTCTAACAAGGACGATTATATCATTGAAAGCAAACTCGCAGCAAGCCAAAATATTAAATTATAAATACTGTCTTTAATGGTGTGAATTAACGTGCATGCAATTTGATGTAAACCAAGCGAATGCAGCAAGCGCATATGGCTTTCGAAAATTCTAATACAATTTTAAATATTTCTTGTATGTACTAGCGGCTGATTTCACATGGAACTTTTTGCATTTGTGTAGAATGAGGACAAACTTTAGTAAAATTTTATGCGCAGTCTAAAATGACCGCTAATTGTGACACGCGCAGAAAAAAGGAAGCAAGAATAATAAGTAAGCAAAATAAAATTGGTCGTTGTAAAGTGACTAAAGAAATCAGCTTAGCTCAAATTGAAACATTTTGGTGAATATGGTGATTTACAACTACGTCCATATTTCACAAAACCTTGTGCAATGCATGGAATTCAATGTTCAGCGATTTGGCGAACAGCTAAAAAGTGGTTTCTAGTCAGCTTACTGCAGCACAATTCTGCATAATAGAACTTCATATGAATATTCATTGCTATGTACAATATAGTGAATGCTGCTTCAGTTTAAATCGCTTTTGTAATCGGTTTACATTGACTCAAGAATTGTGATCCATGCACAAGGTTTCGTGAAACGGATTATAATTTAATTTCTAGAGCGAAAGCAACCTTAGAACAGTTGTTAATTTCTGAGTAGCGCTTCTTAACGATATTTTGATACTTATCGTAAGACTGAGAGGTGCCAAACAATGGATATTACAGAGTGAGTGGAGAAAAGGCAATAAAATCTGAAAGGATTAAATAAAAATAATAAGATAACATTATAAGACAATAACAAATAAGACATATAAATTTATAGACAATTTTTGGCCTATTGGTCATCGATTAAATCCATCTTTTTAGCAAATTGGAAGCGAAGCGACCCATTTGCAAAACAGGTTGCTCTCAAATGGGGAAGCGAAGCATAGGTGAGCAGCACTGAAATTCTGGGGGTGGGGGTGAAAAAATTTTCAAAGGTCAAAAAATGGTCTTAAAAGTGGTCGTATGGCGAAAAAACACCAATTTTCGACGTTTCTCATCGAGCACTATCCAATGGCATCAAAAAATCGCTAAAAGAGCAAAAAAATTTCAAAATTTGAATTCTGGGGGGGGGGTATTTCAACTTCTGGGGGTGCATACCCCCCGAACCCCCCCCCCCCAACGCCCATGTGTGAAGCGAAGCGCCCCATTATCTAGAGCACCTATAATATTAATTTCGAGTTGTCTGTGTGTGTGCTTGTGTCCCAAAAAAAGTTTTATGAGATAATACAATGATACTCATATTTTGGCTCAATGGGCATTCCGAATATCTGATTCCGGATTTTCGGTCAAAATGGTTCGAACGGGCTCATGAAACCCGGAAACGACGGATTAATCAAATCAAATCAAATCAAAAGTTTATTTGTCACCAAACGAAAAAATGGGCAAATAATTTAAGTAAATCGACATCGAAACAGGCGTATTATTCTTCAATTGCATGAGAAAATTTCCGATACATACATTATATAATTCCAAACGATAACCAAACAACTACCTGTGCGCATAAATTACGGTTTTATTGATGCGAAATGATATTAAATCTGGACCAAAAAGTTTGATAGACAAGGACACGTAAAGGCCAATTAGAAATGCGCTTACTTACGGCCCTGAAGAAAAGCATCAAAATCAAGGGTTTTCAATCTCATCATAAACGCTTTCGAGTTAGGAGCTTGTATAACATGCTCAGGCAAAGAATTCCATACAGAAACAATTCGATTACAAATTTCGTATTTTCTAATGTTCAGAATTGATTTGTTTACAATTAGTTTCCGAGAGTTTGTGGCACGATTTGACCCCGTATTGAGAACAAAAAAGTCTTCAAAAGGCAGTGCTTGAAATTTTATGATAGAATAGGCCATGTTTAAATCAAAATAGAGCCGTCGAAGTTCTAGGCGTTCGAGACACAAATTCCTTCAATCTAAAATCATAAGATAGAGTTTTATCATTGAATAACCGCTTTGTGAACCTTCGTTGTACATTTTCTACTAAATTTATGTCCTTTATGAGGTAGGGGTTCGGAACTACAGTGCTGTACTCAAGAATGGGCCTAACATAAGTTGTAAAAGCCTTTATCAGCATTGCGTTTTGTTTTGAAACAAAAGTTCGAAAAATCAGGTTCGAGACTCTCATCGATTTTTACTATATATTCACAATGAACTCTAGATTTCAAATTTTTTGATATCAAAACACCAAGATCTTTCACGTCAGTTGCATCTTTTGGTATTTGAAAATCATCGATTTTGTAACAATATTCAGGGTTAGAACTTCCCATCTGCAAAACAAAACATTTATCTAATGATATCTTCAGCTGCCACACGTCAGCCCAAGTTTTGATGTGCATCAAATCATTTTGCAAATCGATAAAGTTTGAGGCAAGATTAGAGATCTTAATATCATCAGCAAAAAGTGAGATAGAACTGGTAGTTTATCATCACATCATCACACAAGTCGTTTATGTACAGAAAAACATTGTAGGACCTAATACACTACCTTGAGGGACCCAACTCAAAACGGGAAGTGAATCAGACAAGAAATTTCCCATTTTAACTTTTTGGGATCTCCCATTCAAGAAAGCTTTCAACCAGTTCAAGCAAAAACCATTAATGCCATATGCACCCAATTTAACTAAAAGTTTCTTGTGTGACACTGTGTCAAAAGCTTTGCAAAAATCGATGTAGATTGGCGATTTTTCGTCAAGGTTTTTCGACCATTCATTTTTACACTCTAATAGCTGTAAGGCGCACGACTTATTTTTTCTAAATCCAAACTGGCAATCACTGACTTAACTATGCTTATTGAGACGAGTCGTAATGTTTTCATTTATTATCGATTCCATGATTTTGCAAGGGATGCAACAAAGGGATATGGGCCTGTAGTTTTCCGGCGATGACATGTCACCTTTTTTGTGTATGGGCACTACAATGGCTTCACTCCAAAGGGTTGGTATGCTTCCTGTCCTGTAGGAAATTTCAAAGATTGTAGCAAGCGGTTGTGCCAAAAACAATTTGAGTCTCTTAACAAAAAAGGTATATAGGTTATCGGGACCAACTGACAATGACGGTTTGAGGCGGTTTAAAGCAACTGAAACAGGAATCAAATCAAATTTAACAGCAAAGTTTTCTTTACATTTAATTCTACTAGGAAAGTAAGGTAAAATATTGTCATCATTCACAAAAGTTGATACAAAAAATTTATTAAAAATGTCTGCCCTGTCAAAATCCTCATCAATAAATGTACCATCCTGGTTTCGTAGAAGTGGGATTTTCTTTTGACTTTTCAAACGTCGGTTGACAATAAAATAAAAAGTTTTTTAGATTCTTTGATTTCATTGACCTAGTTTCTTCATCAGCAAAAAATTGCTTGGTCGCATCTTAGGTAGCGCGTTAGCGCGTACCTATATATATTTGGGTACCCCCAACACCTGTGCACCCCCTACAGCTATAACGGGACACTTCTGGAAGGTGCGGTTTTTTTTAAAAGAAAGATAATAAAAAAAATTGGCTGCCCGTGTTTTTTTGTTTCTCTTGAAACTCAAAATTGACTGTGTAAAGAAGGTGTAAAGTTTTTGTGTAACGTTATAACATAGGACAAATTTTGGGACCTTTTTACTGCGGCATGTGGACAACTGAGTATTGATGACTCGAAGGATTGAACAGGATAGGATAATAGAGGGATGAATTCTACAGATGGCCCTTTTTTTGTTTTTTGAAATTCGCATTAGTTATCGAACGGCAGTGTAAAGAGTGCGAAAATCTGGGGGTGAAAAAGCACTTTTTGGTCGAGTTTTCAACCTGCCTAGGTCCGATACTAACTCCGATTATGAGGTTTTTAAAATGTTTTCTGACAGAAATGTAGAGCGGATCAAGGGCTACATTCTGCATATAAGCAAAGTCTCCTATGCTCTATGGTGAGTTAGATCCTGGGGTTTAAAGTTTACACTCTAGTGGATGGTGTAAAAAAACGGATTTTAACTAAGATTTCTCCGCCAATTTTTTCCGCTTATGAGTCAGTGTAAATGAAGACAGCATTAATAAAGTGCCTTACAGGGGCTAAACATCGCAGCAAACCGCATTTAAAAAACGCAATATTGAGTTATTTATGGGGGTGTAAAGTTCGAAATCAGAGGTAAAAAAATGGGCGAAAAAACACGTTTTTTCCGAATTTTGATTAATAAATCATACCAAATAATTTTTGCAAGAGAAATTTGGCACACAGGAATGTACTACGATTTAAAATCTACAAATTGTACCAAACCGAATTTCTTTAAACTCAATGGGGAGTTCGGTACGGAATTTCAAAGTTTACAGTGTTCTAAATGATGGAAAATACGTTTTTGTTGCCTTTTTTGTTCGCCACTTTCTCCGTCCAGAAGTCGGGATAAGTCTAATAGAATAAAAATAAAGTGCTTTATATCGGGTGCATGTCAAAGCAAATTGTCTATGCATTAATATTTAGCGAGTGTAAAGTCAAAAATTTGGAGTTTAAAATGCGTTTCTGTCTTGTTTTTTCTGCCTGCTTCTCCGGTTACGAGTCAGGGACACGTTTATCAAGTCTAGAAATGGACCAGGAACCAAATTTGATATGCCAGTCTGGCGCATATGTTTACACTCTACGGTGTTGTAAAGTAGTTTACACCAATTGTTAGTTTGCACATAGAACATTATGTAGACTTAATTTTTTCATAAATATTAATCGTAATATCGGAACAATATCAAAATTACGAATCTGACTAAAATCTTCTTTACACTAGGTGTTTACATGAAGTTTACACTACATATGTATTTATCTTCGTTTTTGAGCATTCCAGAAACCTAATTTTTTCCTGGAGTCTAGAAGTTTTCAAAGGATCAAATGTGAGACGTCACGTAGGCGCGTTTGCTTACATCCAACAGTGATGTAAAGTAGTTTACACTCATTGTTTATATGTCCTCAGACCATTGTAGAGACATAATTTTTTCATAAATGTTGATCATAATATCCGAGTAATTTTTTACACTGCATGTTAGCCTTTGTTCTAGAGCATTGCAAAAACCGAAATTTTTTCCTGAGATATAAAAATTTACAGGGATTGAAATATATACGTCAGTTGGGCGCGCTTGCTTACACTCAGTAGTATTGCAAAGTGGTTTAAACCTAATGTTTATTGTCTTTAAAACATTATGGAGACTCATTTTTCCATAAATGTTGAAATAAATATCGGAGCAATATCAAAATTACGAATCCGACTAAAATATTCTTCACGCTATGTGTTTGTGTAAAGTTTACATTACGTGTTAACCTTAATTCGATAGACTTGCAGAGACTTTGTAACTAAAGTCAAGAAATTTTCAAGGATTCATATATGAGACATCAATTAAGTGAGTTTGTTTACCCTCAAAAGTAATCTAAAGTGATTTAAAAATTATGTTCAAGTGTCCTTAGATCATTGAAGAGATGTAATTTTGTCTTAAATGGGTTGCATTAAAGTTAAATCCTTCTTAGCCGTGTTTATAATATGTTTCACAAAATCTTGCACATGGAGAGCTATCGTTTAATTGATGTAAATTGCCTGCAAAAGTGGTTTAAAATGAACCAGCAATCACACTACTGTGCACAGAAGTCGACAAAGATATGCAGCTTTATTGTAATCATGTACATTAATAAGCCGTAAACTGTTAGTATTCTCTACACCTAGTAGTTGTATAAAGTTTGCACTATTCATTTGTTGTTAATATGTAGTCTATACTACAAATTTATTTTACTGCCAAATCAAAGCGTTAGTGTTCCTTACATTTGATATTTGCGTGAAGTTTTTGAATTTTTGCCGAAAAACTTTGCCTTCTAATTTACCAACATCCCGCCTTTTCCATTTTCTTAAAGTTTAAAATCTTTTATAATTCTCTTAATAATTTAATGGTAGGTTTTAACTTTAAGTTTCTCTTGGTTTACAACTCTCGCTTAGCAAGCTCATTTTTCAAAACTTTTACATAGTGATCAGATTAGTCGCGTTTAGTTTGGAATTGGTGGACGGTCGTTATTTTATTACTCGGCTTAAATAAACCAAGTGACTATCTTTTGATTATTTTCTTTATCGCAAATTCAAACACCCAATTTTCAATTTGAAAATTGACCCAATTTTCAATTTGAAAATTGATCCAATTTTCAATTTGAAAATTGAAAATTGGGTGTTTTCAATTTCAAGTCACAACACATTGTGCTTGTGTATTGATTGAGTGAGGATTTGCAATATGAATTCATTGGTTAAATATTTGTGCTTGATTATAAGTGAACTGCACATTAAGAAGAAATAACTTAATGCAGTTTTAATTTGAAAATGGATGGTGTCAATAAGGTTGTCTTGTTTAAAAAGGATAATGCTGATGTTAAGAACAATATTGTTTTCCGCGTTCTCGGACTGTTGTCATTATTGTGGCATGTTACTGATTGTGTTTACTGACTGATGTACTGAAATCATGCTAATTAAAAGTAGGGTACTAGCAATTATGGATGTAAAAGGAGGGGACTAGGAAAAATCTACCTAAAGTCGGAAAATCTGCTAAAAATCACACTTTCTCTAAACAACGCAAAAAATCGATGTATATTCTGCGGCCAACAGATAAAAATAAATATTCAACCATAACAATGATTGAAACAGCAGCACGTTAGCTATGCAGTAGCTATGGGAAATGATATTAAGTAAACTAACAGTCTGCCAAGCCAATTGAATGAAATAGCAAACATCGAAGACAATTGAAGACATGGTTGGTTTAAAACAGTAGGAAACGCGTAAGTTGACTACACTAGCATGCAGCGATTGTGTGCACTAATCAATCGGCTCCTGCTTTGCTTGCTATAACGCTCATAAAATAAAACAACTTTAAATACAATACCTCTTAGTTTTCTATCAATCAGGTGCCAGCAATTTAAAAAAGTAACCTTGATAGATTTCGTTTATACACTCTTATCTGAAACTTCGAACATTATTTAAAAAAGACACTTTTTTAGAGGCCGCAGAATATACATCGATTTTTTGCGTTGCTTAGAGAAAGTGTGATTTTTAGCAGATTTTCCGACTTTAGGTAGATTTTTCCTAGTCCCCTCCTTTTACATCCATAATAATCCACAATTCCAAGTATATTCATCTTTTTTGTTCCATCGGAGCATTTTTCTTTGCTAGTTCCTTATCTCTTTGCTCAAATTTTTGCACTTTTCTAAAGTTTCGACATCTCGGTCAATTTTGTATTTATTCCAAAGTCTCCGTTTACGAGATTGCAATTTTAATCGCAAGTAGAACTTTTCTACGTCTTTCACTCTTCTTTGGAACAAATTCTGTTATGACGAATTCTATTACAGACAGAAAACTTCGGTAAAAATCATTTACAGTAATGGAGGAAGAAAAAATAACATCCCATTCAACAGAAGCCAAATACATTTCAATTGCTTCAAAGTTCGCTTTTCTAAAATCTAGTACGAAAATAGCTGATTCATTTTTATTTTCAGCTGCTAAGTTAAGATAAATCATTTCATGATCACTACTAGAAAAAGGTTCAATTACGTTTACATTATGCAGTAGGTCATAAGAAGTGCATAAAATTAAATCTAGCATTTTATCATTTCTACTAGGCTCATTTGTCACTAAAACTAAACCCAGATTTACGAAGCAATCATATAAAAGTTGGGTCAGTGGATTCCGAAGTGCGAAGTTTGCGGTAAAGTTCAAATCAGATAAATTGAAATCACCGAGTATTATGCAGTTATCCATGTTTTCAGTAAATTTTTCGAGGAGTAAACAAAACTTTTGTACATGGTCGAGATGATACCCGGGTGGCCTCACAAAATGAAACAAATGCTCCTGTGGGAATTTGCATGAAAATCAATTAGAAGGGTTTCAGGAAAATCGATAAAAGGTTCCTCTAGATTAATTTTGCTAACTTTTAACGAATTTTTTATAAAAAACAGCAACACCACCTCCCCTACGGATAAGTCTGTCACATCGATAAACATCAAACACTGAAGGTGCACAAAGAAGGCCATCAGTTATGGCATCTGTGAGCCATGTTTCACAAACAAAAATGAGATCATAGACAGCTAAAACTAGCATTGCCTGAAGTTTACTGATCCTGTTTTCACGACTTCTAGCGTTAAAAAGAATGCATTTTATGCCTAATTTATCATTTTTAACCCAAGCGGACTTCTTAGGGGCCGCAGTACCCTATGCTCGAGGCAAAAATTTTTGGCGCGAAAATTTTTTCAATTCATATAAATTACGATCTATGAACCAGTCAGATCGGCTTTTGAAAATTCGGAATCGCATTTTACCTTGATGATACGGGGCAGTTCAGTACCATCTCGACGCGAGTTGATGGTTGGACCAGAACGGCGCATATTGACGATTTTAGTGTCGTCAAAACCGGTAAGCGCCAAAAAACTTTTTACATCATCATTCAAACTTGTGTCATTGTTGAGTGGGGTAAAGTTTTCCAGAACGGCAGTCGCCTTTTTCGAGTCGGCCTCCAAAGCATCTTTGACGGCTGACACAACAATTTTATTGATGTCTGCAGTCGGCGCTACGGGTAAAGTTTTCGAACGAACGCATGAATCGAATTTTTTGGCTAAATCGTCGAGTTTTACATTAACAGATGACTCGAATGTATCGAACCGCTTTTCAAAAGTATCGAATTTCTTTTCGACGACCACTAGCCTTTGTTCGACCGCAAAATAACGTTTGCCGGCGGGCAAACAACGAGGACAAAAAATACTTGGTCCAAGGTCGAAATAAAATTATAAGCGTCGTCGCTCAATCGTAGGCAACTCGAGTGGAACCAAAATCGACAAAAGTCGCAAAATATGGCTAACGAATCGTCGTCGGCCTCTTTTTTGCATTCAGGGCAAAAATGTTTTTCGGACGCGGTACTAGTCACTGATGCCGATCTGTTTATTCTTTTGTTTTTGGCGCTGCCACCCATTGTTCAATTAGCCTCTAATGAGGATTAAAAACTGCTATCCCTCAATTGCTTTATAACTTGGGTAAAATACACCCTTATTTAATGAGGGTTAAAAAAATTGCTACTTACTTACCTACCTAGGTACATCAGGTACATTATACCACTGCTGTGTACGTGTAAAGCATATATGTGTATAGATACACTGTTGTTCGTCGCTGCTGCACTTAAACCGTTGAAGCTATGATTCAATGTCCCTACACATGTAGCTGCTTCACACATACGAAGCAATGGTGAGGTTTTTACAGTACTTAGGTAGATTACGTAGGTACATAGGTTGTAGGTTGCTGCATGATACCGCACAACAAGCAAATGTCTTGTTACTGTAATTAGGAGTTGCAGTAATGAGCATATTCGATACCGAGCGTTTTCATCGCTTTATGTTAAAAACGAACTATATGTTTGCTATTTTCAATCAATACACGCAAATCATAAAAAATTGAGTGATTAAAATATCGAAACCAAGGCGGTTGCATATGAGTAGATAATAGTAGGTTTGGTAAGTTTACTGGTGTGTGCATTATCGGAAATTCCTATGTTTGCAAGTTTAGTCTTTTGCACAATAAAAGTTTAAATATTATTAACTGTAGACGTTCGTGCGAATAGATCGATTCTAGCCAGTGTTGTCAGGTTGGCGGTTTTTCTTCCATTTTGGCACTTTTTTAATTTTTTGGAAGTATTCCTCTCCTAATAATAATAATACAATACTAATGCTCCATTCAGAAAAAACACAAGGACAAAACAAAGTCACAAGAAAAATAAAATAGCATATTGTTAAATGTGAAATGTCCTGGACACACAGGCAAATAAATTGCGCTTACGTGTGTCCAGGGTTGGCAAGGCTGGGTTTTTTAAATCTGAGTTTTTTTAAATTTTTTGTGGGTTTTTTGGGTGCAAAAAATCATTGGGTTTTGGGTTTTTGGGTTTTTCATCCACATGTTACCAATTTTTAAAATAGACTAATGCACTGCAGCTTTTGTCAGCAAAATTTGAGCAAGATTGTGATGAAGAAGAAGTGGATACTATAGAGTAGCTGGATAAAATTACAGTCACATATATGTTCTTTTGTCAATTACGAAGCAGTTTATGGAGATTTTATCGAAATCTATATTCGATCATTTCTAAACATACTTGCAAGTGCAATTGAAGGGTATCATTCGACATAACTGAGTTTGGGAATCCGCGAACCGCGATAGGAGAAGGATAGAGGTGTTAGAACAAACGAAGACCAGCCAAGTGGCAGTCGCAATGAAGGATCGATTTTGTTGTTGGGTTTCAATATTAGCTGAATAAAGTTGTTGCTCTTTGTTTGTTTCGTGTCTTGCAACTGTTGGAAGTATTTCGAGCTACTGTATGTAATTCCCAATAAAACCCTAAAAAACCCAAAAAACCCAAAATTCAAAATTTTCAAATCTGGGTTTTTCCATCCCTGCGTGTGCCCCATCGAAAAATTTCCGGAATCAACCTTTTTCAAATTCCTCTAAAATGTCTCAACATTTGGAGAATTTTGGATTTTAGAAATTTAAAATTTAGAATTTACTATGCTTAACCACAGGGTGGCAGTTTTTTGAGGAGCCTGTGGCAGTTTTTTTGCAGGCCGCTTCCATATTCTCTGTACAGGAGGTGGAAGTTTTTCTTGAGAATTGTGGCAATGTTTGAAATTTTGACCTGCCAATACTGATGCTTGCCGCACGGGTGTGCGAACAGACAGTGCGGAAGGTAGCTACGTTTTTCTACTTAGCCTGCACTTTGATTGAAGAGTAATCAATGTCTTCATGGTTGTTACGTTTGACTATGCGTTTGTTGCGAGATTCAATCAGCTTGCAATCGTGTCTTTGATTTCAAATTTATAATGTTGACTTTCCTTGTTTCGTTTTATTCCTTGCTTGGCATTCATTGGGATAAAATATTATTATCATTCCATTTTTGATTCTACACAGGTATATCTATCTATCTTTACAAAAATACTTACACTTTATTTTAGCGTTCTGAGTTCGCTTTTATATGGGCAGTAATTATTTGCAGTCAACTGCAAATAATTCAGGATACAGTGAAATATAATTTGCAGTCAAAAACCAGTGACCTAGAATGCAAATAATTCAGTAAGTACACTGTTATATTATTTGCAGTCAAGGTAGTTGGTTTTTGACTGCAAATAATATTACACTGTGCGTAATATTTACAGTCTAGGCTGCTGCTTTTTGACTGCAAATAATACTACACTGTGCGCAATATTATTTGCAGTCTATGTCACTGGTTTTCGACTGCAAATAATATTACATTCTGTCTGAACTTATTTGCAGTCTGGGCCGTTGGTTTTCGATTGCAAATAATTTTACATTGTGTACTATATTGTTTACAGTTGACTGCAAATAATTACTGCCTTCTATATGTATGAGTAAATTTAGCTGAAAATTCGTAAAATTTTGGCACTTTCTGCCCGATTACGAAATCTGAAAAGAGTTTTTCCTCAACTCCCCTTTAAATATTTTGACTGAAAATCACAAAAAATTTGTCGCCTAATGTCGAATATCATAATTTGTCCTAACACAGCACAATCAGTTTTTATAATCCTAGAGTATAATTTGCATCTATCTCTTTGCGTTTACAGGTTCAATGCAGGAATTTAAATCTTTGTGACCAATCAGCACTGTTTGTTATTATTTGAAAATAAAACAGTATAGCTTCTTAATGTTTCTGTTTTATTTCACATAATTGTTATCGCATTTTTCGCATCTATTCATCTATTCTGTTAAATCAATTGATAATGTTAATCTTATTTCTGGCTCTGCAAATTGTTTTTTGCTTTCAGTGTCGAGTTTTAACTTAAAAAAATCGTTGAAACTTCGGCGCATGACGAAGTAAAGTTGTTTTAGACATCATGGTCGTAATTTTTTTAAAGGAATTTCATACTTTGACCCGCTTGCTTCTAAAAATTGTTATTCGTGTTCCTCTAAACAAAATCCTATATACAGGCCTCTTTTTTAGTATACCTATCAAAAATTATATTCAAATTTTGTATGTACAAATAATTTTGCTTGATTTTTGAATTTTGATGAATTTTTAAGAAAAAAAAATTTTCCGGTCCGGATATCTTTGTGCATGTGAGATAATATTTATTCATATATCGATAATGTACAAAGAAGCTCGTACGACCAAAAACAGTGATTCACATACTGACCTAATGTACGTATGCGTATTTCGATTCATAAAATTTAATGCATCTTTGATTTCTCAACTGTTCATGAGAGTCAGCGGTTTTCGCCGATTTTTATGACCGCTTTTCGCCGGTTTGGATTTCTAGCGTTGGCAGCACTGCAGGGCAGGGGCGGATTTAGGGGGCGGGGGGGGGGCGGCCGCCCCCCCCATTGGCCCAAAAAAAGTGCGAAAAATTAAGCATTTTTGAGCGATTTTTAGCGATTTTCGGGTTAAAACGGCTAATTTTTCCGCCCAAGTCAGGGTTCCGCCCCCCTTAGGGGTACCGCCCCCTTAGGAAAATCATAGATCCGCCACTGCTGCAGGGTTGTCTGGTGTATCCAATTAATTAATCATCCAGCTTTGAACTTTACTGCAAGATGGAATTCTATGTTTATCCTAAAGCGAGTTGATTTGCGCAGTGTTGTTTTATTGGTGTGTTCGAAACGTTCAATAAATGGTTTCAAAATCATAGCTACCGTGGGTTCATGGAATGGTAAGAAGGAATGAGAAATGGGAGCAGAGGAAAAACTTGAAAAATCAAAAAATGCTAATTAGACACGCTTTCATGTAGGAAAATATTTTTGATGAGGGCAATATAAAGGTTAGAGACAAGAGGCATCGTTGTTTCCGCGGCTCGTTCTGATATCATTGTTTGACGCTTTCTTTGAAAAAAATCGCAAAAAAAATTTCCGCCAAATTTCACAATTATAATTACAATTATAATTATAGTCTATTTAGTCCCAAGCGCGCGGTTTAAACACTCCATTTTTAGTCTTATAATGAGCTAAGACGTGTTTTGCATCTATGTCTTCTGTTCTATACGTGTTTTATGCCGATAATGAGATTTGCTCAAGAAGCAAGAGTACAGCAATTTTTTGGCGATGATTATGAATTTGCTGAAGAAGTTTGACCATTTTTTAGGATGAATTCAGAACCGTGATTCGGTCGATTTGGTAAAAATTTAAACCTTACGACTCAAAATTGAAGTGCTTTCTTGCAAAATTTTCTGGCACTTTGCCCCGGAACCCGCTGGAGGGAGGGAGGGTGCGCTTGAGCGCACCACCCCAGACCCCCAGCACTAAAAGAGATGGTTTCCATTGATTCTCGTCGTATCTAAGGTACCTATCTAGGTAGTAAAATTTGCAAAAAGTTCATCCTTTGATCCCCTTTATGTCTTATAAAAATTTTGGTCGTGCCCCTCTGGATACGGGCCTGAATACTACTCTTGTTAAATTTATGGAATTAGCTAAGTGACCACGCTGTAGTCTTAATACACATAACCTGATAGCTTTTAATTTAGAAACAATTCATTTAGGAGCTGTGTGTTGTTTGTGTTGTGACTCATGTATATAAATGGACCCGGGACATGATTAAATTTTTTCAAAAACAAGAGGGGAACTAAGGATGAATTCAAGAGAAAATGTTTACCATCACTAGAGCTTAGGTCCGTATCCAGCATTTTGTTGCGGAGGGCACACCAAATTTTTTCAGAACAAGGGGGATTAAAGGATGAATTAAAGACGAAAATTTTGCGACTAAAGAGCCGCACACTTTGCAAATTTTGCTACCCAGGTAGCTTAAATATGTTGAGAATCCAATGGATAATCTCTTTTTCGTGACTGGGGGTCGGGGGTGGCGCGCTCAAGTGCTCCCCAGCGGGGTCTGCGGCAGAGTCCTGGAAAATTTTGTAAAAAGAGCATCTTGAAGCTTAAACATGACCTTAAATTGTCATAGAATCAGCTTAATTTTGGTTATGAAATCAGAATCAAACTTCATCACTAAAATACTTTATCATCGGCAAAAAATGCCTATCATTCTCGCTTCTTGCACGTATCTCATTTTCTACGTGAAAACTGCAAAAAAACAAAAGACATACATACGAAATATGCTTTAGATTATATCAAGATTGAATATGAGTCTTTTAACCGCGAGTTAGGGACTGATGTATAATGATTAATACTTGTGAAATTCGGCGCGAAGCGCCGAAAATTTTATCGATTTTCCGCTAAAAAGGCAAGGGATGAGTAAAGAAAAAATTACTCTCAAATTTTATTTGGGGGCACATGCCCCCTATCTCTGAAACGGGCCTGCTAGAGCTGCACGCTTTGCAAATTCTGCTCTCCGGATACATTTTAGATATGGTGAGAATACAATGAAAACCGTATTTTTTAGAGATGGGGAGGTCTAGGGTGGCATGCTGAAGAACCCTCCTCAGCGGTGTCTGGGGCAGAGCCGCGGAAAAGTTTTTTCTTGAACTCTAATTCTGAAGCGTAACGTTAAAATTTTCACTAAATCAGCCGAATCTTGGTTCTATATTCAGCCTAAAAGTATTAAAGGTTTATCAGCAGAACAATCATCAACGCCAAAAAATTTGTCATTCTTGCTTCTCGCCTAAATATCTTTTTCTGCGTAAGACCTGTGAAGAACAGAAGACATAAGATACAGAATACATATTCTTTAAATTATAAAGACTGAATAATGAGTCTTTGAACAGCGCGCTTTGGGCTGAATAGATTCTAATTACTAGTCAAGAAATTTGGCGCGAGACGCCCAAATTTCTGTGTTTTTTTTGCTAAAAAACCAAAAGAGGTAACAGAAAAAATTGTTCTCAGCCTTTATTTCGGGGGAATGTTCCTCCTATCTGCCCCTGGATACGGGCCTGAGTGTAAATGAGCAATACATTGGTAAGTTTGATTGCTGACTTCAATTTATACGTATTGATTAATAACTCATCATTTGTCAAGTATAAATAATGTGCTACAGATCTTTTTAGTATGGCATTGACTGGAAACTCATCGGCCATTTTTGATTATTCCTGTTGTTGGCTAGCATGTTTGAACGTGAAAAAGTAACTCGCATAATGTTTTTGTTCGATCAAATAGAATATAATATTTGGAGGCATTATTTTTAATTTTTATTCCATGGGCTGCCATGAAAGCATTTATGCCAGTGATCACTCCCCGGTTGACTCGCTTGATTCTCAGAAAAAATCCGGTTGTATGCACAGGTAGGTTTCGAAATTGAATTATCTTCCAATTTAGGAAATCTGTTATTAAAAGTTGATAATCATTTGTAGTATGGGTAAACTGTAGTTTATTTACATTAGAAGTATTCGAAGAACGAACGCTAGTCTTGGGAAAATCGGTTTACTTTTTTTGTATGACCAGTTTTCCACTTTGCAAAAGGCGAGGGTCGTTACATCAGAGGGGCTGAAATGTATACCGTTTTAGACGGATTGATCATATTTTGGCGGATATGTAAGAGCTAAGAATTTTAGTGATGGGTAGTCGGCTATTTTTAGATGAGGGGCATATGATCTTCAATTTTTGGCCAAAAATGACAAAAACACCTTAAGTTGGGGGAAGTAAAAAATTTCTGGCTTTTGGGAAATGAGGACGACAAGTTCTAGGAGGTGAGGTCGAAGTGGTAATATCTGACGGCTCGTAGAAAAATTTGAACAACTATTCTTGTACTAAATGTGAATTAACAATATTGCACACTTTAAATAGCGAATTTTTTTCTGGAAGCGTATTTCAAGAAAAAGTCAATGATTCCGTTGATCAGTTCCACTTTTGTTCCAAACTTTCCTTCGAAGCTGATACGGGTAATGCTTAGATCCGCTTACTGTAATTTTACAGGAAAACTGTTCAAGTGCATCGAATAAAATTTTTGTATTTGTTGTTAATTATGTCTCCAAACGCCGAAAATTTCGGCAGTCTACATGCATTTGTTAACAAATTACGAGTCACCATCATACATGATGGGGCGGTCGAGGCGGGTTTCACTCCCCCAGAATAATTTTAACCCCCAGAAATTTTTTCACCCTCAGATTTCGTGATTTTTCAAAAATTTCCAAAAATTTCCTGAAAATTTGTGGGAAAGATCCCTTTCAAGCGTTTTTTGCTATCTATTTGTTTGCGCAGAAAAGTCAAATTTTTGGCGTTTCGCGCTATATATACACTCATGTCTTAACTATATTCTGTTCAATTTATTCGACTTTTTTTATTTTTTCAAAAGTTGTTGTTTTTATGCTTTAGAACGATAAAGCATCGTCAGAAACGCCGACAAACGATGTTTTTGACGCGTCCCCCTGAAAATCCCCCGCAAAAATTTTTTCACCCACCTCCCCCCTCAGTGTTTTTTGTACAAGGTCCGTTTGTACATGTACAAAGATGGTACATATTGCACACACAAATTTTTGGGTACTATATGGTACAGTAGCGATTTTAGTATTGCAAAAACAGAGTTGTTCGACCTTTGTTAGTGTATATCAGCTAGTTTCTGGGTTTCTGAGAGCAAACATCACTAAAAATCGATGGCGCGAAGTGCTGAGAAAGTTGACATTTTTTCTTTTAAAATGCAATTTCTGACATTTTATAAAGATGCATAGAACACACAATTACCCATTTCGGCGCGAAGCCGCCGAAAATTTATGCGAATTTCAAACTTTTTTTGCACTTTTTATTTTCCCAAAAATCTTTGTACATGTACAAAGACGGTCCCCAAGAGCCTTTGTACATCGAGGAAAATCTTTGCCGAATACAAAAAAAACACTGCACCCCCTGAATTGGCGATTTTCTAAAGATCCCACAAATTGAAAAGATGCTTTTAAAGCGTTTTTAGCTATCTATTTGCTCAAAAGTGCCAAATTTTTCGGCGCTTCGCGCCATTATACTCATGTTTTAAGTATATTTTAAGTATATAATATATATGTTCAGTTTGTTCCGACTTTTTCAAATTTTTTTTCGAATTTTTTTTAAAGTTTTTTTTGCTCTAGAAATATAGAGCATCGTCAGAAACGCTGAAAAACATGTTTTTGACGCGTACCTACCATTTTTGGACCTAAAGTAATTCCCACCAGAGTCCCCATGCTGTGCATGTATGGTACCCACTATTTTTAGGCGCAAAAAAGGCACTTTAAAATTCAAATTCTCCTCCCAGAATTCCTATGCTGTGCATACTTGGTGATCTGAATTTTTGCAAAAATTTTTGAATGATTTTTACGCTAAAATTCGAATCATGTAGTATTAGGAGAAAAGCTCTGAATTTAGAACAAACGTTTCCCTTTTTTAAAATTTTACTGAACAAGCAAACTAAGATTATATTACACCATGGTGAAGTTTCACTTCCTTATTTTACATACACGTTAGTACAGATAACCTTTTTTAGTAGTGTATGTACTGTTTTTTTAAACACCCTGTATATGTATTCTGCTGTTTGTAAGGTTAAGAGATTTAAATATGTCGTAATTGTCAATTGTGATAAGACTCGACTGTTTTTCAAAACCCGTAGAGAAAAAGAAAATAATTGGAAAAATTTTAATAAAAAATTCAAACTGTGCACGTGGGAGATGGCTTATTGATTCGAAATCCGCCTAGTTGCCAGAACCTTCAAAACTCACCCTTCCTCTATGCACATGCGCATTTGTTCTATTACTTTTCGCTTTTAATTCAGGGGTTCAAAGAGCTGTCGAAGATCAGTGAATTGCTTCAGGACAACGAATAGCGTTGAAAAGCTTAGCCCGGAGGAGCAGAAATTGTCCGATGGCCAAATAATGAAAAAGCGACCTCCCAACCACAAGGACAATGGTCACATGCTTTGCCACAGTGGCGATTCGATCATTGGCTCAAAACCAGACGAATCCGCCGCAGCTTCTAGTTTCAGCAATTCCGAGGTAGGTACTTTTTTCAATTTTACTATAGTTGATCTACTTGTTTTGGCCTTGAATTTTTATAGTAGGCATTAGGGATGGGAATGGCACCGGCACCGGCGCCAGCCTAGCACCGGCGCCGTGCCAACTAATAATAAAGATGATTTTAGCCAATTAAGTCATCTTTTTTACAAAAAAATTTCCCCAATTTAGCATTTTACTCTATTGTTGAATTATGTTCATATGCAGATATTAATACTCGATTCGTTAGTAATAATAATCACATTTTTTGCAGTAATTACACTAAGATTTTGACTCATCCTGCACGCAAGTCGTGAAATATTGCGAAACTGAAGCAAACATTCGGCTGTTTGACATGATATAATGTTATCCAATTAATTATTTAATTTTTGAAAACAAAATTATAATTATTTGAACTCTAATGTAGGCGTTGCTAGTAATTGGAGTCGACAGAATACCGACACGCATGGGTTCTTGCGGAAGTAATTCAGGGCTCTTAATTCCCGGAGAATAGTTGCTAGCTCAACTCTAGGAAAATGTGGCTGATTCCTGCAAAACTTTTGATTTCAAAAGCTTCAGAAAATATGATGTTCTACGCCTTTTCACTGATTTGTTGGCTCGAGCGCATTAATTTTTTCATTCTTTCGCTCTAAATACTCATTTTGGACTATTTATCATTGAATTTTATTTTTCGAAAACTGGTTGATTTTATATTTTAATGAGAAAGTTTAGTACGAAATGTAAAAATTGTGTTATTAGAGCTACTTATTTCTTTATGCCCAAGAAGTGGTGTTTTGAAAAATTTGCAGTCAGAATTTTCATACTTTTATCAATATGCGGTTGAAAAATAGTAATAAGAGAAAGCTCACCATGGCAAAAGCTGATGGATCTTACGTGAACATGAACAAAAATGTGTACAAATGCGCATTACGAAACAGCTGCATGATTGTTACTTAACCCCTTAAACATATTCTCATATACAAAGTATAGCACTATATTGGCACCGGCAACGGGAAAAAAGCGGCATCGGTGCACCTCTAGTAGGCATATTATTGCCTCACAATTGTAGTGCATATTTACAGTAAAACTCGATAGTTTCATGTATTTCCTGTAAGTCATAGTTTCCCACAGTTCAGCCAGACTTGAGGGCACACCTGGGCAATGCCCCCCATTCCGGCCCATCACCAGGACGGGCCAAACCAAAAGTTGGACGGGGTGAAGGGGTATTTTGGACGGGGCTATGTTTTGTACAGGAGAAAATTTTTGGAGATAATTTAAGGAAATGCCGTATACGGTATATCATGATCAGTTTGCAAAACATACACAGGAACCATCTTATTACACTGTTCGACACCTTTTTCATGGATGGAAATACCTTTTTTCAGTGATTGACCCACTGATTAAGCTGAACGACCCACCTTTTTCAGGCACGGACCCACCTTGACCCACCTTTTTTCAGGGACCCACCTTTTCAGGGACAGACCCACGTTTTTCAGGGTCTAGGGACCTACCCACCCTTTTGGCTGGAAGTTGGATGGAGCGAAACGTCAGCCATCGCCCAGGTATGCTTGAGGGAGGGGTAAAATCCCAGAATGCAGGACCGTTAAATGTAGAGTCTGTGACTTTTTGCGTGTCAGATGCGAAAATGCTCGTTTTACCTATGTACATAATCTATGTGATCTGCTTTAATGAAATGAGACTGCATTTTTTAGTGCTTTCTTTAGTCCATTTTGAAGTGTTTTGTTGCTTTTATCGATAGAAAATATATGAATTGATCGAAAAGTTTATTTTTTTAGACATTTTAAGCTTTTTAGGCAATTTATGGGAAATAACACAAAATTGTATTGGTACGGCGAAAATTTGGCATTGTTACGACTTTCGTCGTAGAAATTATGAAGATAATGTTCAATATCTCAAAATTGCCTGGCTGTAATTCGGTTCTAGGAGCTTGTAAGGTAGGGATAATTCCCTCACCTAATGGATTGTGCGCTCTAGATTTTTTAGACGTTTATTGCGCATCGAAAATTCGGGTTTAGAACTATTTTAGGAATTTTTTCATAGCTTCTATTTCCTAAATTGAACTAATTTTAAACTTAAAACATGATTGAATTTGAACTCAAGTGTCTTCAACTGGAAACATAAGTAAATTTGAACTTTGATTAGATTCAAATTGAAACACAAAATCTAGCACAGAAGCACAGCGACTCAAGAAGCTGAATAATTTTTAGCTATGATTGTTTCACTAACTTTATCGTATTAGTTTGTTAAATTTAATCTGCTCGATTTTCATTTATTTTAATTTTTTTATATTGATTATATCGTATTATTTTGTAATATGATTTTGTTTGAATATATCCTTGTTACAGGCCGACTAATTATCACATTTCTCTTAATTTAGAAAAAGATCTCCGAACGTTAAAACCATCGCATTCCTATCCATGGTCATCACTAAACGAAGCGTTTTTACGCGAAATTATCCGCCTTTTTCCCTTCCATTCATCAACCATTGATACTCATGCCGTTAATGCGACCTCCGCTAGTGCTCAGAAGTACAGATTGTATAAATACTGATAAATATTTATACAAATAACTATAGTACGTGCTGTCGATCCACAGTGTGACCGGTCTGGGGGTTAGTTAATGGAGTGTGGGTAAAATCCGGAACCAGAACCAGACTCAGGACAAATGGGTAAAATCCGAAACCGGGACCAGACTCAGGACAAATGGGTAAAATCCGGAACCAGACCCAGGACAAATAGGTAAAATCCGGAACCGGAACCGGACTCAGGACAAATGGGTAAAATCCGTACAATCAATCAGGACAATGTATTAGATATGTAGGGTCGGACTGGCCGGGACCGGACAATCAATCAGGACAATGACAAAATCAGGACAATATATTAAATATGCGAGGTCCCCAACGCCTAGCAAACGAGCATCACTCTGCTAATATGGAAACAAAAGGGCGACGTCAGCGATTGTCCTAACTACCGGCCCATACGACTGCTCTGCCACACCATGAAGATATTCGAACGAGTGATTGACATCCGCCTCTGTAACATTGTGAACATTTCAACCAACCAATGCGGGCTTGTCAAAGGGTGTGGCACGACAGACGCCATTCATGCTGTTTGCCTGCTCATGGAGAAACACTGAGAGAAGCAACAGAAGATCCACATGACATTCCTATACTTGGAGAAGGCGTTCGATGGCATACCACCAGTGATCGGACCGAGGGTACTTTTTGGACCCTCGGCCGAGGCCGAGGCGACTTAAAATCCTCGCCGAGGCCGAGGCCGAGGCCGAGGGTAATGCCGAGGGTCAAGCTTATATACCTATACCCATAAATAATACTCTTAGAATATTTTGTATGCACATGAGCTAGAGAATAATCGTAATATTAAACACTTTATCGAATGTCAAACTATTCATTTTTATTTCAATAATAGTAGATTAAATGTGTGAAGGATTTATTGAATAAAGTCAGCAGCATGAAAGCATACTTAATTTAACAAGTTGCTGTTGATGAAGACTTGGAAAAGTTGATATAAAATATGACTGAACAAGCACGTAAAAACTTTTATTGCTATAAATAAGAAGAAGAAGAAGGAAAATTTTATCACTAATACCAACTGTTAAAATACAAAATGACAAGATATATAATAAATGCAATAACGAATTAGTACAGGGACATGCGAGTCAATGGAATGACAAGTTTTACGCGCCCTATACAAGATATGTATCTAGGTAAATCAAAGTTTGCTAATCTAGATTTAAATATGTTTAGGTTAGGGGAAGAATCAATGAAGTCAGGAAGATCGTTCCAAACTGCGATGTATTTGTAAAAGAAATCAAACTTTTCTAAATTAGAATGTACAATAGGTATAACTAATTTAAATCTATTAATGCTACGGGTAATATTATGATTAAATACAAAAAAAATCATCAGCTTCCAAACATGATTTATGACAAATAATTTGATACATCATACACAGACAAATCTGCAAGCGTCTTAATTCAAGTCTGCACAATTTAAGTTGTGTTAAACGATCCTCGTAAGAAAGAATATTATTATAACCAAAAATATATTTAGTGAATCTACGTTGAACAGCTTCCAGTCTATCTATATCCCTAAGATAAGAGGGGTTCCATACACTGCAACAATACTCTAATAAAGGTCTAACATAACAACTATAAGCTTTAACAAGATTACCTTTATCACGCGAAAAAAATGATTTGCGTATTAAAATACATCTAAAGAAAGCTTTTTTAATCAAAGAATTATATTGTTCCTTAAGTTTTAAATTTCGAGGAATCAAAACTCCTAAATCACGGACAAACGGATCACTAGAAATAATTTCCCCATTTAGTCTATAAACAGCTTTTTGATTATTATTACCCAAATATAGAACTTGACTTTTGGTTCGAGAAATAGGTAAATCCCATGCAATCGCCCAGTCAATAATCTTATCTAAATCAGACGGTAATGATTTACAGTTACGACTAATATTGAAAATTTTGATATCATCTGCGAAGATATAAACGTACTACAAATATTATCACATATATCATTTATAAAAATCGAAAAGAGCGTAGGTCCAAGGACACTTCCTTGGACGACACCGCTGGTAACAGGCACATAATCTGAAAAAGACTGATTAACGCGAACACATTGGGAACGATTAAACAAATAGGCCTTTAACCATGCATACAAATTACCGTTTATTCCATATCCGTTTAACTTAATAAGAAGTTTTTCCATATTTACTTTATCAAAAGCTTTAGAGAAATCTAAATATATTATATCAACACTTTCTTTTTTAGCTAACGACTGAATCCATGAAAATTTACACTTTAACAATTGTGTTTCACAAGATTTATTCTTTTGAAAACCAAATTGAAAAGAAGATATTAGTTTATTAACCTTAAGAAAGTCTAACAATTGACTATTAATAATTCTTTCCATAATTTTGGCAATAGAACAACAAAGAGAAATGGGCCTGTAATTATCCACTAATGCTGGATGCCCCTTTTTTAAAATTGGAATAAAATGTGCGATGCTCCAAAGCTCAGGAATATTTCCGGACAGAAAAGATACAGTGAAAATACTAACTAACGGCTTTATCATTTGAAACGACAATTTTTTATAAAAAGATTACATATGCCATCGGGGCCAACTGCAATAGACTTATTTAGATGGTTAATGGCTTCCAATACGCGATCCTCACTAAAAATAACGTCAGAAAGCGAAAAATCACAGCGCTTCTGAAAAAGAAAATTCGCGTTAGTAATGTCACTAGAAAACACTGAAGCGAAATAATCATTAAAAATGTTAGCCTTGCGTAATGAATCGGTTATAACATTATTATCAGAAAATGTTAGAGGAGGAATTTCATTGCGACTTTTTAACCTATTATTTACAAAAGTATAGAAAGCTTTAGGATTATCATTCTTGAGCAATTTGTTTTCTTGAGAAGAGAAATAATTATGAATAGTTCTATGTAGAGCCTTACAATGATTTCGATATTTAACTTTAGTTCCTGGAGTTTTACACATTTGATACTTATACCATAGAGAACGTTTTTCAAGAAATAATTTATGTAAGCTTTTAGGGTATTTAAATTTTAATTTAGCCCTAAAAGTAGGTACAAAACTAAAAATAAGAGGATTTAATATACTTAAAAAAACATTATACATGTCATTAACTGTTTAGCATATAGAAAAAATGTCAGGCCAAGAAACAGAGGATAAAAAGTAGCTATACTCTCGTAGTCCGCTTTATTGAAATTTAAGCAAGGTTTATCTCCAGCTTGAAAAGTTCTGGTTAAAATTTCAAAAGAAATCGAATTATGGTCGCTTGTTGAAAAAGGAGGAAGAACCTGAATATTAAAAACGTTATATGCTGCAAATACTACATCAATCAAAGTATTATCGTGAGTATTTTCTTTAACTAACTGTTGCAGACCACTATCTGATAAGTAATCAAAAAATAATTCGTTTAATGGATTAAATGTAAAAGTAACATGAAACCAATCAATTTTAGGCAAATTTAGATCACCTACTATAATAACGGGATGACAACTATTAGTAGCCCATTCAATTAAATTACATATCCGAAGTGCAGTATCAAAATCATACTGAGGAGGTCTATAAACTAACAAACATCTCATAAGATCTCCACCTTTTAAAATTTCAACTACTAAAGTATCAGACACAAACAGAGAAGCAGGAACTTTAACGCATCGAGCATAAAGATAAGGTTTAGCAAAAATTAAAACTCCACCATGCCGCTTATTCTTACGATCTGATCGGAGAATAAGATAATTTTTTAACGGACATAATAGACTGTCGGAAATAGATTCATTTAACCAGGTTTCACAAAAAAATAATATATCGAATTTTGCAGTATTTAAGAGAAAGTGAAGTTACCCTAACTTATTCACAATACTACGAGAATTACATAGCAAACATTTAATATTAACAAAATAACGGGGCGAATTTACAGTGTCGAAGAAATAAACGAACAAACGAAATAAGCTAAGTAAAGACAGAACTGTAGCCATTGTTGTGCTCGCTTTTGCAGTAATGCATGTTTAAACACGCTTTTTCAGTCATCCAATTCTGGTGTAGTAGGTAATATGACAGAAACTGCACTGTACTTTCCGATCATAGTTTCCCAAGGTCCAGAGTTGAGGGAAGGGTGAAATCCCAAAATGGGGGACCAGTAAATTAAGTAGTGTCTTTGTATGAGCGAACAAATTTTTGTAGATATTTTATATAAATATATTTTTAAACATACCCATGTTCATATACTGCCAGCATGTGACCTGCAACCGGCATGCAGTCCTAAACAGTGTTTTTTGTGCAAGATGCCTTTTTACGCGTACAAAGATGGTATCCAAAAGTCTTTGAACATTTTGTACATGCAAATTTTTGTGTACTATCATAGTATGGTACAGTAGCGATTTAGTGTGGTAAAACAGAGTTTTTCGACCTTTGGTAGTGTATCTTAGCTAATTCCTGGGTTTCTGAATATTTGAACTTTTTCCATTCTACATGCAAATTCTACTATTTTAAAGATATATAGGACAGACAATTACTGATGCGCCGAAAATTTTCGGAAATTTTACACCTTTTTACTGTTTTTGTCTCTTCGAAAATCTTCGTGCATGTACAAAGACGGTCCTGAAAAGATTCTGTACATTATGAAAAATCTTTGCCGAATACAAAAAACCTTGGCCCTAAATGTGATAATTCGGCTTGAATTTAGTTGATAATATTAGTTCGGCGCGAAGTGCCGAAATTTTTATCAGCTTTTGATGAAATTTACACATAAAACTCGACTGAGAAACCTAAAACAACTTGTACTACAAAATCAGAAATATTACAGATATTGTAATATGCCAATTAAATCTTGTAATAAGCACTACTGTGCTTAGAAATCCAATGCAACATCAGGATAAATTAGTCAATTTTATCTTTGAACGGCAAAAAAGTGCAAACTTATTAAATAGTACTTATTTTGCATAAAATTTTTTAAAAAGTATAAATAGATACAAAAGATATTTAAATCTGCATAAAGATGCCTAGATTACACAAAAATTGATTTTGGAGTGTTTATTTCCCCTGCTTCAATCTAAATACAGTATATTAGAGATATTTTGCACGAAGCGCCAAAAATTTTTGAAATTTTCTAAAATATACTGAGAAACGATATAATTAATATCACTTTGTCCAAGAAAGTATTTTAACATTGTATAAAAAATGGCTCCAAAAAATGCACGAGCCAAAATTGATTCTTGGCAAAACCTGCATTTATTGGCCATTTTTAGGTGCGTTTTTGCGATTTTCGGCCGAAAACTCGTGATCATTTACCCCCTCTCCCATAAAAATGGCCAAAAACCATACGTGTAACAGAGGGAGGGTTTGGGGAATTCTCCATCCACCCAGGGTTGGACGTACTCCACACACCCTTCCCTCCAACGTCAGAAAATTTTGACCCACCCCCCAATTTTTGGCGAAAATTTGCGCTTTGTTGGCTATTTTTAGGTGCTTTTGCCATTTTTGACATAAAATTAGAGTCGCTAATCCCCCTCCTTCTAAAAATGGCCAGGGACCCCTACCCGAAATTTCAAGCCGTTACATGTATGCCAAGGAGCCCCTCCCGAAAATTTTGAGCTGTTGCATGCATATTTTATAGTAATAGTTAGTAGTCTATTCACTCTTGCTTATATTAAAAAATATTGTATCATTTGGTGAAATTCTAATAGCTGCACTTTTGCCATAGTAAAAATTAACTTCAAAAATTATTCAAAAGGTTTTCACCAAAAATCGTTTGACAGTGACTTGAGTCTTGTACCCTGAGAGGAGGGTAATAACCCTCCCTCACCCCCTTTGGGAATGTGTGTTTCCGATCCATGTAGCGAGCGTGAGGATTAAAACTTAGTCATCACATGAATAATAAATTGGCACTTCGCTGTGTAACTAACTTGGTGTAACTGGGTACGCGACTAAAACCATAAGAAAAGTCTATAGGTAATAAATAGCCTGTGTACTGCAGATGCATTCTAAATAGTTAATATTCAACGGATGTATAATATTAATTCAAATTTGATTTTAACCCTTGGCGCCTCGGCACTTTTTAGCTTCGCCCTCAGCGCCGAGGCCGAGGCTCCAAAAAACGCCGAGGATTGCCGAGGCCGAGGTCTCGGTCCGATCACTGCATACCACATGAGCTAATTTGGCATACAATCAGATCCTACAGCGTGCCAGAAGCCTACGTCCAGTGGTTCCAGCTGCTGTACCGCAATGTGACAAGCATAACCTGCTGCCCAGCGGGAACATCACCAACATTCGACGTATGTGTGGGCGTCCACCAGGCTCAGCCTTGTCCCCATTACTATTCGTCTTGTGCATGGACACAGTGATGACAGACATCCAGACGTAGCACCCTTGGACACTACTCTACGCCGACAATGTCGCTTTGGCGAGTGAAGATAAACCAATGCTTGAACTGTGGACCCTAGAATGGAACACATGTCTAGACAATTATGGTATGCGGCTGAACATCGGGAAAATTAAATATCTTGAATGTGGCGATCAAACTGATGACTCAATCCGCATTGATGGTCAAACGCTCAATAAAGTGGCTAAATTCAAATACCTGGGGTCACTGCTATCATCAGACTGTGAAACACTGCCTGATGTGCGGTCACGAGTCAATGCCGCCTGGGCAAAGTGGCGTCAAGTCACTGGCGTTCTTTGTGATCGAAAGATGCCACTGTATCTGAAAGCGAAAATCTACAAGACTATGGTCAGACCTGTAGCTCTATATGGATCGGAATGTTGGCCAGCTACAAAGAAACATGAATTCGCCCTAAATACGATGGAGATGCGCATGCTACAATGGTCAATTGGCCTTATGCGGCTCGACCACGTTACCAATGTGGATGTGCGACGGCGGCTTGGCGTTGCCCCAATCCAAGAGAAGGTGTGAGAGGGACGACTACGGTGGTTCGGACATGTCATGTGAAGCGAGGCCCACTCAGTTGCAGAAACAGCATTCAACCTGCATGTCAATGGCCAGTTGCCACGCAGGCGTCTGAAGAAATGGTGGATGGACACATTGGGTGAGGACATAAATATCGTCAATCTAGAACCACAAGACGCAGCAGATCGCACAAAATGGAGTCGACAAAGCAGACGAGCGGACCCTGCCCCTAGGCGAGACTAACGCCAGGAAGAAGAAGAAGAATATTAAACATTTGGGGTCAGACTAGCCGGGATGGGACAATTGGGTAAAATCCGGACAATCAATCAGGATAATGACAAAATCAATACAATGAGAGTGGGTTTGTTCCGGAACTATGCGAGGGTGCTTAAAGAGGGGCCTGATGGGGGTTCACAACCGCCACCAAGGTCCATGAGCGCCACCGAGGTTCACAAGCGCCACCGGGGTTCACAAGCACCACAGGGGTTCACAACCACCACCAAGGTCCATGAGCGCCACTGATATTCACAACTGCCACCGGGGTTCACAAGCGCCACCAGGGTTCACAAGCGCCACCGGGGTTCACAAGCGCCACCGGGGTTCACAAGCGCCATTGTATTGATTTTGTCATTTTCTTGATTGATTGCCCGGATTTTACCCAATTTGTCTCGTCCCGGCCAGTCCGACCCTACATATCTAATACATAATCCTGATTTTGTCATTGTCTTGTCCGGTTTCGGCCAGTCCGACCCTACATATCTAACACATTGTCCTGATCTTTTCATTGTCCTGATTGATTATCCGGATTTTACCCATTTGTCCTGAGTCTGGTTCCGGTTCCGGATTTTACCCATTTGCCCCGAGTCTGGTCCCATTTCCGGATTTTACCCATTTGTCCTGAGTCTGATTCCGGTTCCGATTCCAAGTTCCGGTTCCGGATTTTACCTTTTCTCTTAGTTACTGAGCTTTTCGGGTCAAAATAACCTCAATAATTGGTATAAAAAATGGAATAGCGTTGAAACTTTGTTAATCCACAGGTTTCGGACAAAGCACTTTTGAAGAAATTTTAGTTTTCCATCCATTTTTTAGCCTTCATTTTGATTTATTTTGTTCAAAAATTTCCCGTTTTTTTATTCTGGGAACTTTTGTGAATCCGGCTACTCCCCAAAAATCTATTGACTTCTAGAATTGAATTTGTGGCATGTTTTTGCGATTCTGGCAATTTTACATTAGCGAGACCCCCAAAATTCGTCTGCTGCCCATGTTTGGTCTATACCCTCAAACTCGCTCTTTCCATAGGCATATCTGATGCATACGAAAAGGATTGCCCAAAAAAGGCTATACCCCTGTATTATAACTAGGGATCGATCGGAGCTCCGGCTCCGGCTCCTCCGGCCATTTTCTGGTCCTCCGGCCTCCGGCGGCCGGAGGTACAAAAAAGGGGCCGGAGGCCAGAGGTTTTTTGAACCGAATCATCCAATGCTTTAACGCTCTTCTTTTCTTTTGAAGCTTAGTACTCAGATTGCCTATTTTGTGAATTTGTTTAAACACAGGTTTAATAAGTGAAGCTGTGAATGTGAACACTAATGTGGCATTGTGAATGCACCATTGGTGAAATATTATGTATATCATATATTTTGCTCAATGATGAACGAGAATATTTCAGATTGCAAAGCGAGCCGAGTCCGCGTTAATTCAGCGCACAAATGGATATAAATCCCTTTCGAGTGACAGAATAACAAACTTGGTGTGACGCAGTGTTTTTTTGTACAAGGTCCGTTTGTACATGTACAAAGATGGTCCCCAAAAGTCTGTAAATTTTGTACATGCAAATTTTTGTGTACTATAATATAGTACAGTAGCCATTTTAGTGTGGTAAAACAGGGTTTTCGACCTTTGGTAGTGTATAGTGTATATTAACTAATTTCTGCGTTTCTGACGCCAAACATTACTAAAAATTATCTGAAAACGGCGCGAAGCGCCGAAAAATGTGGACATTTTTCCATTCTAAATGCAAATTCTGCCATTTTAAAGATATATAGGACAAATAATTTATCAGTTCGGCGCGAAGCGCCGAAAATTCTGGGAATTTTACACCTTTTTACAGTTTTTGTCTTCCTAAAAATCTTCGTACATTTTGTACTTACAAAATTTTTGGGTACTATAATATGGTACAACAGCGTTTTTAGTGTGGTAAAAACAGAGTTCTTCGACTTTTCGTAGTGTGTTTTAGCTAATTTCTGGGTCTCCAAGGGCAAAAATCACTAAGAATCGTCTTAAAACGGCGCGAAGCGCCGAAAAATTCGACTTTTTTTACTTTCGAAATGCAATTTCTGCCTTTATAAAGATATATAGAACACACAATTACTCATTTCGGCGCCAAGCGCCGAAATTTTTTCGGATTTTAGACCTTTTTTTGCAATTTTTGTCTTCCCAAAAATCTTTGTACATGTACAAAGACGGTCCCGAATAGTCTTTGTACATCGGAAAAAATCTTTGCCGAGTACAAAAAAAAACACTGGTGCGACGTAGTCTGCTCACTTACTTTTTGAGCTATTACAGATTGTAGATATAAGTACATACAGACACATTGATAAGCTCTTTATGCTATGTTTATTTGGGTACTTTTCGAGTATAAGTGCATCCGGACAGTAAAGGCAAGCGAGAAAGCGGTGAGATTGGATCTAAAAATAGAAATGTGCTAATACTAATTAAATGATTTTTTCGATATTTACGGCTTGTGAAAATTCTACTTAATGAAAATTCTAAGTTCACCTCCGGCCTCCGGCTCCGGCCGGAGCCGGAGGTGACGATGGCCGGAGCTCCGGCTCCGGCCCGGAGGAAAAAAATGGACCTCCGGTCGATCCCTAATTATAACGTCATAACTTTGGCTTATGAGCGTAAGATTTTGAGACTATGCATTAGATAGATGAAAATTTTGTTATTCAAACAGTGAAAAATTAGGCCAGTTGTCTTTCCATATATCGTAGCGGCTCCTACCCTGTTTTGACATCGGTTATACCTCAGGGTTTTTGCATTATGTCGCATTGCTGATTGCTAATTTGTGTTTTTAAACAATGTCCTTCAGTCTGAAAGATTATTAATGCGTGCGATCATACATGTAACGGCTCAAAATTTTGAGTGGGGCCCTGAACAACTTTAGAGGGTAGATAAATGACTTCCAATTTTTGGCCAAAAACGCCTACAAAGGGCATAAAAATTCAATTTTTGCCAAAAATGTAGGTAAGGGTCGAAATTTTATGGCCTTTGGGCAGTGTTTTTTTTGTATTCGGCAAAGATTTTTCCCGATGTACAAAGACTTTTGGGGACCGTCTTTTAACATGTACAAAGATTTTCGGGAAGACGAAAACTTTGAAAAAGTTTTGAAATTCGCAAACATTTTCGGCGCCTCACGCCGAAATGAGTTATTGTGTGTTCTATATATCTTTATAATGTCAGAAATTGCATTTTAAAAGGAAAAATGTAAAATTTTCCGACGCTTCGCGCCGTTTTGAGACGATTATTAGTGATTTTTGCCCTCAGAAACCCAGAAATTAGCTAAAATACACTTCTAAAGGTCGAACAACTCTGTTTTTCCCACACTAAAATCGCTACTGTACCATTTAATAGTACCCGAAAATTTGTGTGTACAAAATGTACAAAGACTTTTAGGGACCATCTTTGTACATGTACAAACGGACCTTGTACAAAAAAACACTGCTTTTGGGGATGGGGGTACAACCTACTTTGGGCGGGGATCCTTTATCCCACCTGTTACATGTATGCATGCGATTGGTATTCAATAACAGAAACCCCTATATTTTCCACTGGGTGCGAAAACCGCAAGATATCGTCAAAAGGTTAGCAAATTAAATGCAAAGCCGAACAAGCTTTGGATCTTTCAACTATATTATAATCGCATGTAAGCAAAGCTCAAGTTGCTGGGTCAATTTTTATTTTTTTAATCTTCCAAAACGCTCAACTTTGAGTTAAACAAGAAACGTAAATTTTTTCTGCCTTTCGTGCCAAACTATTGATTTTTTGTGCCGTGTTCTTTGTAAAGCACAACGATTGACTGCAAAGATAAGAGTGAAGAAATGGTTTACGGACTGGATGATGAGAAATTACTTTTGTATATTGACGATAAAGTTTTTATGTTTAAGTATGAAATTAAGTCAAAAAGTTTTTCGAAATTTTTCTCAAACATCGTATACAGCTTGCTGAGAAACGCTCAAAAATTCTTTGTTCTTGATTTATAGCTACCTTTTTGGAGTTCTAGATATCTGACTTCAAGAATTTCGTCCCCTCACCAAAATAAAATCTTGGATACGCAGGAACGTAGCTGGCCATCCTATTTTGGGGGACCAACACCAATTTTGGGGGAACTAAGCCCAAAAAGGCCAAAAATAGCACAAAATAACGTTTAAAAAGCCCTATTTTTCCGGTTTTTCTGAATTTTGGGGGTCCAAACACCCCCATTCCCCACAAAGATACGTGCCTGTAAATACGGGCTGCATACACATATTATGTAAATATTACTTTTTTTGATTTGTTCAATCGTCTGGCTCAAAAATTTATGTATTTATATTGCGTCATTCGTTTAATTCGTTTATTCGTTCGTTTATTTATCATTTATTTATCATTCGTTTATTCGCAGTTTTTTGCCTCATTGTGATTATCGAGGCTCGTCGTTAATAGAATAATTAGATTTTGCGTGCCTTAATTTTTCGCATGATTTTTTCCGTTTTTATTCTCCGTTTCACCTCTGGACTACTCAGTTGTTTCTTTAAGTGGAAACTTTAACAGGGAAATTGGTAGAAGTAAACATATAGGTCAGGTACTTAATCAAACATGCACAGCATGGAAATTCTGGGGAAGGGTTGCCCTTCTGAGCCAAAAAACTATGTTACGCGTCAAAAGCATAATTTTTCGGCGCGTCTGACGATGCTGAATCCTTCTGATTGTTAACACATAAAAACCCCAAAAAATATGGACAAATTTGAATAAATCGAACAAGATTTAGTCAATAAACGAATAAAAGGGGTAAGTGTCTGAAATTGGACACTTTTGAGTCAAGAGATCGCTAAAAACGTTTGAGCCTGCACTTTTCTAGAATTTTTTGGAAAATCGCGAATTCAGGTGACCGAAAATTTCTGGAAGGAGGGAGGTGGAGGAGGCATACATGTAAGAGGGTGATGGGGGATCCCCCCACCTAAAGTTGGTTGTCCCCTATCCTGCCAAAGCCAGAAAATTTTTGACCACCTCCACCCTCCGATTTAGGAAAAAAATTGAATTTTTAGGCCGTTTTAAGACGATTTTTGGCCGTTTATGGCCAAAAATTGAGTTCATTTACTCTACCTAAAAATGGCCGTAGAACCCCTCTCAAATTTTTGAGCCGTTACATGAATAAGGGGGGTAAAACCCTAAACCATCCACATCAAATGTACGTAATTTTTTAAAGAAATGTTTAACAAAGTTCATTAAAATCAGAAATATGTTTATAAATTTAACATTTTATGTAAAAATTTTGTGGACACTTGTGAAACGTACGTAAAATGCATGTAGAATAAAATAACAGCATGACTTTACTACCATGTGGGCAGCAACCGCATTCAGATGGGTCATTTTCATGAGGCTGAAACCGAAAAACGCCAAAAATTTGGATCAGCCGATTTCTGAGGGGCTTTGGATTTTGGGGTCTGAATTATCTAGACCTCCCACGCGCTTAAATGATTAGTGATTTGATTATTACTTAAAAATGGTCGTACTCTTGGAAAGCAATTATTTCTCGCGCATGCTAGCCTTTTTCAGAATTTTTGGCTATATTTTATTTTTTTATTAAATAATTAGATCCTATCAAAATTTGTGTATTGTCAATTCGCCCGATTTTTTTCCAAAATCCAAACCAGTCATAAGCTTTTTTGCACACATATATCTAGAAACTTATAAAATGTCTCATGAAAAATGTCGTTTTCTCAAATTGAAGACAAACAATTACATTAAATGGAACCCGGTTAGTTTTATTGATTCATTAATGGCGTACTTAGCCGTTCAGCTTAACGCTCATACTTTTTCGTCGAACCTATTTAGGTGTTGTGTAAATTACAATGTCGAAAAGCTCTATTTTGTACCTACTGCGATTCTTATGTAAATAAGGCGTTTGTCGATTAAGCGCCAATCTTTCAAGTTAGCTAGCTAAATTGTGTAAAAAATCGACTTGGCAATTATTTACGGTGTTATTTGTTCAGTCATCCTCCACTAGCTGGCCGCTTTAACTTTATCTCTAAAATTGGTTCGGTTTATGTTAGCTAAGCTAATAACATACCAGCTTATATGTACATGCTTTGTGAGCAAGTTTATACTTCGTTTCGCAATGCATGTTCGAGATAGATCAGTGTGGGGAACAATAAATAGAATAATCAAAAGCATGACGCGTTGTTTGTCTATTCATTTATATAGCCTGTTCCTATTCACGATAAATTGGTCTAGAAAATTTACCTTAATTCAGTATTTTTACGACTTTTCTCATTTTAAAATTATTGATCGTTTTCTCGAGTAGGTATAACTTTTCATCTTGCTCTACTTAATTAGCTCACACATGCACACTGGGGGGTATAGGCGTATCCTTTTCTACCACAGCTTTTCGAAGGCATATCCCTCTCAGGCAGTTTTGGGACCAAACCTGATCGAACCATGAAAATGCGTTAACAATTTTTTTTCATTATTTTGCATATTTTGATGCTGCAGGTCATTTTATTCCCCTTATCGTTACTGTTTTCATGCAAATTTAATCATATACTAATTTTTCAAGCAGTAGCCTTCCCAATTAATTCTTCCAGACAATTTTCTTTCATTATTTTGCATATTTTGATGCTGCAGGTCATTTTATTCCCCTTATCGTTACTGTTTTCATGCAAATTTAATCATAAATATTCATGAAGAATGACTACATTTTATTTATTTCCCCTGCTTATGCAATACTTAATTATACGTCGCCTCTTGTTTTTCTTATCCTATTGCCTTTGTCTCGTTTCATATTGAAGCAAAGAGGTTGTCCTTCTGCACGTGGTTTTTGAATTCTGAGGTCCAAACCATTCATGCACATGGGCGTATAGACTTTAGACTTTCAGAATGAAAGAAAGAAAAATTTTTGGGTGAAACAATGCAAAATGAAAGTCGAACATGGATGAAAATAAAAATTCAGAAACTGTCCGCAAACTTCTTGTAATTAATCAGAAACGGTGGATTAAAAGACTTCATACGCTATTTTAGCGTTTATACCACTTTCTGAGGCATTACGACTAAAAAAGCTCTCTGGTCCCCTAGAACATTCATACTGTGGTGCATTTTCGGCCCGTACCATACCACCCATTCCATCCATTCCTTTTTTCAGACATTTAGCAACTCATTATTTTGAAAGGGGGCAGCCGACTATTTTCAGAGAGGAACGCGGATATGATCAAACTTGGGAGAGGGGGTTCCAAAACAATTTAGCCCTCCCCCAGAAATTTTCTTAACCCCCAGAATTCGCGATTTATTATAAGTTTCCGAAAATTTCCTGAAAATTCGCAGAAAAGGTGCCTTTTTAAACTTTTAGCTACCTTTTTGCTCAAAAGTGTCAAATTTATGGCGCTTCGCGCCATATACTCATCTTTTAACGACATTTTGTTCAATTTATTTGACTTTTGATTTTGTTCCAAATGTTTTTGTGTTTTTATGCTCTAGAAAGATAGAGCATCGTCAGAAACGCCGAAAAACGATGTTTTTGACGCGAACCCACAACGGTTTTTTTGTATTCGGTAAAGATTTTTTCCGTTGTACAAAGACTTTTTGGAACCGTCTTTGTACATGTACAAAGACTTTTGGGATGACTAAAACTGTAAAAAAATATAAATTTCCTAAAAATTTTCGGCGCTTTGTGCCGAAATGAGTAATTGTTTGTTCTATATCTCTTTTTAATGACAGAAATTGAATTAAGAAAGCAAAAATACGAAAATTTTTGGCGCTTTACGCCGTTTTGAGACAAAATTAAAGTATTTTTTGTCATCAGAAACCCAGAAATTGGCTAAAAACACTATCAAAGGTCGAGAAACGCTGTTGTACCACACTGAAAACGCTACTATACCATATAATGGTACCCAAAAATTTGCATGTACAAAATGTACAAAGGCTTTTGGGGACCATCTTTGTACAACCTTGTGCAAAACAAAACACTGCTACCCACTATTTTTACACCCAAAAAAATACTCTAAAAATTAACTCCCCAGAATTTCCATGCTGTGCATGTATGGTTTGAAGAGAGTAAGTAACCTTCAATTTCGGTCAAAAATGGCAATAGTAACTGAAGTAGCTTAGAAACGCAAGTTCTTTAATTAAATTGGAGGGGTGAATAATGTCGTTTTTTGAGAGGATGGGGGCGGCCAACTATAGGTAGAGGATCCCTCATCCCCTGTTATATGCGTGCCCGATTTGCTGTCTGTGCCAGTGTGTTGTAAAAAAATACTTATTGATTTTTTTAACATGCGAAATTTTATAGGGCGAAACGTCACAATTCTAATTGTAATATCAAAAATAGGAAAAGTTTCGCGCTGCATTCGCCCGAGCGAAATCTGTCGCCTGTGAAACGAAGTTCTTCATTCGCTACGTTGGAAGAGAAGAAAACGCCAAATTTTCGTCATTCCAAGAAAGCCAGTGCCCTTAATTTAATGGTTTTGGTAAAAGACTTTTCCCCGATGCACTTAAGCTATTTTTTCTTTTATGCGTTATCCACATCACTTTGTCCTCGAAAAGTCAAAAAATCAACACCGTTCGCTATTGTTAATAAACAAATACAATGAAATAAACGGATTTTTCAATAAATATAAATGAAAAATGATCCTCATTTTTCACAGAGTCTACTTAATTTTTGACAGCAAGCGTAAATGAGTGCATAATTCTATAAAATAAAATAAATTAGAATCGATCATAAATTGCAAAGCTATGTATCGATTCCCATTGTTTGAAAAAAGAGGATAATTTCCAATAAGATGAAAGAGGACAATTTCCAATAAGATGAAAGAGAAAGCACTTTTTGATTAAAATCGGAAAGAAGCTGAAGTTAGCCAAAAATAAGCTATGTTTGACCGAAAAGTAAGTAAATAAGGCAGGTATGGTCAGGTCAGTACATTGGGCATGTATGTCTGGTTAATGGACCATTCCCAATCTTTCCGTCTTTTCAAATACATTTAAGCAAGCAAAAACTTTGCATGACCTCATTTCCTCCAAAAATTCAAAATTTTGCATAAAATTGCCCGCTGTAGCTTTTCCTTTTACTTTTTTTGCTCTTTTTGTCTTTTGCTCCTTACTCTTCGCTTTGCGTTTCGATCATCTGCGTAAATAAGTAGAATGAGCAATACAAAATTGACTGGTGAACAGCTTTCACAGCACCGAGAATAATTTGTAATATTTCTTTAGTTTACCTTTTAATTTTCTCTCCTTTATATGTACTATATATAATTTTAAAGTTTATTATTTAATTGAGTTTTAAAATATTCAGACCACATGCAAATTTGCAAAGTTGACGGTCTTTCACTGAAGTAGATACACTATGTTTATTTCCGGTCTCCTGTAAATAATTCTGCTGCATCTAAATATGTTTTTCAGATCTTTAGCCAGCGGAAAGGTCTCTTTCTGAAATAAAATATTGTAACTTTTTATAATGGTCCCCGGAAACAAAATTGATTTTTCCCAAGCATTGTTGAAAAACATTTTCCACATTATTTTTTGGGGATTAAATCTAGTAATAATAGTAATAATGTCGTACGTTTCTACTTGTTGTCCTGTTTACATCATGGCGAATTGCCAAATTAAGTCACAATGATGACATACATAGGTGGGCAGCACCGAAATTTTGGGGGGTGCAAGATTTTTTCAAAGGTCAAAAAATGGTCTTTAAAATGGTAGTATGGCGAAAAAGACATTTTTCAACGTTTCTCATCAAGCACTATCCATTGGTATTAAAAAAATGCGAAAAATTCAAATTATGGGGGTTATTTTCGTTTCTTGGGGGTATTCGGCCTTATAGGGGTGCATACCCCCAAACCCCGCTCCCCACGTCCACCTGTTATGACATAGTGCAGTTAAAATGGACTAAAAATGTTTTAAAACACGCTATATTCCTGCAAAAAGTGTGTTGTGTAGGCTTGATCGTTTTTGACAATTTACTAACATAGACTAAATGTTTTATTAATTTCGCATTATTTTATGACCCCTGCGCGAACAAAAATCCCGGCTAGCTGGCCTGTTATGCATGTTTTGCATATTGTTGTATACATAGCAAAGTACCTTATCTCCTAAATTACTGAAAGTCTAAAAAAATGATTCAAAATAAGAATTTGTAGCGTGAAATTTTTTCACTAAATTATCTAATTTATCAATTATCTTATTAGTTATATTTTTTATTAAGAAATCCGTAGAAACAATAGTGCCTATGGTTGTGCCTTTAGAAGTGTGGCTTCGGCATCGCTTGTCTAACTGGGTTCAATTGTCTGGTCATAAGGGTGAGTGCTGAATGTTCGCCAAATAAATATAAAATTTCATATTTTGAGAAATTTACGCAAGAAAGAGTTTTATGGGAATTACGCGCAAATAAATAAATAAAATTAATATATAAAATTAATAAATAAAAAATGAATTAGACAATAAATTAAATAAATTAACTCGAATCTACTACTTATTCTTGAACGAGCAGATGAATAGGGTGAAAGTATACGCTCGGAATCTATTGATTCATATTCTGACGTTCTTCCAAAGAGATATAATTTCTAGTGTAATTTATAGAAAATGCCAGCGAGGTTTTTTTATTAATCGTTTTTATTTAATTATTTAGTAAGATACTTCCTCGCGTGACCTGTTATGTTTGCACCACGAACTAATATTGAAATAAAAAAGACTATTATTCAGCTAGAAATCGTGTTAAAGACGGAAAACTCGTTTAAAGGCAATTTTCAGGTTAATTGATTTAGTTTTTTTCTTCTCACAACAACATGATTTAATGCAAAACGTACAAGACATGGTAAAAATAAAGACACAGCATACGATACAAAGATATGATAAAACGACATATGACTAAAACGTCAGCAACGGGACACGCAGTCACGAAAGTGAAAACTTACGCGTGCCCCTTCAGATGAACAGAAAAATCAAAAGCATTGAGTTTGCGTTTAAAAATTTCTAAGCTAGGTGAATTTACAACCTCAACTGGAAGTGAATTCCACAGATTCACATATCTATGACTGAAATCATACTTGAGAATATCTGAACGAGCTACTGGAACAGTCAGTTTTAGGTTATTGACAGAGCGAGTATAGTTGCGATTAAAAGCGAAAAACTCGTCACAGAGAATGTGTGATTTGCCATTAATAATCTGATAATAAAAGGATAAAGCAAAACGAATACGGCGTATTTCGAGACGTTCTAACGACAGACTTTTTAAACGATTATTATATGACAAACCACTGTTAAAACCAAAAATACAACGGGTAAACTTGCGCTGAACTCGCTCGATACGATCAATATCTCGAATACGATAAGGACTCCAAACGGTGCAGCAGTACTCTAAAAGCGGACGAACATATACAACAAAAGCATGAGACAAAATTTTATGATCACGAGAAAAGAATAACTTCAGTATCAGACTGGATCGCTGAGAAGCTTTTTTAATCACTTCATGATAGTGCTGCTGAAATTTCAAATTTTGAGACATTAGAACACCTAAATCACGGACACAGTCAGAATCAGAAGGTAGAAGTTGATTTCCAATAAAATATTGATGTTTAGGATTTTTATAACCCATGTACAAAACTGAGCATTTATCAATAGATATCTGAAGCTGCCATTCACGCGACCATGTATAAAGCTTATTAAGGTCGTTTTGAAGTATAGTTTTAGAAGAGGACAAATTATACATTTTAACATCGTCAGCAAATAACCGAATACGACTACTCATATTATCACATAAATCATTTATGTAAATCAGAAAAAGGGTTGGCCCTATCACGCTCCCTTGCGGGACGCCGCTAGTTACATTAAAGCTATCTGAAAAAGAACTATTAACAACAACGCACTGAGATCTGGAGGATAAAAAAGATTTAAGCCAGTTGAAAAGAAAACCATTTAGACCATATGCAGAAAGTTTATGAAGTAATTTTGTGTGCGATAAAGAATCGAAAGCTTTTTTAAAGTCGATAAAAATTACATCGACAGTAGATTTTCTATCAATAAATTTTGCCCATTCGTTTTTACACTTTAGCAATTGCATTTCACATGATCGACCTTTTAAAAATCCGAATTGAAGAGGAGAAAGTAAATTATTTATATTTAAGTAATCCAGAATCTTTTTATTAACAATTTTTTCCATAATTTTACAAGGAGAGCAACACAACGAAATCGGACGATAATTTTCTACACAAGCAGAATCACCTTTATTTTTGAAAACTGGAATTACGTTTGCTTGATACCACAATTTTGGAATTGAACCTGATCGAAAAGAAGTTTCAAAGATAGAAGCAAGAGGAGAAGAAAGCAAATAACCTAGTTTTTTAATAAAAAATGAGCATAGGCCATCAGGGCCACATGCAGTACTTGGTTTAGATTCGCGAATAGCTCTGTAAACGGTGTCTACATCGAAATTGATTTCTGCTAACGAAGAAAAAGTACGAGCCTGAAAAACAGGAAGATTTTGATCATCAACAGTGAAAACAGAGGCAAAATATGAGTTAAAATGATTAGCTTTTACATGATCGTCATCTAATTCAATACCATTAGATAAAGTCAGGGAAATGAACTTTTCCTGATTTTTAAACGAGAATTAACAAAATTGTAAAAGTTACGGATATCGCCTGATTTTAAAACTTCTAGTTCTTCTTTAGCGTAAAAATTTTTGGTTTCTCTTTTTATAGATTTGCAGAAACTAGAATAGATAGTTCGATTTGTTCGAGTTTTGAACTTTTTGTAATTTTTCCATAATTTAAGTTTTTTTAAATATAACTTACGGATGTGTTTAGGAAGAACTTTCTTGAAATTTCTATGTGCTTTTTTAGGTATTAGATCAGAACTAATAGTTTGAAGAACTGAAACAAAAGCATTATACATATCATCTGCCGAAGTACACTGATTAAATAAATCGGACCAAGAAACAGTGGCTAATCGCATAGAAATTAACTCGTAATTGGCTTTTCGAAAATTTAAACAAGAGGGCATGTGATTTGTCTCTTCGTACCCTTGAATTTCGAAAGCAATAGAATTATGATCACTATCAGAAAAAGGAGGTGAAATCTTCACGTTAATGGCTTGATTAAGTGAAAAAAGCAAATCTAGTATATTATTATCTTGAGTTGGACTACGGATTAGTTGCTCCAAACCAGTTGTACAGAAGGTATCATAAAATAAAGTATTGATGGGATCAGAAGGAAAGGTGTTGGAGACCCAATTAATTTAGGAAGATTAAAATCACCAACAATTAATAAAGGATAAGGTACATTAGAAGCCCATTCAATAGAATTACAAAAACTTTCAGCATACATAGTATCATAAGTAGGAGGACGATAAGCTACAATAAATCTAGTTTTGAAATCAGTATTGCATAAATCAAAAATTAAAATTTCACAGGCAGGAAAATTGATCGGAATTTTGATGTGTTTAATATGTAGATTATTATTAGCAAAAACTATAAAGTCCACCCGCACGTTTATTTAACCGATCACATCGAATAATTTGGTAATTATTTGAACTGCAAAGGAGACTATCTGGAATTTCAGGATAAAGCCAAGATTCACAACAGAGTATTATTTCAAACTGTTTGCTATTTAGTAGCAGTTTCAAATCACCTAGCTTATTTAACAAACTTCTTGAATTGAAATACAGAACTTTTAAACGCAAAGTACGAGAAAGGGGCGCGACTACCTAGGTGAAGAGTTGGTTATTAATATTACGGTTTGGTTTGCATTTAACACAATCGGCGCCAAAATCGATAAAAAGACCTTCTTCACCTCGAGATTTACGATCGTTGAGCTCAGAAAGCAGTTCGCGTTGACGTTTTCTTTGAAGGAATGATAAGTCAGGACGGCACCGCAAACGCGAAAATGGGTCTTTAGATTTAACGCGGACTGTCTTATTGATCAAGGAAACGAAGCGATGCCTTGCCTGAACCGACATTAGGCAAACTTTGACAAACTGGACGCGTTTTTCGTGAATGGGACCATCACAAAAGACGCGTGTAACATCAGATGATACTAGATCGTGACCATCAGAATGAGAATCGATTAGCTGTTTGACCTGATCAATGTCCTCAACACTGTTCGATAAAGGCAAGTTAAACAGAACAGCATTACATTTCATAGAATCTCTTTCGATAGCATCATTAATCAGAGCAGATAGTTCGTTTTTATCATAATTGGTAGGAGAATTTCGAGATTGTTCAAGACGATCAACTTTCTTTTCTAAATCGGTAAGCTTAGTATCAAAATCATCTAAGCGACGTTCAATATGCAAATATTTTTCACAATTGGTTTACAGTGGAAACAATAGAAAGTGAAATCGGGCTTTGAATAAGTTTCATAATCATGATCATTAACTTTCAAACAGAAGTATGACCCCAACGGTCGCAAAAATCGCATAATAAGGCAGTGTCGTCATCAGAAACTAACTTGTAGCAAATGACACAATCACAAGAATTATCGTTCGTATCATCAAGTATATCAAAGTTGGACCTTCGAGATGGTGACTTAGAACGTAGACTGGTATCCGTGATCTTCGGTGCGCCATTTTTTTTACCTATGGTCGAAATATGTAGGTATGTAGAGTTTAAATATTGATCAAATTAATTAAAAGTAACGCATTGCGGCTCTTCAGCTCGATTAGTCGCCACGCTCCTTCAACGTATGGGTAAAATCCGACTGTTTAAAGAGCTATTCCGCCTGTTTACAATGAGTGTCCGAAAACTGATTATAAATCAGTGAGAAATATCGATTAGTTCATGTTTTATTTTGGAATGGTTTTTCCAGTATTATTCCCCAGCCGATTTTGTTTTTGAGGTCAACACGTAACACTTTACGCTAATTTTATGCAGTAATTTCTTATTACTTTCTAGTTTAAGAAGCTATTTTGTTTCTTTTTGTTTTTAGGAGCTATTATTCCTGCCAGTCAGAAGACTTTGTGGAAAAAGCAACAGTGTAAAGAGGAGAGCTACGAAGCGGAGGCTTACCGCGACTTAAAATTTGACGCCTGCGCGCCTTTTATTCCGAAGTTTTATAAACAAGTTGAATATAATGGAGAAAGTGAGTCTTAACATGTGTATTATGTAGTATGTAATTATTTTACTGTATTGTCTTCGCTTTCGAAAACTGTATTATAACGCTATATAGAAAAATAAAGAATTGTGAAAAATATATAAAAAAAATATGTAAAATGAAGTCATATATATATATATATATATATATATATATATATATATATATATATATATATATATATATATATATATATATATATATATATATATATATATATATATATATATATATATATATATATATATATATATATATATATATATATAGATGAATAGAAAAATTAATAATTTTCTTATTTTTCCTCGAAAATTTCCAACTTTTTCATTCTAACATTCGAATACACTCAAATCGTACATATAATGGCTACGAATTTTAAGAGGGGAATAACCCCCTATATTTAGGGAGGGGTAAATGACTTTCAATTTTTAGCCAAAAATTACAAAAAAACACCTAAAAATGGTCAAAAATGCAAGTTTTCGCCAAAAAATTAGGTGTGGGTCAAAAATTTTCTGGCTTCGGGGTACAGAGGGACGACCGACTTTGGGTGGGGGATCCTTATGCCCCCTGTAACATTTATGCCTCTAATCCCTACCCCACGTGCCTGCCTGAGTCGGACTCCCTAATATCCTGCATAAATTTTTGTTTAACAGTATTTATGGAGATCGAAGACCTAACCAGCAAATTCAAAAATCCTGCTATAATGGACATTAAGGTAGGAACCAGGACATTTATGGAATCGGAAGTTGACAACCCGAGAAAAAGGCCCGATTTGTACCTTAAAATGGTTCAATTGGACCCAACGGAACCGTCATTGGAGGAAAATGCGGAAAAAGCGATAACCAAGTTGCGGTATATGCAAGTAGGTAATCATTTTGTATAATTTATTAAATTAATAATTTTTAATTTAATTGGATTGAAAATAAAATTATAAATGAATTAATTATTGATTAAATTACTTGCAGGTTTTCGGACAAAAATTCTACGAGTGTTACGATATGTTGCCCGCGAAACATGAAGTCCCTACTAGCTAAAGGCCGGAGAATACTCTTCATATCCCCGTATAAATACTGCTTGGAGATAAAATCATACATGTACCTACCACCTTTTTTGTATTCGGCAAAGATTGTTTCCCAATGTACAATGACTTTTCGGGACCGTCTTTGTACATGTTCAAAAGATTTTTGGAAAGACGAAAATTGCAAAAAAGGTCTGAAATTTGCAAAAATTTTATTGTGTGTTCTATATATCTTTATAATGGCAGAAATTGCATTTCGAAAAGAAACATGTCAAATTTTTTGGCGCTTCGCGCCATTTTAAGACGATTCTTTGTGATTTTTGCCCTCAGAGACCCAGAAATTGGCTAATATACACTACCAAAGGTCGAACAACTCTGTTTTTGCTATATTAAAATCGCTACTCTACCATATTATAGTACCCAAAAATTTGTGTGTACAAAATGTACAAAGACTTTTGGGACCATCTTTGTACATGTACAAACGGACCTCGTACAAAAAAACACTGGTACCGACATGTGTATGTAACAGTTAAAAATCTGTTGACAGGGTTTCCGGCCATTTTTTCCAATTTTCACTAGGTAACGGCGAAAAATAACTAACTTGAAAAACTTGACCATGCCGAAATTCGAGGAATAGGTTAGAGTAAATTTTTGGGAAGCCAACTTTGGTCGAGCGTCTCGATCATAGCCATACGCGTAACGGCTCGAAATTTTAGGTGAGGGGTTCCCGGGCCAGTTTTAGGGGGGGGGTAAATGACTCCCCATTTTTTGGACAACATGACGAGGAAAAACCAAAAAAATGGTTAAAAAACGCAAGTTTTCGCAAAAACCAAGGGGTCAAAAATTTTCTGACTTTTAGGTTAAGGAGGATGCCTAACTTCGGTTGGGGTTTCCCGCATTCCCCTGTTACATGCAGGGCTAATCTGTATAGAGCAGGATGAACAAATAGTAGATTTATGCCCCGGAAAATATACAATTGAATGATTTCTCTTTCGTTTCCCTGCGTCTTTCCAATTTTCGACTGGTAGTGCGTAATTTTTCAATCGAATGCCTTTGCGAGTTACGTTTCTTTAGTTCCGAGAAAGGGAAAGTTCCACTGCTGAACTTGGATTTCGAATCGATGCAATAAAGGTTGGTAAATTCAATTCTTACATTTCAAGCCATGCATTTTTATTAATAAACTATGGTTGCTCAAACAGTATATTCGTATTTATTCGTACATACACAGCATGGGGATTTTTTTTGGGGGGGAAGAAAGCATAAATTATCTTCTGCTTTGTTTTTCAAGTTTGAAAACGATGATTACATGTCAATAACAGATTTTTTGGCGTTTTTTCGCAAGGCCCCTTCTTCCTAGTTATGAAATTATTCTACGAGTTTTTGAAAAAATTCAAATTTTATAGATAACGATTTCAATTATATCGAAAGTAAAATAAAATTTGCATTTTAAATTTTTAAAATTTACAAATTTTAAATCAAATATATAATCAAATTATTTATTATGAAAATCAAATTTAAATCCAGTCAAATTAAAAAATAATAATATCAATATTGAATTTAAAATCAAATATTAAAAAAGTTCACATATGTACAGCCCTTAGTCCTTCAACATATGAAATTTCATATATCAGAGGTGCACCGGTGCCTCTTTTTTGCCGTTGCCGGTGCTAATATAGTGCCACACTTTGTGTATGAGAATATGTTTAAGGGGTTTGAGTGGCAGTAATCATTTTTGTTTATAATCACATAAGATCCATCAGCTTTTGCTATGGTACACTTTCTCTTTTTATTTTTTAATGCTCGTTTATGCTGTAAAGCATGGAAATTCCGATAACGGGGTAGTGTTGTTTTTGTATTCGGCAAAGATTTTCCCGATGTACAAAGATTTTTCGGGAAACAAAAACTGCAAAAAAGGTTAAAATTTGCAGAAATTCTCGACGCTTTGCGCCGTAATGAGTAATTGTGTGTTGTATATATCTTTATAATGTCAGAAATAGCATTTTGAAAGAAAAAATGTCAAATTTTTTGTGCGCTTCGCACCGTTTTGAGACGATTATAAGTGATTTTTGCCCTCAGAAAAGAGGAAATTAGTTAAAATACACTACATAAGGTCGAACAACTCTGTTTTTGCCACACTAAAATGGCTACTGTACCATATTATAGTACCCAAAAATTGGTGTGTACAAAATGTACCAAGACTTTTAGGTGCCATCTTTGTACGTGTACAAATGGACCTTGTAAAAAAACACTGGAACGGGGTAGTCGAAAAACTTTAACAATACTACCTTTTTGTTGAGCATAAAAAATGGGTAGTTAACTAAGCTCTAAAAACACAATTTTTACATTTCTTACTGAACTATTTCATTAAAATATCAAATCAACCAATTTTCGGGAAAATGCAATGAATTTCAACAACAAATGGTCCAAAATGTCTATTTAATGCGAAGGATTGAAATAATTAATGCGTTTGAGCCAATAGATCAGTGAAAATCTTAGAACATCATATTTTCTAAAGCTTTTCAAAATCAAAAGTTGTGCAGGAATCAGCCACATTTTACTATCGCTGAGCTAGCAACCATTCTCCGAGGATCAAGCGCCCTGAAGTACTCTCCCCACGGAACATGCTTGGTTGTAATTATGCATGTCATCGACTCCAATTGCTAACAAAGTTTAAATAATGATAATTTTGCTTTCGAAAAATTATATAATTAATTAGGCAACATTCTATGTTGTCAAACACCCCAAATTTTTGCTTTAGTTTTGCAATATTTCACGACTTGCGTACAGGATGAGCAAAAGCTTAGTACAAGCATTGCACAAATTTTAATTATTATTATTATTATTTACGAATCAAGAATTAATGTCTACATCCGAATACAATTCAACATTAGAGTAAAACTCTAAATTAGGGAGATTTTTTGTATATAAAAATTAGACAATTAGCTAATATCTTCTGTATTAGTATTTGGCACCGGCGCCGGTGCCAATCTGGCATCGGCTCGGTGCCGGTGCCGGTGCTAGTACCATCCAGTGTTTTTTGCACAAGGTCCCTTTGTACATGTAAAAAGATGGTCCCACATTTTGTACATGCAAATTTTTGGGTGCTATTATATGGTATAGTAGCGTCTTCGGTGTGGTAAAACAGGGTTTTTTAAAACAAATTTCTAGGTTTCCGATGACTGAAAATACTGAAAATTGTCTCAAAATGGCGCAAAAATTTGGTATTTTTGCTTTCTAAATTCAATTTCTGTCATTATAAAAAGCTATAGAACAAGCAATTACTCATTTTGGCGCGAAGCGCCGAGAATTTTTGGGAGGTTTAGACTTTTTACAGTTGTCTCCCCAAAAATCTTTGTACATGCACTAAGACGGTCCCAAAAAGTCTTTTACATCGGAAAAAATTATTGCCGAATACAAAAAAACCGTGGTCTTATCCCTAATATGTATGTAGGATTATGTTAGTGAATTTTCTTCACATATCTCTGATCGCGGTATATAGCTAAGTAGAAGTCTCAAATAAGAAGCTCTTAATCAGTTTAAATGTTAATATCGTCAATGTAGTCTGCAACTTCTTTTATTATTTCACTTTTATTTTTTTCAGTCGTTCACTTTACGCAGCCAATTTATTATTTCGAGCATTATTCAAATAAAATTTGCTGTTTTGTTCTCATTCTCTTAGCGCTTGTTGGATTTTTAGATTATGAAAGCAGAAGCTTCATCTTAGTTTCATTTGCTTTTTTACCTGTTGTGTATTTCCCAGAAGTAAATTTTTTATTTTATTTTTTTGTCCGTTCAGGTCTCATAATTTTGTTTCAGGAGAGGAACTCGCCGTTGTTGCGTAAAGATTTTAAGAAATTGAAAGAACAAATCGAGGTGAGATTACTGTAGTCTTCTGTGTGCAGTCATTAAACATGGGCGTGGGGATCTGGAGGTCTGGACCCTCCAGAATTTAGCGGACCCCCTGAAAAATCGTTAGACGCCAGAATTGAATTTTTGGTGCTATTTTGGCAATTTTGCCTTATCGGACCCTGCAGAATTTGGCTGTTGCCCATTTAAGGCAGGCAGTCATTCTTTAAATCTTTATAATGTAGAACCTTTTGTATACATATGTAGCTCAAATTTCAGGATATCGCATTCGACCATTTTTTTGGAGAGGGGTAATGACTTATGATCATCATTTTTTTGCCTATAAATGGCGAAAAAAAGCACCTAAAAATGACCTAAAACGCAAGTTTTTCTGGAGATTAGGGGTTACAAATCTCAGTCTTTGTATGCTGGAGAAACGGCTGGCTTTGGGTGAGAATGTCTCCCCCAATCCCCCTAATAGATTTACGTTTCATTAGTACTTAGTATTTAATATTTATTTTATTTTGTACAGTCTAATAGAATAGTACATTAAGACATTTTTAAACCACAGCCTAAATTAAATAGGTCATTGATTTACGTATATGCTATTGTTACTTATCCGAGAAGATTCGGCGACCGTGCCAGAAGACGTGGCCCAAATTTTCATTTTGCTTGAATAATCGTTAATTTTCCCATGAATAACGGAAAGCAAAATCTTTGATTTAATACTTACTCTTTTTTATTGCGTTACGCTACAGCAGACTATTAAATAGGAACGGAACGGAAAAGACTAAGAGCATACTACTTTTTATTTATTTTATTTTATCTAATTAAGTCCAACGAACGGGGCACGACACAAAATACGAATACACTAAAGGATTGAGATGGATAAATAATCAAAAGTTAGTTTAAAAAATAAATAAAAGTGACGGACACATCTATCTAGTTTACATTTGGAGATTTATGTACAAACATGTAAGTAACAGAGGGAACGGGAAGATCCCCCATCGATTTTTGGCGAAAACTTGCGTTTTTTAACCATTTTTAGGTTTTTTGGCCAAAAAGTGGAGTCATTTACAGTGGTCGCCATGAAAGATGACGCGCTATCACCCTCAGAATTATAATAGATGGTGCGTCGCGAGCGCCGCGTTTCGTCCATCATGCGCTATTATCTCTTTTTATTATTATACGCCATTAATCTGTATCATCCCGTTAATCTGGCGATGCGGACAGCGCAATTTAGCTATTAATAGCGCCAACAAGAAGGAAGCGCGCACGTGAATGCTGGAAGCGCGCACGTGAATGTCGTTCTATATTTAGGCGAGCCAACATTAAAATCAATATTTTTGCAAGCCGAGCACTGTCTATTAATTATTATTTATATATTAAGTCATCTAAAAAACTTTAATAGCATTTTTAGAGGTTTTTTTATAAATCAATTCGAAATGCTTAAAAAATCCTTAATCAGTGCTGCGTACATCGCTCTGTATTGCGTACCTTTCTGTAAAATTCTTCATCGTTCGTCGCCGGCTTGCAAAAATATTGATTTTAATGTTGGCTCGCCTAAATATAGAACGACATTCACGTGCGCGCTTCCAGCATTCACGTGCGCGCTTCCTTCTTGTTGGCACTATTAATGGCTAAATTGCGCCGTCAACATCGCCAGATTAACGGGATGATACAGATTAATGGCGTATACTAATAAAAAAGAGATAATAGCGCATGATGGACAAAACGCGGCGCTCGTGACGCACCATCTATTATAATTCTGAGGGTGATAGCGCGTCATCTTTCATGGCGACAACTGTATATACCTTCCCTCTAAAAATAGCCGGACACCCCATTCAAAATTTCGAACCGCTACATGTATGGATATGTCTGGTTAGGTGCAGCAATAATCGTATAACATAGAGCCGAGTTATAAAATTTTCTAACTACTCCACACTTTCGCTTTAGTTTACGCATATCTTTTAATTACAATTAATTATTGTTACAATGCCCACTAAACAAAACGCATCGAACTGCCTACATTTCGCTCTGGACGTATATGAAATCTTAAAGAGAATTTAGCACTTTTTCGTAACATCTAAGCATGAATTTGAATTTTGAATTTCTGAATTATGAATTTTATTTTATTTTAAAGTTTAAATTTTGACTGCCAATTAATTTAATTATTTAATCGACTTTAGTAATCCACAAAATGTTACTTTAATTTTCTCCTTAAACTTCGTACAGATAAGAAAGGTGTTTGTGGACTTTTTCGACGCGACTCATTGCAAGAGTAGACTAAGCCGTATTCACAAGCGATTGAAGGAATTACGCAGTGCTATTGAGCAATCGAAATTCTTTCGAACTCACGAAGTACGGTTAGCTGGATCATTGAATAATGGGCTCCGTTGCGTAAATTGACGGAAAATTTCAAATACAATTTTTTGCCTGGCTCTATTGAAGTTCCTCCCATACATGTAACGGCTCGAAATTAAGGATGAGGGGTCCCCAACCATTTTAGGTGGAGGGGGAGTTACATCCATTTTTGGCCAAAAGACGCCTAAAAACGGTCAGAAATTTTGATTTATTTCCAAAATCTTTGAGGGGGGTCAGAAAGTTTCCGGCTTTGGGGGACGGGGTACGATCGACTTTGGGTGGGGGGGTCTCCTCGTTTTTCCGTTACATAGATGCTTCCACTGTTCGGGAAGTATATTATGTATGTAATGTTTCGAAAATTCATTTCTTTACTTTCCGTTTTCCGACAAACCTTTCTGCTGTCTTAGGTCATCGGCAGTAGTTTGCTATTTATTTACGATGACCATACGGTCAATGTGTGGATGATAGATTTTGCCAAATCGATACTAGTGCAGGGCCCAAATATCGTTGATCACAGAGCCGCTTGGTGTCTGGGAAATCACGCCGACGGCTATCTGACCGGCATAGATAATTTAATTCAGGTATTTTCGAGTAGAAATTCCTTTATATATATATATATATATATATATATATATATATATATATATATATATATATATATATATATTATATATATATATATATATATATATATATATATATATATATATATATATATATATATATATATATATATATATATATATATATATATATATTTGTATTCTGTACTACACAGGGCATATCCAGGATTTTTTAGCGGAAGAGGCGGTCCAAAGATTTTTGCCTAATATATATTCGGATATATAGGACGGCACGCAAAATCAGTCGCATTTTTTCTTATTTCCTGATGTGCTCTATCCATTAATGCCAAAATTTCAAAATTTTTTATTGAAAACTTTTTAACGCTGTCCCAGTTATGCTGTGAAAAGTGTTGTTTTTAGTATTGCTTGAGGCATAATTATAGAAAATACTTTTCCATATGGCGCGAAGCCCGAAGGGCCGAACATTTGAAGATTCTGTGCAAAAGAGATGCAATTTTCCATCTTTACATGTATTATCCTACCTTTCAAAAAATTTTTTCTGGCTAAGGGGATGGCCACTATACCTGGGCGTCGGGGGTTCGGGGGGTATGCAACCTCAGAAACCAAAACACCCCCCTAGAATTCAATTTTTTAAATTTTTGTTGTTTTTTTCGCAATTTCTTGGTGCCTATGGATAGTGCTCGATGAGAAACGTTGAAAAATGGTGTTTTTTGCCATACTCGTACCACCATTTTTAAGGCCATTTTTGACATTTGAAAAAATTTTGCACCCCCTCCCCATAGAACTTTGGTGGCGCCCACCTATGATGGTCACTACACATTTGAGTGGGAAGTTTGCTTACATCCCTCACCCTAGAATCCGGTAGACCTCCAAAAATCAATAGACCCCCATAATTGAATTTTTGCATGATGCTCAGGATTCTTGCCGATTTTACACCACCCAGACCCCCAGAATTTAGTTGTTGCCTATGTATGGCAATGGCCAACCCCTGTCTACGCCACTGGTAATACTTACATATGTACGCAGGCTTCGTATCCATTGGCATCAACGCGGTATGGAAAAAATTAAAAATTCTAAAATTGTATTACAATCCTGTATCAATGATATGTTCAAAAAAGTCAAAGGTCAAAAAGGGGCTAAAAAATCTATGGATGGTGCAAAAACTTTTTCTTATTCGACGGTTTCCATCAAGCTCTATTCATTGACATCAGAAAATCGCGAAAAAATTCAAAAGTTTGATTTGAGGGACTACAGAATCTTTTTTTTTCGGAGGTCCAACCCCGCGCCCATTAAACTGCAAGCTATTAGACTCAGCGACATCATTATTTCTGCATTTTGATTTTTTGTTTGTTTTGTGCCAAGACATGCGCAGCATGGAAATTCTGGGGGAATTAAAACCAAAAATTTAAGCGCGTTTTTTTTGGCTCAAAAATGGTGGATGCGCGTCAAAAATAGTTTTGGCGTTTCTGACAATACTCTATCTTTCTAGAACATAAAAACATCACAAAAAATTTCGAAAAAATATTTAAATTGAATAAAATATAGTCAAAAAATGAGTAGCCGAAATTTTGGACACTTTTGAGAGAACAGATAGCTAAAACGCTTTAAATATTACCTTTCCTACGAATTTTTCGGATCGTGTCGGTTTCAAAAAATATAAAATGACGGAAAACTAAACAGTACTACGCATATCCGCAATTTTAACTCGAATTACTCCAATCCATATTTTTTATAATATTTTTCTTTTTGTTCCTACGTTTTTATTTCACTTTTTACAATGCATTTTAAGATAATTGAAACTTGCTGCTAGTGTTTCCTTTGGCAGCGGACACCCAAAAATCGATCGATATTCCGTTTGCTTGAATTAATTCAATGTCAGGATGCCCACTATGCGCCTTTTGGAACAAGCTTCCCTTATTTTTTCAATCTGAAATGGTTTCACAATGTGATTGCGTCATTTCATGTGCAGTACATTTTTGGTACGTTTAAATTTTTACGTTGTTTTCTTTTGTTAGATACGATTTATTGTATATATTGCTGTTTTAGTTCGGAGATTTAAACGAAACGTATTATCTAAGCATGCGAGATATTTTTTGTGCTAAATAACTTGCGTAATTTTCTATTAGTATTTACCGGCCTTACCCAAAATTGGTCTTCACTTCACCCCATCCCCGTATCCAGAAAATTTTTGACCCTCAAAAAAACTTGCATCTTGTTCGTCATTTTTATGTATTCTTAGCCGAAAATTGGAGGTCATTTACCCCCTCCCCCCGAAATGGCCCGGACCACCCGCCCGAAATTCTGAACCGTTACATGTATGGTGCCAGCCAGCAGCCCAATTTTTTGTTTTCCTTTTGCAAAATAGCTAGTTGGCTGATTATCGATTTATTGGTTGACGACTGGTTGGTTGATCATTGATTGGTTAGTTTTGGCTGATTGGTTATCAGATGATTGGTCGATTGATAAGTGGTTTAAAAATCATTTTCTGTATTTCCTTAGCTTCCTTTTTCTACTATTTATATCTCCTTTTGCGTCCAGTATTCTGTTGGTACCGACCAGACGTGCACGTGAAGGGTTGGGTCTAGACCCCCCAGAATGGGAAAAAATTTCAGGAAAATGAGGCAAAAATGGATGAAAATTGAAAATGTTACTCTAAAGTGCTTTAAATTAACTAGAAACTGTAATAATGTAGTTTTAACGCTATATCAGCGCTTATACTAATTTTTGAGGTCATTTCGGCCTGAAAAACTTCAATAATTGCCCTATTCACAGACCGGCTGACCCCCCACCCTCTCATTCCCAGATCGGTGATGCTATGCGACCACACATGGGTGTGGAATCTGGCTGGACCAATCTGAAAGACACTCCCAAAATTGATAGACCCCAGAATTGAATTTATGGTGCTATTTGTGGCGATCTGACCCGATCGCCCCCTTCCAGAATTTCGTTTCTGCCCATTGTGTTAAGCATCTCGAAGTATTAACTTAGCTTAAAACTGCTGCTTTGACGAAATCTGCATTTAGTTCCAAATTTATCGTTTGTATTATTATTAATAAAGTAGATTAATTATTCTCAACGTTTTCTCATTTAAAAATAAGTGGATTCTTATGATATAACAACAATGGTAAAGACTTCTGAATTCTGTCGAATAGATTGAGTTGTTGATACGTGCGTGTTTATGTGTTCATGAATATCTATGCATAAATCCGTCTGCAGTTTATGTATGTACATATTGGTTTGTTTTGTTTCGCTAATAAATATTTCAGGGAAAGGTGCAAAGTTGTTAGGCTGGGCCGTAATCATACGTGGGCAGCAAGAAAATTCTGGGGGGGGTGCAAGATTTTTTTGAAGGTCCAAAAATGGCCTTAAAAATGGTGGTATGGCGATAAAAACACCATTTTTCGACGTTTCTCATCAAGCACTATCCATTGGCATCAAAAAATTGCGAAAAAAACGAAAAAAAAATTTCAAAAATTGAATTCTGGGGGGTATTTTGATTTCTGGGGGGGGGGTATTTTGGTTTCTGGGGGGTGCATACCCCCCAAACCCCCCACGCCCAGGTGTGGCCGTAATTCTTCGGGTCTGGGCGGATCAGAAAATTTTCAAAGTTCAGGAAAGGGCCACGAATTGATCATAGAGGCGTAAAGTACTTTTTTTGGTTAGAGTGAAAAATGGTGAGTATCACAGATAGGTCTGGGGGTATACACCATCCGCAGAAGTTGAAAAACCCTCGCAGATTACTGTGGACCCCAGTAACATTCCTTTGCAATTTTTGGCGATTTAACCCTTCCCCTTAGAATTTTCTTTCTGCCCATATATGGTGAGTATTCACAGTTCCTGGGTCCATCCAACCCTTCAAACCCATTGTTGTTGCTTTGCCACCTAACCATACGTGGGCAGCAAGAAAATTCTGGGGGGTGCAAGATTTTTTGGTGGTCAAAAAATGGCCTTAAAAATGGTGATATGGCAATGAAAACATCATTTTTCGACGTTTCTCATTAAGCACTATCCATTGGCATCAAAAAATTACGAAAAAACGGAAAAAATTTCAAAAATTGAATTCTGGGGGGTATTTTGGTTTCTGGGGGTGCATGTGCATACCCCCCACACCCAGGTGTGCACCTAACCCGAAACACGTGCACGTGAGCAGCGGTAAAGTTTCTTTTTTTATTCAAAAGCCAGCAGATCCTGCAGCCTGCTTAAAATCCATTTTTGGTAATTCCTCTTCTTCGGTCGATTTTCATACTCTTGTTTTAGCCCGTTGGGAAACATTACAATTTTTTCCATCAATATTGGAGCCTATTTAATTTTTGAAACTTCATCATTTTTTCCTTTTGTAAATATTGCCTGAACCATAATGACAGAGGAAAGAATTTTGTTTGTATAAATTCTTCGTATATCTTTGATGAACGTCGTCGGAAAAATCGGGCTCTAGTATTTTTGTAAATTTTCACGATTCTAACGCTAGAAATTTCAGGACCTCCATTTCATCGCTAAAATAGGTTTTTTAGTTGTTTTCCACTTTTTGCACCATATATCCATATTGAACCTTAGATCTAATCGCTCAAATGGCCATATCGCGTTCTTTTCAGTCAAATCTTGTTTTCTTAATTTCAAACTGGAACGTGTAGCGGCCTTGTTTTTATCTAGTTTTGTTATATTACCTGCTCATTTTTGAAATAATAAACAATAATAGGAATCTACTTGAAGCGTTATTGCAAATTGTCTTGTCATTTGGTCGACGGCCCCCATACATTATTTGCACATGACGAATGAACCTTATCTCTGCTGCTCTTAATATTTGTGTATGTGATGGTTCATATGCAGGGCGGGTAAAATCCGGAAATGGTATCGGGGACAACGAGTAAACCCCGGATACAGGAAAAAAGATGTTTGTACCACCATACATTACAGCATGGGCATTCTGGGGGAGGGGTAGGAGGCCCCAAAAATTTTTCAAAAGCGCTTTTTCTTGAATAAAAAACGTTTCGGACAGGGGCGGATTTAAGGGGGTGACCCATTCCCCATTTCTAAAAAGTTTATGCGAGATTAAGAATAGAACATGTAATTTGCAATGATTTTTTGGAGGTCAGTAGAGCTGCACGCGGGTACCCGAACGGGTACCCGGGTAGAAAATAGTTTTACTACCCGGGTACCCGACGGGTACCCGGGTATACCCGGGTACCCGAATCTCCTAACAAAAAATGGAAAATTAGCACTGCAGTTATGCAATATGTGCTAAGAATCGAATTGGAAACCTAGAAACGTATTGCTTCTAAAGTGCGATTGAATCACAATGTAAATGTGATTTGATATAATCAACCGTATATTGTTAAATAAGCAAGTCTGTTAATATTTCCTATTGTCACAGTATATCGCACATACGGTTTAGGCAAATTCCATCATTCAGGTCTTTAGTTAAATTATTTTATTTGTGCCGAATTCTTCTTATTCTCTATTGTAAACAAATTTAAACAAGAATTTATCTGCTAGCGACGCTTTTTTCTAATGCATTTACTTCTGTGACCATTATATAAATTTAGACTGCAACTTTTATTCACATCGTGCGCGCAACTGTTTTAGTTAGACCTGATTCAAAGCCTATCGATGTTCCAAATGCAGTCAGCCATAGGTGTAGCCCTCCAAAATTTTCAAGAAATATTGTTGATTTTTTTGTTGAACTAATGTGTGTCCAGAAAATTGAGTTCAAAAAGACAAAAACGTCAAAATTTTCCGGCGCTTCGCGCCAAGTCATTGTTATTTATTGCTATATAAGTCCAATGAATTTAAAAGCTTGAATCAGCTAAAATAATCCAAACCCAGTGATCGCACGGGGACCCCGACCCCGACCCCGAAAAACCCCGGCCTGAACCCCGACCCCGACCGGGGGCATGATTTTTCGAGTCGGGGTTGAACCTTTTTTCGGGGGTGAAATATAGCATTTTATTTGTTGGTACATAGAAGAATTGTATAAATAGCAAATAAATTCGGAACAAGGACGATTCATTCACCAGCAAAATTAATATGTTAAACTCGACACTCGCGATATTTCATAAAAAGTACGCCTGGTCGCCATGTTGTTATGACGTACATACATGTTCGCATATTTTCCATTATGAAGTGCGCCGAAATTACTGCGGAATCATCAGGCATAGCCGGGGGAATGGACGCACATGTCCCCCGGAATTTTTCAGAAATTATGTTGATTTTTCTGGCGCAATGTGTCCAGAACATTGAGTTCAAAAAGGCACAAACGTCAAAAGTTTCCGGCGCTTCGCGCTGAGTCATTATTATTTATTGTTATACAGATCCGATGAGTTCAAAAGCTTGAATCTGTTTAAATAATCTAGCAATTCGCATCACTTTAGTTATTTAATGCACTATTAGTCCATTGAATGAAACTGCACATGCTTGTTGAACATAATAGTAAAAGTGCAAAAATGTTTTGCACTTTTATTTTACACAAAAATTTTGCCGATTTGCGAAAATTTTAACGTTACTTACAGTGGTGGATCTAGGATTTTCCTAAGGGGGGAACCTATGGGGGGGCGGAACACTATGAACAAATATCATACAAATAACAAATAACACTATCATAGCGGAACACTATGAACACTAGAACACTAACACTAACACTATTCCACCACACCTGGGCGTGGGGGGTTTGAGGGTATGCACCCCCCAGAAACCAAAATACCCCCAGAAATCAAAATACCCCCAGAATTCAATTTTTGAAAATTTTTTCGTTAATTTCGCAATTTTTTGATGCCAATGGATAGTGCTTGATGAGAAACGTCGAAAAATGGTGTTTTTATCGCCATACCACCATTTTTAAGGCCATTTTTCGACCTTCAAAAAAATCTTGCACCCCCCCCCCCAGAATTTTCTTGCTGCCCACGTATGTATTCCACCCCTATGGGGAGCGGAACCCTGACTTGGGCGGAAAAATTAACCGTTTTAACACGAAAATCGCTAAAAATCGCTCAAAAATGCTTAATTTTGCGCACTATTTTAGTTCAATGGGGGGCGGCCGCCCCCGCCCCCCCCCCTAAATCCGCCCCTGGTTACTAATAAATTAGAGTGCTTTTTTACAAAATTTTCCGGGGTTCTGCCCCGGACCCCGTTGAGGGCGCTTGAGCGCGCCACCCCAGAACTCCAGCCGTACTATCTCGTTTTACACGTGCAAAGAGATATTTAGGAGGACAGAAAAGGTAAAAGGATTAAGAATTTTTAAAAATTTCTGGCGCTTCGCGCCGCAATTAGTTTATCTTTTCTGTATGATTAAAGCGGTTATTAAAGAGTTTAAAGAGTAAAAACGTCAAAATTTTCCTGCGCATAGCACCGCCGATGATTGTCTTTCTTTTTGGAAAGCTCCAGGCATTGCGTTTAAAAGCCTGGATCAGTCAAAATATCTTCATATTAAGTTTATAATTCGTAGTTTTCCTGTTCTGCTCTGTCAGACTATTAGTATTCAGTATTCATATATCTATACAACATGTTAAGGGCGGTAAAAAATGACTGAATTTTTTGGTGCTTTGCGCCACTTATGATTTACGAACTGCTTGTCAATAGAAAGGCCGTAAATTCTACATGAAAACGGTAAAAATTTCGAAAATTTTGGCGCTTCGCGCCGTTGGTTCCTCACAATCAGTGCGCCATAGAATACCGTTAAGAAAAAACTGTGGAAGAATGCGAAAAAGCGAGAGCGATTAGTGATTAAAATTGAAAGTAATGCTAAATTGCTAAAACCATGTTTGAACTTGGAATGAAAATAAAATCTTGAACTTAACCAGCTTTATTAGTATTCTCTATAAGCAAGTGAAGTATCGTTTTTATCCTTTTTAAATTGGTATGTAATCATGCAATGTTAATTGTTAATCTTCAACCCCAACCCCGACCCCGACCGGGGGTGAAGATCTGACCCTGTACGATCACTGCTGTCAACCGAAAATAAACAATGTTCACTGCATTCTCTTTTATCTAAGGTCCTACCCGGGTATACCCGGGTACCGAATTACCCGGGTACCCGGGTACCCGAATTACCCGGGTAATGAAATAGCCGGGTATCCGGGTAGTAAAATTTGCAAAGTGTGCAGCTCTAGAGGTCAGTGATCATAATTTATTTTTTGTTCAAAGAATTGCTTCCAAAGCAATTTCAAAAGCAGAAACAGCTATTTCAGCATACGTTTCTTCTATTTTCGAGCATAACTATAAGAAAAATTTGACATTTGACGTCAAGTGCTACAAATACAGGAAATCGAGCAGTAAATCAAGCTTCTAAACGTCTTTCAGCCTAATTCCAAAAATTCGTTGGGCGCTTCACGCCAGATTTTCGCTAAAGTCATAGAAATTTAAAATTTTTGATCTAATCGCACGAAATTGTCAATAAGTTCAAAATCTTTCGAAGAAACGTTGCGTAGAAAGTGTTTTCATTTAAAGGAAAGTAGCCAATATACGCCGAAAAGCGCCTTTTCGTATGTGAAGGGCAAATTATTGGACATGTTTTTGAAAAAATGCGGGTACGGCCCCCCTTCAGGAAAATCCTAGATTCGCCACTGGTTTCGCACAATGCTTGATCTTTCTATAACATAGAAACATACGACAAATTTGAAAAAAAATCGTTTTAAATTGAAGAAAATGTTGACAAAAATTGTATATAAGGCGCGAAGCGCCGAAAATTCAAGACTTTTCGCCAAAAATGAGCTAAAAAGGCACACTCTTTGCAATTTTTACAAAAACCAACAATTCTGGAGGGTCAGTTGCCGCTCTGGAGAGGGGTTAACACATGAAGTATAACATACATAATTCGGGCTTATATGCTTGAATCACAATTGCTTAGGTATAGGTACATATATATATATTTTCTGTTGGTACAGTAATGCAAGCCAGGAACAGGAGTCTCCCATAGTAGAGTCCTTCGCGAGCCGGATTTTCAGAGCCTACCTCGCAAGAATGGCGTCAAGGGTAGAATTTTGAGGCCTGCCCCGCAAAAAAACATAGTATCCAGTAACCACATGCAAATTTAGGTCGACCCGCAGAACTGACATCAATTTTTTAGTCGTGGGGTCCCGAACCCAGCTCGCGCAGGGCACTGCCCCATAGGCCAAACAACTATCCGCTTCTAAAGGCGCTCCTGCTTCTCTATTTAAGGACCCGGAACTTTTATCATCATGTAAAACTCCAATCCGTCGCCCTCAAATCGGTCTTCATTCAGCGTAAATTGTTCCCATCATTAATGGGTTTAGACAATTCCAAACGGTATGTGCCCTTTGATTGGAGAACCTTCGTTGCGGGTCCTGGAATCAGCCTTAAGCCTCCGTTTACAATCATGCTTTTGCAATCAAAATAGGAAAACTCCCATAGCCTGTTCTATTCCAAGCGGCCCATTTTTCGCTAAAGTCTTATTACTGTAAAAAAGACTTTCACTGCACAAATTGCATCTTTAATTAAGCTCTCGTAACAGCTGTTTGCTTTGAACTCTTCTTATTGATTTTTATTGTGCTTGACATGTCGCGCATCTAACGGACTGCCGCATCAACCTAACCCATAAAATACTTTGCTACAGTAAGCCGTAAAGCGAAAATTGGCCGTTTAAAATGGAACAGACTATAGTCTATCTTAAGCTACACCTACTTTATGACAGTACTTTCATTTCAAGTAGGTAGGTACCTTTTGTGAAACTTCATGGAAAAGGAGAGGGCAATTTCACTAATGCATAGGTAATGTACGTGTACATAGGTGGTATACACATACATACATATGCAAACATTTAATGGGTTGAAAATTCGGGAAGGGGATCCCCGGCCATTTTCAGGAGGAGGGGGGTAGGTGACCTCCAATTTTCGGCCAAAAACTGCAATTTTCTCCAAAATCGGCGGGGGGTCAAAAATTTTCCGGCTTTGAGGAGATTGGGGGACGGCCGACTTTGGGTGGGGATCATACGTGGGCAGCAAGAAAATTCTGGGAAGATTTTTTGAAGGTCAAAAAATGGCCTTAGAATTGGTGGTATGGCGATAAAAACACCATTTTTCGACGTTTCTCATCAAGCACTGTCCATTGGCATCTAAAAATTGCGAAAAAAACGAAAAAAATATTCAAAAATTGAATTTTGGGGGTATGTTGATTTCTGGGGGGGGTATTTTGGTTTCTGGGGGGTTGCATACCCCCCAAACCCCGCCACGCCCAGGTGTGGTGGGGATCCCCACATCCCTCCCTCTTACATGCAGAGCATACATATATGTTTTGTGCTCTAGAGGAAACCCACTCCGCGGTCGGGCTCCGAAAAATGTTTCTTTTTCCTCTTCTGACCTATTTGTTGCTTCATTCTGCATTACATAACCAACTATAAAACCGCATTCACACATGGAAATGTGGGAAGAGATTCTAGTCTAGACTCGCCCAAAATTTGAAAGACTGCGGCGCTATTTTTGGCGATTAGGCCACATCAGACCCCATGAATTCGGTCGGTCGGTACCACACCTGGGCGTGGGGGTTTGGGGGAGGCATGCACCCCCCCCCCCACAGAAAACCAAAATACACCCCCCCAGAAATCAAAATACCCCCCCCCCCAGAATTCAATTTTTGAAAATTTTTTTCGTTTTTTTCGCAATTTTTTGATGCCAATGGATAGTGCTTGATGAGAAACGTCGAAAAATGGTGTTTTTATCGCCATACCACCATTTTTAAGGCCATTTTTCGACCTTCAAAAAAATCTTGCACACCCCCAGCATTTTCTTGCTGCCCACGTATGGTCGGTCGGTACCCACCAATGGTGCACTGCAAACACCATAAACATAACAAGCGCAGGCCGCACAACATTAATTATTAGGACACTTTATTTGCATGTTGATCGACAAATGTGTGAAGCCGAGTAGAACGGAATAACATGAAATCGATTAATAGAATAACCAACGCTTAGAAATCCAGCAATGCATAAATTTGCTCCTCGTGTCTCAGAAATTTTATAATACGTGATAGGTTAAACGACCCATCTAACTTGTTAGACTGTTTTGCAAAAAGAAATCTTTTCAAACTGTCAAAAAGCATTTACTTTCAGGATCACATAGGTTAAGATTTGTAAATTAACATTTACGACAACAATTTTTCTTTAAGTTTTGTACCAATTATATTTCTTGATTGTGCGTACTATGTACCTACATACATACAATGTCTGACTGGAATATTTATGCCAATTTCTAGGGTCATTTAGCTCCAAAAAGCTCTTTGACTCTACCGGCCACCCCGCTGCATCTACATATGATCACGAGAAACGTGTAACGAAATTTGTGCCAAACAAGTTTTACATAGTGCAACAAATGCAACATGCAAAGCGTTCGCCGCTTTCAAAACCAATCGTAAATTTTGATCCTGAGACTGACACGATCTGTAGGATCAGGAGGAGGCACGAAAACTTCGCTTGCAGTCAAGAATTTCGTCTTTAATATGTGACCTTGCCAAGCAGCCTCGGGTACCGTTCGAGCATATGCATAGGGGTTAAGCGAACTGCCGAAAAGTATATGATCCTCATCTTGCCTGCAAGATAACGGGAGTTTACATAATAAGACGTATGCGCTTAAATCAGGATAGATTTTAGGTTTTGACCACACATAGGCTTTAGGGTGCGAAGTCTGGCTGGACCCTACCCCTAGAATCAGGCGGACTCCCTCACTCGACAGACCTCCAGAATTAAATTTTTTGGTGTTATTTTTGGCAATTTAGCACCATCGCATCGACCCTCCACCAGAATTTGGCTGCTGCATAATCTTGGTGTTGTTGACCCCAAAGATCGGAATTAATGTTTTTTGCATTTCTATTATTTTTTAGACGCCAGGAACGCTCAGCGTTAAACCTTCATTCAAATGTTGGCCTTTTATGGCCCAGGAAAATTTTCGGACCCGAATTTTAGCTTTTCTGTGCATGGTCAAACCATTAGTGCAATGACGGGTTCAGAAGTGTCAGTTCAGTCTAGGGGGTAAGTTGGAGTTTCTGAGCCAAGCTGGTCTTAAGGACATGACAGGAAACTCTATAGAAAAAGAAGGCAAACTTGCCAAAAGTTGAACCTTCTTTGGTTTGATATCAATTGAAAGCTTGAATTATATCTTACTTTACGCTTATATGGACAAATCTTCCATAAACCGAACGACTACAGACTCCATAATTTCACTTTTGAGCCTTTTTATAGCGATTGTTTGATGCAAATGAGGTCTTGATGAGAAATATGAATGTACAAAGTAGTGCCTTTATGCTTATAACATCGAAAATTTTATTCCCTTTTTTGACATTTAAACATTTTTAGACCCCAGACTTATCCAGCGTTGCTGTTCGATACCGTAAGTCTAGCAAGATAGGTCCAAATATTAAAACGTTAGAAAGCGCACGCAGTTTTTGAAAATATGCGCTGTCATATTTCGAATCACTCACAATCATAGGTGGGCGGCATCAAAATTCTGGGGAATTGCAAGATTTTTCAATGGTCAAAAAATGGTGGTATGGCGAAAAAACACCATTTCCAGCGTTTCTCATCGAGCACTATCCATTGGCATCAAAAAATTGCGAGAAAAACAAAAAAAAATTCAAAAATTAAATTCTGGAGGTTTATTTTGGTTTCTGGGTGGGGGTATTTTGGTTTCTGGGGGTGCATACCCCCAAACCCCCACGCCCAGGTCACAGTCGATACTTTGTGTCATGCTGATAAATTTTGAGCAAACTTGAATTGGCTACAAAATTCGATTAAAATAAAGCGAAAGGATACGAGGCAGACATAACAGGTAGAAGCTTTTTCAGGCCAAGTGGCATTCCTTAATTTTTTTAAATAAATTTTGTAGCGTTTTTACGATGAAAATTCAATTACATGCAAAGTTAGATTGCAAAACAGATTAGATGAATGTAAAATACAGTTTCGTTTAGGACGATATGTCTTACATTCATTATAATCACAAAACATTCATTCGAGCAAAGAAGCGAATATACTAAAAACTGGTCAAAGAAGCGAAGAGCTAAAAAATTACACAAATTTCTTGCAAACTGCAGCAAACAGCACGAATTTGTACAAGTGTTCGTAGGTTTCCGCTGCGGTGGGAATAAATGAGAACGGCATCATTTGCAGAGTCACTTTACGTTCGGATCGAGTCGGCAAAAGTATCTTAGCATGATGAACGCGTTGCATTTCGAAATCAGTAACTTTGATCTAAAAAGTATGTCCAAATTAAAAATCTGTTTTCTTACTACAGAAAAGAGTGTAACTCATGCGCGTCGTACTTTGGCGGAATCGGCGAACATGCTCGACATAAGCAAAGAAATCATTCATTCGTTAGGACCATATGTCTATTAAACTGCGATTTTCTCTTGAATTCAAAGAAAAAACTTGCACGTTAGTGATTTGGATGTTTGATGCGAAATGCCGCTCACAAATGTGAAAGATAGCATTTACAGCCGACTAGTGAATGCCAATCTTTAGAATATCAACACTGGGTAATTGCGTAAAGTTTAAACTGAAAATTATCTCTAGTTCTAGAGCGTTGGGTTCTATTGTCGTAACCAAATTTTTGAAAACTGAAAGTTTAGATGAAACGGAACTACATGCACTTAGATAAATATGAGATTTAAGCACAAAAAAGAGCTCTTAGGGTTTAAAACTCTTTCTCTGCATATCGGACGCTTATTGCTGTTGGGGGAGAGATAATACATGCAGAAAGAAAATTTTAAGAGGAATCGCCGAAAGTTGTCAAAAATGTTACTAAAATAGAGTTCTGGGGTCTACAGTAATCTGCGGTGAATTTTGCGAATTCTGGGGGGTCTCTTAGTTAAGCCCTCCCTACGCCATTGTGTGGAGAGAAATCATCGTCTTAAGGAACTCCGTTAACCTCCCTACTCTAACGAAGGTACAGTACATAATACTCGAGACATTGTACGTGAGTGATAGAGAACGATTGATTCTGCATTCACTGAACCATCATACGGCCATGGAAGCTGAAGAGCGACAGCTCTCCAGCCTAAAACATCCGATGCACTAACACCATCAGCAGATGGGAGAGAGTTGTATGTACTATGTAATGTCCTACGAGTCTGTTTAAAAGAGGTCCCACCCATGCGTGGGCAGCAAGAAAATTCTGTGGCAGTGCAAGATTTTTTGAAGGTCAAGAAATGGCCTTAAAAATGGTGGTATGGCAGAAAAAACACAATTTTTCGACGTTTCTCATCGAGCACTATCCATTGGCATCAAAAAATTGCGAAAAAAACGAGAAGAAATTTCAAAAATTGAATTCTGGGGAGGGGGTATTTTGATTTCTGAGGGAGTATTTTGGTTTCTCGGGGGAGGGGTGCATACCCCCCCCCCCACGCCCAGGTGTGATCCCACCACCCACCAAAGAAAAAAATCAAATATTTTTGGTGCATTTGAAAATCAAATAGCTTGAGCGTACTTTTGAGTTTTTTAACAAAATTTTCAAAAGCTGTGCCCGAATTAATAGCATTTTGTATAATTTTTATTTTCTGAACAAGTTTGGTTAGGGCATCATAAACCAATGTCAAAATTAGGGCGCTGTGAGTCGAACCATTAATTTTCTGTTTTGTTTTAAATGCACCGGAATTAGTAGCAAATTAAAACTTTATGAGCCGAAATTTTGAAGTGGAATAACTCAACAACTAATGAGATTTCAACATTATATCCACGCTCGGCCCTGATGAAGATTTGTTCAACTCGTTTTCTCAATTCTGTTACCTTGCAAAAAGAAGCAATACAAAAAATTGATAATTCTGCATGGATCGTCAGATCATTTTATCAAATTCATCATATTTACTCAAGCATGGACTGTTTGAAGACAAGAGTTATATATAACCACTTGGCGCGAAGAGCCCGAAAAATTCGGGTTTATTAGCACAAAAGTGTGCTAAATCGGGTTTTCACATGTGCTTGAAAAGTTTTCCTTTCGGGACCCCTGTAAAAGATAATCAGTATTTTCAAAATTTTGGAGAAGGGACTAGTCCCCCTATCTCCCCATTATGTAGGTGCCTGTATTAGCAAATTTTTCATATACGAACGACATTTTTCTGATTATTAAAATTTTTTTTTGTTGAATAGGTTTTTTTATTTGATCATTTTTATCGCGAATTTTCAAATTTTTCAAGCGCTTTTCGCTGGATAGTACTCATTAATGACATCTGACTTTCTCAACGCTCTGATGACCTATTTCCACGTCAGAAGACTATATTTTGTGCGGGATCGAGATTGGTTCTTGCATTCTTGAGTTCTTGAGTAAGGACATAGACACATCGTCGTAATTTATACAGTTTAATCCAATTTTTTAGCGAAAATTTCAACATTTCTCACGCTTCGCGTCTATCCGTCTACCTGCATTTTACTCAGCTCCAAAAGATAACATGAGAGGTGCCTTGAAGCCATTTGGCCTTCTTCTCCGAAGCTTTTTGCCGATTTTAGCGCATACATTCATACGAAACTTTTGAAATGTTTCGCATCAAAAATAAATTTGTTTATTAGGTAGGTGCTGAAAAATATCTGCTCGTGACGTGAGCGTATAGGAAGGTTTGGGAAGGTATGCACATTGCACCCCCTCAAAGCCGAATAACCCAAGCATTAAATTGTTCGAAATTTTTTTGATCTCGCGATTTTTTGATGCTAATGGATAGTCATCGATGAAAAACGTTGAAAAATGGTGTTTTTTCGCCATCATCATTTTTATGACAATTTTTTGACCTCTAAAAAATCTTGCACATCCCTGGAATTTAGGTGCTGTCTACTGACATCAAAGAACATTATCTATGTATACCTATGTATACCTGGACAATTAACTTGTCAATTGTGGACCCGTTGAATAGATCGACTGTAGCTTCACATGGCTGATCGAAGGGTTCTCTAAATAATATGGTTTTTGGCGTAATATTAAGAACATCGGACATGATAATACGATCACAAATCCTGCCAAAGTACCCAGCCAGAGACAGATCAGGAAAAAACGTGAAGCGCGCAAGAACATTAACAAATTGTGATTGTAAAGTGTAAATTATTTAAAGGGACGAAGAAATCTTGTCTGTTTTTTCGTCATACAGGGAATCAATCGGGCTGTAAACGAATAAATCTTGCTGTAGCATCGGATGTCATCATTGCTCGATAGCCGACCTATTCTTCGATCTACTTTGTCGAGCAAATGAAGAAATATTAGGTATTACATATGCATAATGGCATTCAATTCCCGAATAGCTTTACATTAATAGGTTCAGAAAACAAGCTGTGAATCTGATTCCGATCCATAAGTATATCAACATAACACCCGTTATTACATTATATATTATTGATTTATATACATATGTCAGTTGCAAATTGCTGAAGTGAAAAGCGCAAGGTATTCGAAATGAAACCTAATTTTGTAATGCGCGTGGTATCCTTTTAACTAGACCAAATCAAATATCTTCTTTTATCGATTAGCACCCATTCTAAATTTCTTACTGTGAACATTGATAGCAAAGCAGACAAAGCATAGTAATAAGGTGATGCATATTGGGTTTAACACGCAAGTACCTAATGTTGAATTGCATGAGCATAATTTTTGTCATTTAAAGTGTTATGTATGTATACTATATTACACCCAACGCGTACACATTGCGTTGTACGGATCATTTTATTTGCTACGTAGGTCAGTGCCGTGCCATGTGTAACGGCGATTGACTAGCGCACAATCAATACCTACTCGCCATAAATAGAGACCGAATCACCATCGTCTTATGCTCAAGGACATTCGGAATGGTGCGAACTTTGTTCTTTGTATAGCACGTGCTTTTTCCTATCAGCTGGCTTTTTTGGCTTGTAGTGCGCTTATTTACGTAACGTACTATTACCCGCCTAATTATTGAATGTTATTTAGCACATTACAAATTATACCTACCTACCTGGCAACGCATTTGGACTCTGTCTTTATGCTGAAACGTGCTATACTGACGCAATCGCTGACGTAATGCAAGAAGACATTCCGACCTGCTATTCTGGCCCTCCTTCTTAAACGCTCGGCTATTGAATTATGGCCAATTCAGACTTATTTGAGGTAGGTGTAGTATCAATAACACTGATATTTCTCAAACATTCGTTGCGAGCTTGCTTGTTTTCTTCTGGAAATGTTTCTCGAATCATCGTTTAAGCTGCTTAATTTCCTTACAATTAGTGACTTTGCCAAATGACTGGTTCATGGACGTGGTGCGTGAATTAATAAGTACCTATCTAGTAATAATGCTTATTTATATAAGATATATAAAGAAAAGAAAAAGAAGAAGAAAGTGTTTATTGTCAGAACAATACACGAAAATTGATGTCTTGTCTCAAAAGCTCGCAGCTACGTAAAACTGGAAATTAATTTTCTTTGATATTTTGTATTTTATGTATATTTTTAATATATTTATATTTATTATATTTATATTTATATTTATTTTATATTTTTTTGTATTTTACCCGTTTGTGTATACGTTATTCTGATAAAAAAATATTTGTCATCAATTCATTCATTCTTTTATGCATCCACATGCGCATTGTGCAAGGATGGGTACACTGGTGTAGCCAGTGGGGAAGGGGGAATTCCCCTGCGGAAAGTTTTGAATTTTTCGACATGGAGCTGTGTGGTTGCGTAACGCTGTTCTGCAGCGATTTTTTGAGAATAAACGCTAAAAAGCGCCGATTTCTTAGTGGCGACCAGGTTTGGAAAAAACCTGAACTAAAAAAGGCTCAACTTTGCTTTATGGTGTGAACGGAGAACTTACAGATGTATGTGGAAAGGAACGATATTGGTTGAAATGAGGAGGACATGCAAAAGGAAAGGGAATATTTGGTGGATATGTGTACCGAACTAAATTCATCAAATGATACACCATTCGGTAGACCTCGATGAGACGATCATTTTGAAAAAAAATTTTGCGTGGGTCTCATTCCAGTCAAGAGTTACAGCCATTTGAAGTGTCAATCTCTATACATCGACCTAAGCATCTGTACATTGACCTAAGCATCTATACATCGACCTAAGCATCTATACAATGACCTGAGCGGGAGCGACCTCGACCTAAGCAGCTTAAAACACCTTTTCAGATATTCTAAGCCTAAGCCTAAGTATATTAGAAGCAAAAACTTAGATTTTCCTATATCTTATCACGTTGGTAATATGAAATCTTTAAACGACAGTAATTCCATCAATAATGCCGACCCACTCCTAATTTTTTTTACATAGATCAGCTCCAGAATCTCTATCGATGTGTACTGCTTGCAACTTACGTTTTTTTCGATTTTCCGATGTTTTTTCATATAGTCCCCCTTGATAATCTGATATCTTTAAACGACAGTAAATCCATCAATAATGCCGACCCACTCAAAAATTTTTTTTTACTGAAATCAGCTTCAGAAACTCTATCAATTGATGTACTGCTTGCAACTTTTCGTTTGGTACACATATTCGCCAGTTTAGCCAAAGAAAGTGCGGAAAAAAATTTCATGGAAACGGACCAATGTTGGTGAAGATAGAGTTACAGTAATTTACTTTGTCATAAATGCACTCAGATGGCAGGCAATGTAAGCGAGAATATAAATGTGGATCTAAAATGTTTCAAAAAGTAGGGCACCAGGAAAAGTGTGGCGATGTGAGCAAAAACGATTGAACAAGTTACTCCGGACATAGCTACATTAAAGTGGGGTATTTGATAGTTTATCAAAAATGTTCCGAATTTGGGCTAAAAACATATTTAACTGACATTTTCAAGGTCGCTGATTACGAAAAAATGACTTTTATTGCGCGGAAAAAAATTTTTGTTCCAAAATTTTTAAATTTGAAAAAACAATTTTTTGCATGTTTTTTCTGTCATTTTACTTGATAAGATATGTAAAAATTCAAGTTTTTGCTTAAATGACGCTTAGGCTTAGGCTTAGTGTATCTGAGAAGGTGATTTCGGCTGCTTAGGTCGAGGTCGCTCCCGCTTAGATCGAGGTATAGATGCTTAGGCCGATGTATAGATGCTTAGGTCGATGTGTAGATGCTCAGGTCGATGTATAGATGCTTAGGTCGACCTAAATTGGGTACATGTTATTCTGCATTCCACTGTTTGAATCTTCAAATGGATGGAACTTTGAGATAATCCAAAAATGCTGTTTGATACGTATTTAAGTAGAAATCTTTAACTGGATGTAAAAAATGCTAAAAATGATAAAATTAAAAAAAAAATTCTTGAAAATTTGCGCAAAAAAAATTACTAAAAATTTTTCTTCAATCTTGGTTTCCGCGCAGTATAACTTATTTTTTTGTAATCTGCGACCTTCAAAATGGTAGAAAAATATGTTTATAGTAAAAATTGGAAACTTTTGATATAAGTAAATTTCTCAAAAGTAAGCATATCTTTATTAAGAAATAGAGTGCTAACGAAAGAAGCTAGGTTCTTTCTTTCAAAATGGGCATATGAATTCCTTTGGTCACGCAAAATTTTTCTAAAATAAAATGACAGGAAGTAATTTTTCTCTGTTTGACAGGAGGTGAAGAAAAATACTGAGCATACATAGAAAATCCCCTTCCTTAGAACTGTGCATTTCTTTAATCCGAAGAATTGTGACAAATCAAAATTTTTTTGGCAAATAAAAAACTAATTTAGATTTTTACTCACTAAAAACAATAGGGCGATAAATTAGGCATCTTTATGTAGAAAGATGATCGGGTCGTGCGCATAAGTGTAGCGAGTGCTGGGAAGGAGCATAAAAATTGTAGGCAATTTTACAAATAAGGTTTTAAGGAAGGTAGTAAAAACAACCGTGTTAGTTCCTCAATTGTAGCTAGCTACTTAATAGATTAACTCAGCCTTATTGACTTCTTTTTTAAGTGAAAATCATTCAATAAGCAGCACAGTATGACATACAATTTTAAAAAATGTGAAGGAAACGGCTGAAGTAGGTACAAAGTAGATTACAACAACATATTAGTGAACACTATATGGATCTGCTAATCAGTTTCTAGATAGCTTATCTGTTAATGCTTTCTTTTCTAGTCATCGTCATACTAATAATTTATCATCTCGTCACCTGAGGACTTGATTGTAAAGTAAAAACAGTTCTGATGAAAATTTTTACTAGGCAGACACATGAGAATTACCCATCACGCTGTGCTGTTGAGTGGACAAGCGGTTTAAAGAAGCAAGCAAAAGAGTCGAAAGAAAAGTCTTTTTCCCTAGCTTTTAACATTTAAGAGTAAATCATCGCTAAGCAATGCGTGTATATTACTTCCCTATGAAGTTGTAAATCAATAAATGAAAAACCTGAAAAACCTAAAACCTATGAAATTTTGTGTACCCAGGTTTTTTTTTGAAGAACCTAAAAAACCTTAAACCTAAAAATCCTACCCTTGCCAACCCTGGTGGCGGCACAGAGCTACAAAGCGTTTGTCACCATGAGAAGATTAACTCTTTGTAAACATTTCGGGCGCTTTTTACAGATTGCATCTTTTAAAAACTGCTTAGCATGACAATTGACAACAAGACGAGTCCACAAAAGATTCGCATCTCATGCGTTTCAAGAATTTTTTGTCATTCTGGCATGGAAATGTCAGAAAATTTCCGCGCTTCGCATCAGTCTATTTTGTCTATTTATCAGCTAATATTAAGATTAGGATTCGGATGATTTCATGAAAATTTTAACGTTAAAATTCGAGATTTCAGTGCTTATTTTGCAAAAGTTTCCCAGGGCTCAGCCCTAGACCCCGCTGGGGGTGCTTGAGTGCGCCACCCTAGATCCCCAGCCCTAAAAGAGAGGTTTTCCGTTAAATTCTCTCTAATCTAAGGTCCTACTCGCGTATTAAAACTTGCGAAATGGTGAAGCACTAAGTGAAAAAAATTTCGCAAAAAATTTTTTCTTTGCATTTTCATTGTTTTAGAACGATGTGAAAAGTCCAAAAAGGGCATTATTTTACAGCTACGATGCATTTTTATACGTTTTTATCGACTTTTAAGATTTAAAATTTTCTGACTTCCCCCTGGAAAAATCCTGGCTACGCCCATGAATAGGTAGGTATGTATTAGCTCTCGCTGGAAAATTAGCACAAAACATCAAGTTTTCCAACATTTGGGATGTTTTGCTTAGTAAAATTTCAGAATTCGAAATAAGTTTTGTGTTTGGTTTACAAAGTGGAAATTTTCGGATTTTTGATTTTTACAGCTAAAAATGAAAATTGTGAATCAAATTTTGAAATGCCGGAAAAATGTCTGAAGTATGGTCTACATGTGAACCTAATTGCCAGGAGAAAACAGTGGTGCATAGGTCTGGTATAAACCAAACCGATAAATGATAGTGCGCTTTCTCTCTAAATGATCAATAGATAACAAAATGACTGCTTGTTACGAATCACCGAAAAATTGACACTTTTGAGGTGAATGATCGCTAAAAATGCCAAAAACAACTTTTCCTACGTTTTTTATTTTAAATTAAATTTCTGAGGATGGCGGGGTGAACAAATTTTGCAGGGATGAAAAACTTGTTCAGCAATATCAAAAATTGCATGATATATCCGATACTCTGGCTTTTCCTAGAGAGCACAATAGTTTTTTCTAGCTTCATCCTAAGTGTACGAATTTCTACGTCAACAAATTATTTATTCCATTATATATATATATATATATATATATATATATATATATATATATATATATATATATATATATATATATATATATATATATATATATATATATATATATATATATATTAGATCCTGTATGCGTATGAAAAAGGCGAGGAAAATTTATAGATTGCGATTCAGCTAAATTTTCTATATCGCGTCAATTATTTTCTACGGAATGCTAATCTTGATATTTATTACATGCGCAGTGTTTTGACGTGAGAACATTACAAACTCGTTTTTAAGGTGGCCAATCAGTATAAAATCTTAACATCACTTGCTGCTGGAGCAATGGCAGGAGCGTTGGCGAAGTCAGTCATAGCGCCTTTAGATCGTTGCAAAATTAATTTTCAGGGTAAGTATAAGTTGGCTTACGCAAAATTCGTTGCAAAGTTCCGTACATTGTAAGATAAAGCAACAATACATCGAAATCAGATGTTTTTATGTTTCATACAATTTTAGGGGAATTAATTTGCATAATTGTCCAATTTTATGCAGTCATTGGCGCTATTGATGTGGATGTGAACGACTTGACACTTTTGCTGAAATAAATTACTCTCGATTGGCTAACAGCTGTTTGGCCGGATTATAGAATGCTAAACGCTCATCTTTTCATGGATAGGCCTTATGGGTGGGCCTAAAATTTTTTGCGCTTTGCGCACGTCACGTGTTATTTGTTTATTATCACATCTTTATCAAAGCATCAGGCGCATCCTACCTTTGGCGTTGTCCTCAAAGCGTTTAAAATTCCGTTTTTGGCGCAAAATTGGACAGCTGGAATGAGACTATAACTAGAAAGAGTGACGCTGTTTCCATTCAGCTTTTTTGTACCTAAATTCTTTCCGTTCGACTTAGCAAATATAATCCTCAAGCAAAAGTCTAAAGACGCTTAAAAAAACTTTGAAAAAATGCAGGTTTTAAATTTCAGCCAAAAATCAAATGATGCATCATTTTTATTCGTATGAACTGGAATCGGTCAGGGACAGCTGATTTTGATTGATGTAGCCGCTTTTTACGGAATGCTAAAAGATAAAACTTTTATCCGAAATAGTTATGCTAATTTTAATATTTATGTTATAAGATTGCGACGCGGAGCGACGAGAGATTAATAATCATATCATATAACTCAATTCGATTCAATTTCAGGAGCTTTGTGAGTATATAAATATGTAGTAGGACAAAAGATTGTTCACTAAATTTGACTCGGCATCATCATTAATTTTTGCTAAAATGATTATAGGTACAAAAAATGATTAAGAAGAAAATGGCCTATTAATTCCTAGCTGTATAATGAACGAGGGTTGACTTTCTCTACTCCTTGCATCTGTGTTTTATGCTTTGATTATTATCATAATATTGTTATTTGCCTTGATTGATTGAAATGAAGTAAGCTTAATTCAGATAAATATAAAGTCATCAAAATGAGGGAAGAGAACGATGTGGATAAAAAACGGAAGAAAAAGAAATTTATCTGGCCAAAATTGGTCATCTCTCGAATATTGCGCCCTTACAAGTTCTCTCCGTATGGACCATTTTCGAATTAATTAGGATGCAGATCTGTAAATTTATTCATTTTCTTGATAGCACATATTTCAAAAATGTATAATTTTGTTCTGATATTTTAGACGTTTTTTACATAATTAATTTTAATATTTTTATCTTTTATTTCTAATCTTTCAGTCAATGCATTTCGATTCGATTTTTGATATATACCTGATTTTATCTTTCATTTGCTCGAAATGTTTCTCCCAAACAGATCAATTATTAAAATATTTAATAGATGGTAAAATGCTCGTTGATTCACTTAAATTACCTTGTTCCTTTTCACTTTATTTTTACGCATAAATACTTATATTTACGTAACTGCGTTTTAAATTCGTGAAAGCAAATTCACTGTCCTTTCAAGAGAGGAGATGTAGTTTTTCCACCCAAAGTTCGTCAACACATGTCCTGAAAGTTGACATTTTTACTCTTTACCTGACATTTAGGCGAAAATTTGCCTTCCATTCTTTTTTTAAGAAGTTTTCGGATTTTTTTTGACCATGTTTAGAAGATCTTTCCAGAAAAATATTTGACTAACTCTACCCAAAATTTTAAATCACTATATACTTGCATGGTTCTCTATGTGCACAGAGAAATGATATTTTTCAGGTTTGCAACATGCCTTATTCGTTTTCTGCCGCCGCCAAATTTCTAATAGAATCGTACAAAGACAATGGTCTCGGGTCACTTTGGAGGGGGAACTCGGCAACTTTAGTTAGAGTAGTGCCTTTTGCTGCTATACAGTTTTGCGCTCATGAGCAGTGGAGGTGGATACTCTCGGTTGATAAGACTAATGAGTGAGTCAATTATTTTTTCGATCACACATGCACACCGGAGGTATGGGGGTATCCCCCTACCAGGACATCTTCAAGGCATTACCCCCTCGAGGCCCATTCCAGGGGGATAAGGGGCACGTGCTCCCCTCCCCTTCTTGGAAATAAAATGTGAGAATGAAAAAATTCCGGCGCTTCGTCGAATATTTCAATTATAATTGGAGCCCATTTAGTCACAAGCGCGCGGTTTAAACACTCCATTTTTAGTTTTTATACTAACTAAAGCTTATTTTTCTTTTATATGTCTTCTATTCGTCACAAGTTTTATGCAGAAAATGAGATTTGTTTAAGAAGCAAGGATGGCAACTAATTTTTTGGCGGTGATTATGAAGTTGCTGATGAACTTTGACTATTTTTAGGAACAAATCAGAACCGTGATTCGCAGTAGCGTATTTAGGATTTTACTAAGGGGAGCGGTATCCCAACTTTTCCAAAAACAGTCAAAAATAGGCCCACTCATTATTATGTCTAAAAATCTTAAAATTTTCGACGATTTTGTGCCAAAAAGAATTCATTAAATTTCTTTAAGTTTAACAAAAATCTGGCACGAAGCGCCGGAAAATTTGTGAAATTAAAGCGGATAGACGTCTAAAAGCATGATTTACTGCTTGATCTCCTGTATTTATAGCATTTGATGTGGAACATTGAAATTGTTGATTGAAAATAGAAGAAAACTCTGCAAAAATAGTTGTTCTGCTGTTAAAACTGTTTTGAAACCTACATGAACAGAAAATGGCTTCCAGGTCGTCAAGAAAGTAAATAAATGTTTTTAATAGGTATCATCTGGCGCGTAGCGCTGGAAAAATTTGAGAAATTATGGTCACTGATGGCCAAAAATCATTGCAAATTGCATATCCATTCTTTGTCTCGCCAAATATTTTTGGCAAATGGGAGGAGCTTCAGCCCCCCTTAAAATCCGCCCCTGATGAATCGGCTGATTTTTTTAAAGTTTTAACGTCAAGTACGGCTCGAATTTGAAGTCGTTTTTTCAAAATTTTCACAGGTCCTGCTCCGGACCCGCTGGGGAGCGCTTGAGCGCGCCACTCCAGACCATTCCCAGCCCTAAAAGAGATGGTTTTCATTGGATTCTCACGTCAGACATTTTTTGTCCATTATTTTGTGCATATCTGATAGTTCAAGTCGTTCCATCGTTCTTTCATATATCATTTGCTTTAATGCAAACTTATTACGAATGTTAAAGAAGAGTAAAATACAACGAATTAACGAATTGAAGCGTTTCTGCGATTTTGGGTTTGCGGGAGGTGGTAAAGAACGACAAAAATATCTGAAAAATCAACATGAACTCATCATTTTGGCGCCATAATTAGACGTAAAAATGAACCATTTGAGCCCCCCTCAAACGGAACTTGGTTTACTCCCTCCTCCTTCCTCCCAGAACTCTGGATCTTGTGCATGTATATATATATATTTGGATATTTGCGAATGGAAATACTCCTGCTGTTCTATTGCTTTGCTCTATATTAATTTGTTAATTGCGTTAAGCACGCGACGGCTTAAAATTTAGAGTTTTGAGGTCAGGTACCTTTTGGAAAATCTATTTTTAGTTTTTAAAAACAGGCAAAAAGCATCTAAAATGGCTTAAAATGTGAACTGTTGCCCAAAAATAGGGGAGGGGTTGTAATTACTCACTTAGCTATTGGGGAATGGGTGATGGTCGACTTCAAATGAGAACTGACAAAAGGCCCGTTTCAAACTTATGTGCTTTAAAAGCGTAGATGCACAAGGTCAGAATCGGTAGGAAAGCAGGAAAAATCAATACCGGCGAATTCGTTGCTCACGCTTCTTGCTAGTCAGATGACGAAATGGATCAAAATATTTTAATCAAATGTTTTTATTCAAGGGCCGCTTTTTCTAGCATTTTTGCCTTTTTGACTGAGTTTTCACTTTTTAACGATAAAAAGTATAGAAAGTTATCGATCTGACCGAAAACTTTTGACTTGTAAACCATTTTGACAGAATCTGAGACGCTTTGCGGAAAAATCGGACAAATAATAATTTAAAAAATAATTAACTAATCAGTCAATCAATTAGAAACAGGTAGATGAATCTGGGGAAAAACATAGAAATGACAAGAAAATCATCTAATCAATCAATTATTCAACCAAATATTAAACAAGCAATAATCAATATCCAATCAAACAACTAATCAAGCACTTCGTAAAAACATAAACAACCATCGAAATTGGGCAGCTGGTATCAATTGGAAGACCGGTTTTGTCCATGTATTCTTTTCGAAATTTTGAGCTGTTACATATCTGTTTCAGACCCACCCCGGTGCGGAGATATGTTGCGGGATCTTTAGCTGGCGTGACCGCCAACGCGATGACCTATCCACTAGACCTCGCTAGAGCCAGGCTTGCTGTATCAGGAAAAGATGAGTGAGTTCTTAATGAATGTGAAACCAAGAATTTTTATGTGAAGCAGTGTTTTTTTTGTACATGGTCCGTTTGTACATGTACAAAGATGGTCCTAAAAGTCTTTGTACATTTTGTACACACAAATTTTTGGGTACTGTAATGTGGTACAGTAGCGATTTTAGTGTGGTAAAAACAGAGTTGTTCGACTTTTGTTAATGTATTTTAGCTAATTTCTGGGTCTCTGATGGCGAAAATCACTGCGAATCGTCTTAAAACAGCGCGAAGCGCCGAAAAATTTGACATTTTTTCTTTTGAAATGCAATTTCTGCCATTATAAAGATATGTAGAACACACAATTACTCATTTTCGGCGCGAAGCGCCGAAAATTTTTGCGAATTTCAAACCTTTTTTGCAATTGTTGTCTTCCAAAAAATCTTTGTACTTGTACAAAGAGAGTCCCGAAAAGTCTTTGTACATTGGGAAAAATCTTTGCCGACTACAAAAAAAACACTGATCTGAAGTGTATTTTTTGGGCATAAAAGCGGTGAATAGCCGTCAAAAGGATCATTTTTTGGCGTTTCTGACGATGCTCGATCTTTCTATAGCGTTAAAATGAAAAAATTCGAATAAATTGAACAACATATAGTAGAAAAATGAGTATATGGCGCGAAGCGTCGAAAATTTGATACCTTTGAGCAAACAGAAAAAATGCTTAGAAACGCTTAAAACAGCAGCTTTTTAGGATTCTTAATTAAGATCGCGAATTCGGTGGGTGGTTTGTAGGGGACCAACCTCCTAAATCTTTTCAAGGTCATATGTATTTGCAATCCATCTCATTTACATGTCATTAAGGCCGCCTTGAATCGGTCATTCCCATTTTTCGTCGCCTTGTGGAATCCCCATCTAATTTTTGTCTTTCCCTTTCCTACAAAGAGCGATATTTTCCCCAATTTTTGGCAAACACTTACGTTTTTAGGCCAGTTTTCCGTCATTTTTGATCAAAAATTGATTATCATTTCTCCCTCGCCCTAAAAATAGCCAGATACCCCCCTCTTAAAATTTTGTGCTGTTACACGACCTCTTGCATGTATACAACAATCAGCAGCGTAAAAATTTTAAACTCGAAGTAGCTCACCATTTTTTGGATCGACAACTTCCTATTTTCGTTCAAAAGCAGCAATAAGACTTGGGAAAGCGAATTTTTGACCAAAATTAGTGTACGATCCCATTAAGGGAGAATTTAGAGCGATAAAGCTTGATTAAAAATGCCGAAAATAGCCTCGTTAAGCGTGTCATTGTTTTTTATTCTTTCCTTTCTATTTCTACGTAACGAAATTTTTCCTCCCTCAAATTAACTGAAAAGAATGAGCTACACAATTAACATTCCAGTCAATTTTAGCCTTCTTCTTAATTCAGTAACTGTTCGTCGAATGTCTCTTCATCTATCAAGTTTTATGTCTTAATCGTTTGCTCCAAAATTGGAAAGTTGTTTATCTGTTTTAAACTTATTACGAAATCGAAGAAATAAATTATTAAATTATGTTGAAAGAACAAAATGGGCGGAAAATGAAATCGATTAGCTCAGACTTCGAAAACCTTTCATTCTTCCTTAGATATGGCATCCTTTTCTTTTGCCACTTATTGATTTATTATAACATTTAATACGGTGACTTTGTAGCTACCTTTTATATCAATAATCATTCATACAAATGGTTCATCGTGCTTAGTCTTATATGTTCACTAAAATGATTATTACATTCAGCTTGCAAAACTTGCAAAATTAATAAAGATTGAGGAAGCTGGAAATCGAACGAATAAAACTGACGTAGCGAAGGAACTGAATGCGTGTATGAGCGTAGGGGTCTGGATTTCCATAACCTAAAAGGCATCAACCAAAATTCATAAGACTTTCAGTCAGGACTGAATTTTTCAAATTTATTTTCGTTTTTTCCTTCTTCTTTTCGCTCTGTGCTCTTTTCGCCCTACCAACGATTTTTCGACCAGAAAAAAATTTAAAAATCTTCAGAAATTTTAGAACATACCCAAACCCTCTCTGGAATTTAGTCCTACCCGGGCCCGTATTCAGGGGAGAGGCGCCGCCCCTCGAAATAAAAACAATTTTTTGTTCGTCACTAGGGTCCCCTTAAGAAAAAAATGGAAAATTTGCGAATGTGTGTAGAACGCCGCCAAAACAGGATTTTAGCGTACTTTGGAGCTAGTAAAGTCAAAATTTGCCGGCGCTTCGCGCCGGATTTATCGTTTATGTATAGTTTTCTGTTCTAAATCGCTCAAATTTAAGTTAGACATGGATAGCATATCAAGTTTTTTCGACACTGTGCGCCGGATCCGTTGTTCAGCTATAGGTTTTGCTTTCTATCCCACTCAAAGCAGCTCAAATTTGAGTTGTGACATCGAGAACATGAAATTTTTCTCCGCGTTGCGCCGGATTTATTGCTTATCTATGTTCTTGTCTTCTAGCTCTCTCAAATTTGGGCTAGGCATGTAGAATATTTCAAATTTTTTGGCACTTCGCACCGAATCATTTATTTCTCTATTGTTTTTCTCTGTAAAGCACAATGATTTAATACAAAGAGATAGGAGATAAATGATTCGTCGACTGAATGATGAGAAATCGCTTGCGTAGATAGCTGAAACGATACATTTGCTGTATTTCTATGCGAAATAAAGTGGAAAAATTTCGAAATTTTCTCGAAATTTTTCTTCACCGTCGTATAGAGCTCACCGAAATATGCTCGATAATGCCTTTAATTTCGCCTATTTCCTAATGTTCCTCGAGATATCTGACCTCAAAATACTCGCTCCCTCTGGATAAAATTCTAGATATGGGCCTGGTCCTACTCATACATGATCTTGGGGGTTGGGGTTTTCACCCCCTCCCTCCCAGGAAAATTCTCACCCTACGCAGAAGTTTTTTCACCTGCTCCCAGAATTCGCGATTTTCTGAAAGTTTCCAGAAATTTCCTAAAAATTCGAAGAAAAGGTGTTTTTCTAATCGTTTTAGCTGACTATTTGCTCAAAAGTGTCAAATTTCGGCGCTTCACGCTAATATACTTATGTTTTGCCTACATTTTGTTTGATTTGTTGAACTTTTTTGATTTATTCTCGAAATTTTTTGTTTTTATGCTCTAGATAGTTAGAGCATCGTCAGAAACGCCGAAAAACGATGTTTTGACGCGTATCCGACATTTTTGGGCCAGAAAAAGTACTTTTAAATTTCACCCTCTCACAGAATTCCTATGCTGTGGATGTCTGGTTCTAACCAGTTCTGATTGTGTGCAATAATGGATCAGTCTTCGTTCGCAAAGCAGTCCTGTCCATTGTTTTTTTAGCGCGGCGCCAAGGAGGCCCATCCTGCGCTAATGGGACTTTTCGTACATTAGCGCCGTGCGCAAAGGCTTTTTTGGATGAAAATATAGAAATTTAAACATTTTTACGGCATTTTTAAAGAAAGTTTTCAAAAAATTTTAGGCCCTTTGCGCCGGATTTGTTAAAAATGTGTTTTTTCTGTTTCCCCATCACTGTTCCTTTGCTTCGTCATCAGAGATTACCTAATTTGGCAACTTTGCAAAAAGGGAACCAAGGTTTTTGTAGCGCTTTGCGCCAGATTAATCGTTTTTGTATCATGTTTATGTTCTAAACAGCATCCCTGAGCTAGACTTGGAGGAGATGACGAAAGTTTTGGCGCTCTGCGGCCTTTTATTAAGTTTGTGTATTGTTGTTTTTTGCAATGCGCTGAAATTGAGCGCAAAGACAACTTAAAGAAATCATTCAGTCTAGCATGGATCGGACAACGATAAATCAGTTGGGTAATTAAATAGCTTAAACATTAGATCTCTTTTATGAGCTGAAAGAGCTGAAATTTTTTATAACCTTCTTTCAAAATTTATCGTCAACGGTGTATAGAAAAACGCTCAAAAATGACCCTACCCTTGCCTATCTCCTAACAGTTTTACGTTTTTTTTTGTACGCTAATCAGAGGCCCCGCGCGCAAATGCTCTATCCTGCCCATTAGCGGCCGCGCAAATGGGGTTTGCTAAAAGAAACACTCTTCCTGTCTTTTAAATCAAATATCAAATGTATTATAAAGTCATAAAGTGGGATGAAAAGTAGAAAGCGGAATTGGAGCTGTTTCTATAATAGTGACCTGAATTGGGAGTGCGAAAATTTTTAGTCAGATGTCTCGAAAATACTATCAGAAACGCAAAAATAATAGTATTTTTGCTCGTTATTCAAATTGTTCTATGCAACGCAGAAAAAATTGAAGTTATTTTAATTACTCAAAAAATAAATCGTTTAAAATGGCCATAGAAAGTTATTCAATTGATTTCCTTACATTCCACCTGAGCTCTACTCTGCTTTTTAAATATTGTTTTATGCTCAAATCTGGTGCACAGCGCAGAAAAGCAATGCAGAAAATAAATAATTCTGCATAAAGCGCCGAAAAATGTTGACATATTTTATTTATTTAACTTGTCTGTCTTACTTGCGATTGATTATAAAAATTTTGGATTTATCAGATCAGAAGTCTGATAAAATCTATTCTGGCGGTCTTTCAAATGTGGTTCGTGAATGCTGATTAGGAAACGAAGTGTGCATTATATGTCCAGCGTCCCCAATTTTTCTAAACGCTTGCTCTGAAATGCTTTGAAATACTGAAATTGCTATGGGTTCGTTAAAAAACTTTACCGCATTTTTTTGCATAATGCCTCCATTACCACCACGATAGATATTTTTGCATTAGATGTATCACAAAATAGTAAACTCTTTTCCTTTATAGCAAATATAGGGCAGGAAAAGTGTAAAGTTTCATTTTGTTAACCCTGCTATTGGTGTTTTGGTTTACACTTTTGTAAAGACCGTTTTTGTAATTTACAATGCAATATTTTGTTACCTAATGGTGTCGATTAGTATATCTCTGCTTGAAAGGTCAATCTTAATTTTTTCGGTCAAAATAGGCACCTACTAAGCGTCGTTACTTATTGTTTATTGTTATTTGCACTGTGTTGCGCATTGAACTTAATCCATTTATCAGCTTTGAAATAAAAGTTAAATGAAAAATTATCAAAGTTAATGATAAAAACTCTAAAAAAATTCTGAAACACATTTTTTGTAGGTACAAAACACTGTTGGATGTGTTTAAAAAAGTGTACAAGTTGGAGGGTCCAGCGCGTTTCTTCCGCGGTTTAGGGCCTACACTCCTCGGTGCTATACCTTATGCTGGAACGAGCTTCTTCACGTACGAAAGTCTCAAGATGGTTTACTACAGTAAGTCGCTCCATTTTTTTCCATTCAGTACGTAGCAGGCATACACAGGTTTGTAATTCTAGGGGTCAATCACCAGGCAGCCCCTTAAATTTTGTGAAATGCCTTTTTCTTTTTTTAAAAAGTGGGCACTCGTCAAAACAGTTTTTGAGGTTTCTGTCATTGCTAATTCTCTCTCTGGAATGAAAAAATAAAGTAAATAAACCAAAAATCGAGTAATTTAGCGAAAAATGAATATATAGCGCTCAGAAATTAACGTTTTAGCCAAAAGGTTGAAAAAAATCGAAATCTGGAGTTAGCAGTCAGCAGACATGCACAGCTTGAGAATTCTGGGGGTAGACATTTTAAAGTGCCTTTCTGGGCTCAAAAATGGCAGATACGCGTCACTAACGTCGTTTTATAATGTTTCTTACGATGCTCTTCCTAGAGCATAAAAAGAAAAGAGGTATAAAAATAAAAAATCTAATAATTTGAGGAAAATTTAATCAACAAATGAATATATGGTGCGAAGCGCCGAAGATTTGGCATTTTTGAGCAAACAGATGACGAAAAACGCTTAAGAACTTTTTCGAATTTTTCGAAAAATCGCAAATTCTTGGGGGAGGTTGAAAAATTCCAGAGGGAACAAAACACAAAACGATTATTTCTGTTAAATTCTTAGAGCCGGTGAATCACTCATTTCCACGTGGTTTTTACGGCGCAAGATTCCCCAGATTGTTATAGATAAAATAAGTTTATCATGTTAAGCTAAATTGCTGGTGGATGTATAGGATCTCTTGATAGAACCTCGCAACGATATAATTCAATACTCGCCGCCCCTTTGAATCTGGGACGACAATTTTGTTTAGCAGTTCATAGGTGTTTTCTGCTATTATTTTACGAAAAATAAGGCTAATTTCCTATTTTTTCAAAATAAGACTGATCCCTGAATATTTATGCGAAATCACATTTTGCGGTCGTTTATTGAAAATCGGGAGTTACCCACGTCCTCCTCTGGTAATAATTGACTAAATATCAGCTAACATGATATGTTGCTCGTAGTTAATAAGCGCATTACATTGAAACCATACATACAACAGGGGTATTGAGGAATCCCCACCCAAAGTCGATCGTCTCTTATCCCCAAAGACTGGGGTTTTGCCCCTTCCGATTTATGGCAAAAACTTGGCGTTTTGTAGGCCATGTTTATGTGTTTTTTTGCCTTTTTTGTGATTAAAAATGGTTCATTTACCCTCCTTCTATACGACCGATTACCATATATATAATGTACCTAACAGGGGAATTGGAGCCTACATGCGCGTAAGAGGGGTTAAAGGGGAATTACTTACCTGAACTTTTAAAACTGATAGCTTATATAGCCGTTTTAGCCGAAAAACGTTGCTTTATTTTTTAGTGCTAGAAAACTAGCTGTATAGCCTTTTTGAACTTAGAAACATACCGTGTCAGTTCAGAAATGCTATATAGTTGTTTTTGTGAGTTTCAAAAGAATTCGTAGTCATTTTCCGACATCAAAAAGGGCTTAATAGCTATTTATGTTTCAAAAAGGCAACACAGCTATATGTGCGACTTCAAAAAGGCTATATGTTTACCACAACTGCTCGAAAACGATAAAGCGATATCGTTTTTTCGCTGTAGATCCGTTTTTTAGAAATTACTTAGCCTAGCTATCTCCAGGTTTTCGATTTTCATCCCTCCCTGAAAGTTTGACCTTGCGCACCGATGGATTGGGTATCCCTCTACCCAAAATTGGTCTCCCCTCATCCCCAGAGCCAGAAATCTTTTTAACCCCCTCCCCGATTTTCGGAAAAAAGTTGCGTTCTTTTGGCCGTGTTTGGTCAAAAAAAGTTAGATGCATTTACCCCCCCGCCTCCGCATCCAGAAAATAGCCGGGGATTCCCTCCTAAATTTTCGAAGCGTTACTTGTATTCCGACTTCCCCGTCCTCCCGAAATTTCAAGTCGCGTAATTTATAATTGATACCATTATGATCGTTACACCTACTTGTAAGGAAGATACGAGAGACTAGAAGAATCTAACGTAAAGAAGGCCTGAAATAATCGAAACTATTTTGTCATAGTTTCAGAAGTCATACTCAGACATGCACAGCTTGGGATTTCTGGGTGGGGTGAAATTCTAAAGTACCTTCTTTGGGCCCAAAAACATTGGGTACACAAGGTACGCGTCAAAAACATCGTTTTTCGGCGTTTCTGACGATGTTTTATCTTTAAAAAGATGAAAGCATGAAAAAATTTCGAAAAAATTCAAAAAAGTCGAACAAATTGAACAAAATGTAATCAAAACAGGAGTTAGAGTATATGGCGCGTAACGGCGAAAATTAGACACTTTTGAGCAAATTGATAGCTGAAAACGCTGAAAAAGGCACCTTTTCTGCAAATTTTCGGAAACTTCAAAAATCACGAATTCTGGGGTGGTGACAATTTTTCTGGCGGGTGGGATGGGAACCATAGGTGGGCGGCACCAAAATTATGGGGGGCGCAAAATTTTTCAAAGGTCGAAAAATGGTCTTAAAAATTGTGGTATGGCGAAAAAAACACCATTTTTCAACGTTTCGCGCGCTATCCATTAGCATCAAAAAAACTGCGGAAAAAAACAGAAAAAAAAATTTTAAAAAATTGAATTTTGTGGGGGTATTTTGGTTTCTGGGGGTGCATACCCCCAACCCCCCACGCCCAGGAATGATGGGAACCCCCCAATCCCTACTCCCCGTAAGATCATGTGTAGTGATTTTGTATTTCCGAATAACGTTAGCTAGTGTTTGCGCCTTTCAGCTTTTTCTGCGTAGAAGGGATACGAAACCGGTATTTTTGTCTCGGTTGACTCCTAGACCACGGTTGTTTATTTACTGTGAAAATCGTTCCAACTAATTGTAAATAAATTCGATTTTTTACCTCTTATTTTGTAGCCCAAATCGAAATTTTGTTCTCATTAGCTCTCTTTAATATTAAATGTTAGATAAAACGGGTAAGCACGCTTCGACCTTCGAAAGGATGCTTTTTGGCGCGTGTTCAGGCCTAATTGGTCAAAGCGCCTCGTATCCGTTAGACATTGTTAGGAGACGGTGAGATTTATACAGTGGCAGAGCCGAAATTTTGCGGGTCCGGGTGAGGTCAAAACATTTCCAAAAGTCAAAAAAGATAATAAACACGGTAAAATGGGTGAAATGACTCAATTTTTCTAGTTTCGACCAGTCCTATCAATTGGAATCAAAAATTACTTAAGGAAACGATTTCAAAAGTTTTATGTCTGTGTATTAGCGTAGGATTTTCGGATTGCATGGGGTACGAACTTTCTAACCACACCTGGGCGCGGGAGGGTATGCACCCCCCCCCCCGAGAAACCTAAAAACCCCCCTTAGAAATCGAAATACCCCCCAGAATTCAATTTTTGAAAATCTTTCTGTTTTTTTCCCAATTTTTTGATGCCAATGGATAGTGCTCGATGAGAAACGTCGAAAAATGGTGTTTTTTCGCCATACCACCATTTTTAAGGCAATTTTTTGACCTTCAAAAAATCTTGCACCCCTCCCCCCCAGAATATTCTTGATGCCCACGTATGCTTCTAACCCTAACATTCGTAAGTAATAAAACTACTTGCTTTTTGTTTGTGCGCGTTTTCATTAATCCGTCTTTGATTAAAATGTGCCCTTATAATCAGGTTTTCTTGCACAAGCCCAATTTGCACGCGTGCAAAGGAAATTGTTAGGTCATTTGCACGCTTTGCACGACAATCAGATAATTATGCATATAAAAAGTACATTTTCTCCATAAAAACTCAAATACGTACGTTTTTCACCATTTTTGCTATTACTCATTGAAAAACTCGTAAATGAACGCCACAGTTCTTTTGCACATTTGTGCAGCGAGATATATAGAACTGCTAGTATGCATACGCGGGCAGCAGCCGAATTCTGGGGGTCTTGGTGGTCTGAAGCCGGCAAAAATCCAAAAAACATGCCAAAAATTCAAATCAGGGCTCTTCCGGATCCTCGGGAGCATAGATGCACAAGGTCAGGGTTGATGAGGGGGTGGTGAAATCCCAGAATCCAAAAGAGCAAATTTAGTGTACACGGTTTTTTTGCTATTCAAACGACAAAAATGGCCAATAAAACGCTTTTTCGTGGTAACATTGCATTTTTAAAGCATTTCTAGTCCATTTTGACTGCATTATATCGCTTTTAGCACTGAAAAATAAATTAATCAATTATGGGTGCTTTTTTGAGTAAGGAGCACATTAAAGTACTAATTTGGCGCGAAGTAACGAAAATTCTAGCATTATTACTGCTTCTCTCCTCAAAAATATGCAAAAAAAAGTCCAGTCAGCACAAAATCGCCGGACACTACCTTTCTGGCTGACCCTTCAGGGGGAGTGGGGGGCTTAATGAAATCGATTACTCTATGTGCATGTATGCTGAGTTCTAGTCTATTTTCCAACCCCCTCACCTATGCCTACATGTGAAGAGAAATTAATACTTCTTGAAATCGACCGGAACCGAGAGTTATTGTATGGTCTGTTTTTTCACCTAGTACACGAATTCGCTCCGAACCTTGTTAGGTACTAAAGCGCTCGTTATTTCTATTATCACGTTTTTTAAGTCTTCTTCCCATTTTTAAAGCTATTTTAGCTCAAAAGATCAATGACTCTCCCCCCAGATTGGCCATACTGTGCAACCTTGGCCGTAAGTTCTATCTCCACAACATTCAACAATGTTTTAATAGGCGCAAGCTTGTTGACTTGATTGATTGAAGTAATTATAAATTCGACCAGTTTTAATGTCTCGTTTAAACCTGGAGGCAAAATGCCAAAAATGCATGTGCTTTGTTCGTTTACTTCTATAAGAAATGGAAGTGCAACTGATGGCTTTACTTAATTTAATTAATAACTTATTCAATTATTTAAATAATCAATTGATTAATTGCCTTCTCACTTTAGTATAAGGCTTATTTACATCAATCAATTGATCCTAACAAAAATGTTCAAATTTGCAGACTCCGGTACAACTTTAATTCTGATCAATAAAGTTAACAAGTTAACCATCATTGTTGAATGTTATTGAGTTATAATTCCAGCCTCACTTGAAAAGCAAAGCCTGATCTTGTAGTCGTGGAGCTTTTGCGAGCGGGACTGGGCTTAAATATGAATACAGAGATTAAACAGCGCAATAACTACATTGATTCCAAAATTCTGACCGTTTTTGGCTTTAATCTTGCCATATTTTTCCCGGGAAATAAGCCTTTATTAGGATTCTTGTCAGTAATACTTGGATAAATATAGCAAATGGCAGCTGGGTACATCATTACGTAAAAAGGCTAGAATAGGGATGTTATATGACCGAATTATGCAATAAATTTTCTTAGGGTTCCGACTTCGGTCCAGACAAAAAAGGCAGCCCCATTACAGCACTAAAACAAATTACCAAAATAATTTAGATGACGTAAATTAAAATTGAGTTAATTTTAATTTTTAGTAATTTTTATTATCAAATAATCATATTAATCCCTGATTAATTTAATTTGATCGGCTCGTTGCAGATTTCAAACGTCACACGACGTATCACCCAATGTAACAATAATGCAGATCGCTCGATCTCTAATAAAAAACGAAGGTGTTATTGGCGGTTTGTACAAAGGACTGAGCATGAATTGGATCAAAGGTCCCATAGCCGTCAGTATTAGTTTTACAACGTTTGATACGATTTTGCGCGCCTTGCGACGTTTAGAAATTTTTCAGCCTAAATGTGATAAATCGAAACTTAGATGACAAAATGTAGTGTACAATAATATGCTAATTCGTGCTCACCGATGCATTTATTTATTTTCAAATAGGTACCTACAGTTGCTAATAAATAACAAATCGATCTTTGCATTGCTATCAATTATGTCTAGGACCTGGGGAAAAGATCCCTTGCTTAAAAGTTTGGTTGTTTAAACAAATTTAACATAAAAATTGTGGTCCCTATGTAACCGTGCTCGGGCAACATCCAAAATATAGCGATCTAATAGGGAAAAATCGCAGAAAATTAAAATCTGTGGTCTTAAATCCAGAACCTTCCGCGTGCGTGCGTAAACTATAGTCAGTTTCACATAAGTTCGGTCATAATTATAAAACAAATAAGAAAAAGTTGACAGATTGCGATTATAGCATTGATCTGATATATTTAATTATCGTAGCCCGCGGCTTACTGTCGATGAAAATTCTTAAAATTTATGCGCGGAGTTATGTGAAACAGACTATGATTTAAATTCCAGGGCGTATTGGTTAACTAACCATCGTTTTGCATCAATAGGTAGCGACCTAATTTTACTTAAAAGCATAGGTGAGCAGCAGCCAAATTCTGGGGGTATGTTGCGAAATCGCTCTAAAAACTCAATCCTGGGCCCTGTTGCGTAAAACTTTCATAAGTAATAAGTACTGAATTCATAAGTAAAATCCTGTTGCATAAAAAATAAGTAGTAAGTTATCAATTCATAAGTGTTTCGATTTCGTTGCGTAAAAGTTATAATTCTATAAGTCTAATGTTCAACAACCTCTGGAGACCTATGAAACTGTTAAAGTCCTTTCTATTATGTTGAATTTTTGCGATGTTGTTTGGTGAAAGTGATGATGAACTTTTCCGTGCTCCTCTTGTGCGAAAAAAACTGTATTTTCGTCCAAGAATAAACTTTGATCGCTTCCTCAGTGAAAATGTGTCGAGATTTCGTTTGACGGACGATAATGTAGCCTCTTTGGTCGATAATTTAGCAAACTTTATTGAACACCCTACAAAACGTAATTTTTCTTTATCTACAGAGCAACAAATACGATTGTCTTTGCGGTTTTGTCTTCCAATGGCAATTTTCAGTTAGTGGGAGATACGCATGGCGTTCACAAGTCAAGTGTTTGCCGAACACTGCATAATTTTGTGGATTCTGTTAATGACAACATAGTTTAAGAATGAATGCAGGATTAAATCCATATAATTCCACACAATTCTTGACGACCTTCTGCCATGCTAAAGCTTTGTCCTCTTTCGTTAAAGAACTCGAAAACGATCCAAATAAAATATTTTTCCTTTCGTGATTTAAATTTAGCAATAATAAACGATGATTTATATTCATTTTTGAAAATCCGCGAATGAAGTCCCGTATACAATCTTACTTTGTAGTCTGAAAAGTTTTTGTTTGAAGCAGTGTTGCCAGATCCAAAAATACTAAAGTATGTACAAAAAAGAATTGACAGTAGCCGTTAATCAAACAAAAAGCAAATAAAATACGAAAAAAGTTTTCGAAATGATAAGCATCACTGCTTTTTACGGGACAAACTATTTTGTGCTCGTAACACCTGCATTTACACCATTTATTGAAAAATAAAGTTATTTGTCAAATTACTGTGCTGTAGAAGATTCGGTTATTGAATATCGAGAATTTGCGTCTAAAACATGGTAGCAACGGTATTTTTTGTTTTGCACTTATTAGAAAAGTGCTCATTGCAGCTAATTTCAAGACTATTTTTATAGTTTTATGCCTAAAATATTTCAGTCATCAATTTAAGCACAAGTTTTGCGGTAAGCCGACACTAGAGCGCGCGACATTAGAGCGCAGCGACATTAGAGCGCGCGACATTAGAGCGCAACGACAATAGAGCGCGCGACATTAGAGCGCGCGAAATTAGAGCGCAGCCATAATAGATGTTTTTCGCGTAACTTTACAAAACTTTTATGCTGATAAATGAAAGAATTCGCCGGTAAAAACTTTACGGACAAACGGAGCATGCCTTCGAAAAAAGTCCTACTGCATCTTACACTCGAGACTATTTGCAACGATTCCTATACTTTCCGATTCAGAATTGGATACGCTTTCTATTATAACGGGGGCAAAGCTAACTACCTACGCGTGAATATCTCGGTATCAGGTAGTGATAAATGCAAGCGGTTTCTTTTGTTTTGTAAAGCAATGAACAGACTTTTGAATTCTTTCTTTACTTTCTGGTTGAGTTGAACACTGGTTGAATTAGTGGCTGTACGAAATAAGAAATTTTCCCTTTTTTACATACCTTTATAAAAAGGACTTACTTTTGAAGCAATTTGTTTTGTGTAACGCCATTATACCCTTTTCACTTATTTTATTGACACAGATTACGGTATTCATTTTCACAATTTTTTTAAATTGTTCGCATTTACTGTAAGTTGTGCAAATCAAGCGTGAAATTTATTGCTGCCGTAAACAATCATAAAACTGCGGTAGATAAGCAAAAGATCAAAATTCGTGTAAACTTATCCTATATGATTAGTACATAATGTGCAAAAAAACTTTAAAGTCACCGACCATGCAGCCCATAATAAAGGGTTAAACAATAAGTTGTACTTGGACTGAATCACAGATGCCTACTGAATAAAATGGTAATAATTTTATTACTTAATATGCAAAGACGAATTGTTATTTATAAAAAATACGAAAAACGGAAGAAATTGAAGAAAACAGCATCACAACATTAATGTTTATAGTCTGAAGAAGTGTACGAGATTCGTGGTCAAATTTTTTCCAGACATTGTCTCTTAAATAGTAAATAATACCCGTCGATAAGTAAAACCATCATGAGTTAGCTTTAGTTTCCTCTTTCGTGATTGCACAAATATATCATTTATTTTTAAAGGATTAAAGTTATAAAAAACCAGTTACCAGCCACTTTTTGACCAAACAAGAAATATAACTGATTTTCGTAATGTATGCTAGGTATATTTTTGTAAACCAATTTTTAGAAACAAAAAGTTACAATTTTTTCGTGGGAAAGGAAGTCTATGTCTGCATCCACGACGCACCATTGTAACTGCACTTTAATGTTGGCGGTCTAATATCGCGCGCTCTACTGTCGCGCGCCCTAATGTCATGCGCTCTATTGTCGTTGCGCTCTAATGTTGCGCGCTCTAATGTCGTTGCGCTCTAATGTCGTTGCGCTCTAATATCGTGCGCTCTAATGTCGCGCGCTCTAATGTCGTTGCGCTCTAATGTCAGCGCTCTAATGTCGGCGCTCTAATGTCGTGCGCTCTAATGTCTGCATGCCAAGTTTTGCACGTTAAATAGTTATTTTAAAATCAATGTGCACAAATTTGCCTGTCGAATTTACTTGCCTAAAAATTAATCCAGTGATTTTGTCAAAATTGTCAATTTTGATATTTAACTAGCTACCAAACCAATGTTGATTCCTAAATCCCTTTCTCAGGAAAATAATTTTGGAAACATGCAAATTTTTAAAGAGATTTTCTTAATTTTCGTAAATAATTTATAGCAAATTAATCTATTTTACTGCATAATCTTGGGAAAAAATCCATCAGAACATGCATAATTTTTCTTAGAAAAAAGCAAGGATCTTGAAAATTCACGGCGCTTATTGAAGTATTTCTAAAGTCTTTCAGTGTTTAGCGACGGAAATATTTCCAGCTGGGAAAAAATGTAAATACATGGCCGGTCCGCGTTTACTAAAACAACACGGAGACGGGTGTATTTGCCTTCGAGACTTACTTAGGTACATAGGTACTTAGATCTGCTCTCAGCGCTGGTCCCGATCGCTTAGTCTGGGTTGACTTCGGTCTTTGGACCCTTACAGACCTTACGGCTTTTTCCCCTCGGTCCTAATATTGCTGACCGCTTTTCGTCGGGTGATCTCAGCAGCTACGCACTAAGCCCTAAGACTACCTACCTAAATCTCGAAATTGCCGCGGAGGTCAGTTGACCTATCTCAAAGCTCAAATTGATGATTTAACTTATTTTCTAGGTTCGATTCGATCAGAAATGTTTTTGGATCCTAATGTACCTAGCACAATGAAATTTGAAAACAACACCAACGAGCTCTAGACTGATCAATCATCATTGAAGATTAAATAATATTTTTGACCAATTTTAGGATTGAGAAAAGAATTAAGACTTTTGAACGAAACAAGTAATCAAACGAAATTTACCTATCCTTCCACTTAGAATCCCGAAATCCTCGACGTTGGGAATAACCGACCTTACCCTCGGCATAACGAAACCCCTGGGTAGGTTTTCTAATTTATTTCGATCACTATATAAACGGCCTAGCTGCCGGACAACAAAATAACGGAAAAACGAAAGAGAAACGTACTCCACTATACAAGCGTACGACTGCCAACAAGACTAACTAAGATGGCCACGTGGGAGCATTACAGTAAATGGAATTAACGTCAAAATAGCATAATACTGGAATACTTTTAAATCAGATCGAATGTTCTCGATTATGATAAGCGGTAATGCATAAAATGATTACTATTATAATATACTTAATTCTATGTTACCGGACAAGTATCTTATTGTTTTTTAATATTGAAAATTAGGGAAATAGTGGGAAGACCGAAGGCATAGCCCACAGTGCACTATCGTAGATAGCTACTAGTATTGGCTATGTAAGTGGCTACCGCGAACTGCTAAAGCAAGTTCGCCAAACGTGTAACTCTCGCAGTTACAAAAAGGAAAATCTTTGTGAACTCTGCCTCGGTGGTGGAAAAAGCAGTAACAAAACGAAAACAAATTTTCCGCGCTATTATTGTACGCGTCGCAAAACATTGCAAAGAAAAATTCTTTTATGCACAGATATTTTTGGATCGTTATTCATATACAAAGATGCTAGTAAAAAACAGTGATAAGCATCATCAGTATTTTCGAGAGTCGGACGCAGGTGGAAGCAGCAGTGTTTTAGTATTCTCAAAGTAGCGCGCATGACTATTCCAGCGCCCGGAAAATTTCCCGGGTAGTGGAATTTTATATCAGTAAATGTGCCAATCGAGCAATTCTGCAATAACTCATAATGTAGAAAACTTTGGATATTTATTTTTAAAGGAAATAAAATTTCACACATTTTCAAAATAAAAAGCAAATCATTCTTAATGGGCATCGCTATAACAACACATAACAGATTAAACAATAGACAAATAATTTTTGTGATTTATGAGGGAAAGATAAAAATAAAAATATTAATTCATTCTAGTGCGGTGCGCCGAAAAATTGTTTTCGATTTTTTTCCTCTTTTTACATGGTTTTGATTAAAATTCAGTATTCTAAAGCATGAAATATTACAAAAAGTTACAAAAAGTTATTAAACGCTTAAAGAGTTACTAAGTTACTAAGTACATTTTTTGTTACTATATAAGTCAGAAAATTTTACTAAATTTAGCGACAAACTAAGACAACACTGATTCGGAACAGCAGCCGAGCGATAGCATTTGGCAGCCTGCATTTAGAAGCATGATGTTTGGCAACAGAACAGAACAGAGTTAGTCAATAATACGTACTATAAATATGATGAGGTTCTAGAGTGTCAAATTGCATGGTCCATTACATACATACGCCATCAAAATAAAGGGGGGAAATCGATGCACTTATATAAAGACTTATGAATTCAAAAGCGTTTAAAAGGATGCATAAATCACTTATAAACTTATGCAACTGGGCCCTGGGGTCTGCCGCATTCTCGGAGGTCATAGGTTATAAACGGGCAGCTGCCGAATTCCAGGGGAGGGGGGTCAAAACCGGCGAAAATCCCTAAAATATGCCAACATTCTATTCATAGATTTTTGCGGGTGTTTTCAGATTCTGACTCCAAGCCATACGTGAGCAGCAAGAAAATTCTAGGGGGTGCAAGAATTTTCAAAGGTCAAAAAATTGCCTTAAAAATAGTGGTATGGCGAAAAACGCCATTTTCGACGTTTCTCATCGAGCACTATCCATTGGCATCAAAAAATTGCGAAAAATACGAAGAAAAATTTAAAAACTGAATTCTGGGGGTTATTTTGATTTCTGGTGGGTTATTTTGGTTTCTCGGGGGTTGCGTTCCCCCAAACCCTCAACGCCCAAGTGTGCTCCACGCCCATGTGTGATTAAGTATCTGTTGCCGTGTTTCGTGTTATACTTACCTTCTACCTACATAGAGACCGTGGAATACTTATAACGCAGCGTATGTAATAGGTGATATCCACAGTCTCTTTCATAAAACCCTTTGTATGGATCACAATTTTTGAGGCACACTAAATCGAGTTCAAAATCGGTTTAAACAAAAGCACGAATCATGATTTTATGCAATGGCAATCAACAAGCCACGGGTGCAAACCACTTTTATAGCCATTTCCTTGAACGCTAAAAATTGATTTTTTTGCACAGCTTTCGTGATTGGTACCTATGTACTACTATAAATGCATGGCCGGTCTGTAGTCAAATAGGTTTTTTGATCCAAAACTGGTATGAATGCTGAAAATATGTACGTGAAGTAGGAGCTATTTCACTCCACAGTTTCAAGTCAATCTCAAGCACATTTACAGAAATTTTCGATTCAACATCATTTTTTGGCCTTCATTTTTCTTTATTTGCGCCAAAATTTCCCACTATTCCATTCTGGGGGTCGACGTGACGTCAGTGGCGTAGCTACATATGAGGTGGTTGGGGTGGGGACGAGGCGACTAGTTGCCCTCGAAATTTTGGAAGTATGAATATTGTTCACAGGATTTCCCGAAGGAAAAATTGGAAATTCTGCCCATTTGAAAGACCGCTATAGAATAGATTTGAGCCTACTTTTTGAGCTCATATTATCCCAAAATTTTGGATGCTCCGCGCCTTATTTGTTTATATTCACAACATATTCATACAAATGAAATCAAATTTGATTTTTAAAATTTTTACTTAGTGTGTCAAGCTCAAAAACACCACTATTTTTGCCTATCCAAATAAGCATAGTTAAGATATTCAACTTCAAAACCTTCGTTCCTCCCAAAATCAAAAGGCCAGCTACGCCGATGCGTAAAATTAGCACATGTCTGATCATTATATCTTGCTGGTTATCTAACTCAGTCGAAGAACTCTCCTAAAATTGCCACCGGCAACTTGGTGGCTGGTGGCCGGTCGCTGCCGGTGTCGCACCTTAAAGTGTCCGGCCGGACATTTTAAGGCACCTTAAAGTGTCCGGCTCTGCCTTAAAGTGTCCGGGTTACGCTGAGTATACGTACCCACGTTATGTTGCTTATTACATCTTGGTAAGAGCGGGTGAATTCTTATAAGATTCTTAGAAATCTTATTTTTCTTCCTCCGGATGCTTGTGTTGTTGCAAGATTTTATAAGGAAACGTTACTGCTTGCAAGCAGTCTTACAATACATAAAATTCTTATAAGATGGCATATACTATCTTACATTCTTGCCAGCCTTTGCTTTTTGCTTACACGCACAGTCATAAGCAGCACAAGAATTAAAGACAAGCAGGATTGTAGGACAGCGTAAGCAAAAAGCCGTCTTGTAAGAAAGTTACGTCTGCGTATTAAAGACAAGCATGAGCAAGCAAATTACGTTCTTGTATGCCTTATTGCAAGATGACTTGCATGATTGCTTAAGTGTGCTTGTGACATGACAAGCAAGACACGATTCATTTATAAGATAATAAAAGCTGTCTTATCTTAGGTAGCGCGTTAGCGCGTACCTATAATATTCTTGGGTACCCCCAACACCTGTGCACCCCCTACAGCTATAACGGGACACTTCTGGAAGGTGCGGTTTTTTTAACAGAAAGATAATAAAAAATTCGCTGCCCGTATTTTTTTGTTTTTCTTGAAACTCAAAATTGACTGTGTAAAGAAGGTGTAAAGTTTTTGTGTAACGTTATAACATAGGACAAATTTTGGGACCTTTTTACTGCGGCATGTGGACAACTGAGTATTGATGACTCGAAGGATTGAACAGGATAGGATAATAGAGGGATGAATTCTACAGATGACACTTTTTTTGTTTTTTGAAATTCGCATTAGTTATCGAACGACAGTGTAAAGAGTGCGAAAATCTGGGGGTGAAAAAGCACTTTTTGGTCGAGTTTTCAACCTTCCTATGTCCGATACTAACTCCGGTTATGAGATTTTTAAAATGTTTTCTGACAGAAATGTAGAGCGGATCAAGGGCTACATTCTGCATATAAGCAAAATCTTCTATGCTCTATGGTGAGTTAGATCCTGGGGTTTAAAGTTTACACTCTAGTGGATAGTGTAAAAAAACGGATTTTAACTAAGATTTCTCTGCCAAATTTTTCCGCTGATGAGTCAGTGTAAATCGAAGACAGCATTAATAAAGTGCCTCACAGGGGCTAAACATCGCAGCAAACCGCATTTAAAAAAACGCAATATTGAGTTATTTATGGGGGTGTAAAGTTCGAAATCAGAGGTAAAAAATGGGCGAAAAAACACGTTTTTTCCGACGTTTGATTGATAAATCATACCAAATAATTTTTGCAACAGAATTTTGGCGCACAGGAATGTACTACGATTTATAAGCTACAAATTGTACCAAACCGAATTTCTTTAAACTCAATGGGGAGTTCGGTACGGAATTTTAAGGTTTACAGTGTTCTAAATGATGGAAAATACGTTTTTGTTGCGTTTTTTGTTCGCAACTTTCTCCGTCCAGATGTCGGGATAAGTCTAATAGAATAAAAATAAAGTGCTTTATATCGGGTGCATGTCAAAGCAAATTGTCTATACATTAATATTTAGCGAGTGTAAAGTCAAAAATTTGGAGTTTAAAATGCGTTTCTGTCTTGTTTTTTCTGCCTGCTTCTCCGGTTACGAGTCAGGGACATGCTTATCAAGTCTAGAAATGAACCAGGAACCTAATTTGATATGCCAGTCTGGCGCATATGTTTACACTCTACGGTGTTGTAAAGTAGTTTACACCAATTGTTAGTTTGCCCATAGAACATTACGTAGACTTAATTTTTTCATAAATATTAATCGTAATATCGGAACAATATCAAAATTACGAATCTGACTAAAATCTTCTTTACACTAGGTGTTTACATGAAGTGTACACTACATATGTATTTATCTTCGTTTTTGAGCATTCCAGAAACCTAATTTTTTCCTGGAGTCTAGAAGTTTTCAAAGGATCAAATATGAGACGTCACGTAGGCGCGTTTGTTTACATCCAACAGTGATGTAAAGTAGTTTACACTCATTGTTTATATGTCCTCAGACCATTGTAGAGACATAATTTTTTCATGAATGTTGATCATAATATCCGAGTAATTTTTTACACTGCATGTTAGCCTTTGTTCTAGAGCATTGCAAAAACCGAAATTTTTTCCTGAGATATAAAAATTTACAGGGAATGAAATATATACGTCAGTTGGGCGCGCTTGCTTACACTCAGCAGTATTGCAAAGTGGTTTAAACCAAATGTTTATTGTCTTTAAAACATTATGGAGACTCATTTTTCCATAAATGTTGAAAGAAATATCGGAGCAATATCAAAATTACGAATCCGACTAAAATATTCTCTACGCTATGTGTTTGTGTAAAGTTTACATTACGTGTTAACCTTAATTCGATAGACTTGCAGAGACTTTGTAATTGAAGTCAAGAAATTTTCAAGGATTTATATGTGAGACATCAATTAAGTGAGTTTGTTTACCCTCAAAAGTAATCTAAAGTGATTTAAAAATTATGTTCAAGTGTCCTTAGATCATTGAAGAGATGTAATTTTGTCTTAAATGGGTTGCATTAAAGTTAAATCCTTCTTAGCCGTGTTTATAATATGTTTCACAAAATCTTGTACATGGAGGGCTATCGTTTAATTGATGTAAATTGCCTGCAAAAGTGGTTTAAAATGAACCAGCAACCACACTACTGTGCACAGAAGTCGACAAAGATATGCAGCTTTATTGTAATCATGTACATTAATAAGCCGTAAACTGTTAGTATTCTCTACACCTAGTAGTTGTATAAAGTTTGCACTATTCATTTGTTGTTAATATGTAGTCTATACTACAAATTTATTTTACTACCAAATCAAAGCGTTAGTGTTCCTTACATTTGATATTTGCGTGAAGTTTTTGAATTTTTGCTGAAAAACTTTGCCTTCTAATTTACCAACATCCTGCCTTTTCCATTTTCTTAAAGTTTAAAATCTTTTATAATTCTCTTAATAATTTAATGGTAGGTTTTAACTTTAAGTTTCTCTTGGTTTACAACTCTCGCTTAGCAAGCTCATTTTTCAAAACTTTTTCATAGTGATCAGATTAGTCGCGTTTAGTTTGGAATTGGTGGACGGTCGTTATTTTATTACTCGGCTTAAATAAACCAAGTGACTATCTTTTGATTATTTTCTTTATCGCAAATTCAAACACCCAATTTTCAATTTGAAAATTGATCCAATTTTCAATTTGAAAATTGAAAATTGGGTGTTTTCAATTTCAAAAGTCACAACACATTGTGCTTGTGTATTGATTGAGTGAGGATTCGCAATGTGAATTCGTTGGTTAAATATTTGTGCTTGATTATAAGTGAACTGCACATTAAGAAGAAATAGCTTAATGCAATTTTAATTTGAAAATGGATGGTGTCAATAAGGTTGTCTTGTTTAAAAAGGATAATGCTGATGTTAAGAACAATATTCTTTTCCGCGTTCTTGGACTGTTGTCATTATTGTGGCATGTTACTAATTGTGTTTACTGACTGATGTACTGAAATCACGCTAATTAAAAGTAGTGTACTAGCAAAGAAAAATGCTCCGATGGAACAAAAAAGATGAATATACTTGGAATTGTGGATTATTATGGATGTAAAAGGAGGGGACTAGGAAAAATCTACCTAAAGTCGGAAAATCTGCTAAAAATCACACTTTCTCTAAGCAACGCAAAAAATCGATGTATATTCTGCGGCCTCTGAAAAAGTGTCTTTTTTAAATAATGTTCGAAGTTTCAGATAAGAGTGTATAAACGAAATCTATCAAGGTTACTTTTTTAAATTGCTGGCACCTGATTGATAGAAAACTAAGAGGTATTGTATTTAAAGTTGTTTTATTTTATGAGCACTAGAGCAAGCAAAGCAGGAGCCGATTGATTAGTGCACACAATCGTTTCGGGCATGCTAGTGTATCTACATTAAGTCTGTGTCAAGTCAACTTACGCGTTTCCTACTGTTTTAAACCAACCATGTCTTCAATTGTCTTCGATGTTTGCTATTTCATTCAATTGGCTTGGAAGACTGTTAGTTTACTTAATATCATTTCCCATAGCTACTGCATAGCTAACGTGCTGCTATTTCAATCATTGTTATGGTTGAATATTTATTTTAATCTGTTGGCCGCAGAATATACATCGATTTTTTGCGTTGCTTAGAGAAAGTGTGATTTTTAGCAGATTTTCCGACTTTAGGTAGATTTTTCCTAGTCCCCTCCTTTTACATCCATAATAATCCACAATTCCAAGTATATTCATCTTTTTTGTTCCATCGGAGCATTTTTCTTTGCTAGTAAGATACATACATATATGTACCTACCTAGGCACGCCATGCTGTAAAAACGGTAATATCATTAGTATAATGAAAGTGACTGAAAAGATGAATTAATGACAAAAAAATTGAAGATGATTGAAAATATCTTTTCGCAAAAGAGCATAAAGATATGAATCAACTTTAATCTACAAGTCATTAGTCATTGTAATACTTTTAGGGGATTTGTCCTTCAAGAAGCTCGATTACTGAGCGAAACAGGCCGGCTGACTCACGAGCATACGTGGGCAGCAAGAAAATTCTGGGGGTGCAAGATTTTTCTGAAGGTCGAAAAATGGCCTTAAAAATGGTGGTATGGCGATAGAAACACCATTTTTCGACGTTTCTCATCAAGCACTATCCATTGGCATCAAAAAATTGCGAAAAAAACAAAAAAAAATTTCAAAAATTGAATTCTGGGGGGTATTTTGATTTCTGGGGGGGGTATTTTGGTTTCTGGGGGGTGCATACCCCCTCAAACCCCCCACGCCCAGGTGTGCTCACGAGGCCGGCCTTGCTAACCTGGGTGTGGGGGTTTGGTGTAGGTATGCACCCCAGAAGGCCAAATACCCAACACGAAAGTGTAAATACTCAACAGTTCTCCAAAAATTGATTTATAAAGATTTTTCTTGTTGCTTACAAGCATGAATAAGCAAACTTATAGGTCATAGTATGCATTATCGCAAGACAACTTTTTTGCTTGTTTCTGCTTGCAAGCGCTGACAAGCAGAAGAGCAAGATAAGTTTTAAATATATCTATCGGATTTACTGTGACGTTTTATCAGACTGACCAGAAATGATTTGGAATGAAGTCAAATTCTTGTAGGTACAGAGTCTGATTACTTTAACTTTATGGTTTTCTCTTGAATTCAATTAATCCGCATGCGTAAGGCCACAAAAATGGTTAAACGGAAATTAAATAAAATTGAATTAAAATTAAGTCAATTAAATAAAATGAGTCTATTGAAATTTTTCACAAGCGTACTAGTTACTGCTAAGCAACTCCAGTGATGCAGAAAATATTGCTAAAGCAAGTGGTGCACCTGCCAGTCTCCTCATAAGGTTATTTAATGTGTATTATTCATCCTCCTCGGCTTTTTTCAAGGAAGGCTATAATTGTATACATAAACACGCTGAGCCAATCGTGCTTATAAGTCATGAAAACAGGCCAAAATTCTTACAAAAATAATTAAACGCTTATAGTTTTATTCAGCAATCCAAAATCTTGTAAGACGTTGAAAGTCTTAGCCAACCTTCAGCTATCGGAAATTTTTGAAAACTTTATAAGGACTAAATAAAATGTGCTGGGTTGCTGCCGTTTTTGGTCCGAAATTCGCATTTTCACGTCAGAAATAGCTTTTTATGAATACACACAATAATCGTGGTGGTGATCATTCCTGGGCGTGGGGGGTTTGGGGGCATGCACCATAAGTGGGCAGCTCCAAAGTTCTGGGAAATTCAAAATTTTTTGAGAGTCGAATATTGGCCTAAAAATGGTGCTATGATGAAATACACCATTTTTGAACGTTTCTCGTCGAGCTATATCGATTGGCATCAAAAAATCCAAAAAAACATAAAATTTTTCAAAAATGAACTGTGGGGTATTGTTGGGCTTACCTGGGCGCGGGGGGTTTGGGGTATGCATCCCCCAGAAGGCAAGTACCCAACAAGAAATGGCAAATACCCAACAATCCCCCCAGAATTTCAGTTTTTGGAATTTTTTTTGCTTTTTTCGAGTTTTTTATGCCAATCGATAGAGCTCGACGAGAACCGTTCAAAAATGGTGTTTTTTCGCCATAGCACCATTTTTAAGGCCAATATTTGACTTTAAAAAAATTTTGCACCCCCCCCTAGACCTTTGGAGCCGCCCACCTATGTTGTTGATTATTTCCATTTTCTTGTTATGCATTTGGCCATCTGGGGATGCTTACCCCCCACCCCGCCCACATGTGGTATGCACCCCCAGAAAGCAAAATGCCTAACATGAAAATAAAAATACCCAGCAATACCGCCAAAATTTCAATTTTTGAATTTTTTGCTTTTTTCATGATTTTTTGATGCCAATGGTTGACGAGGAATGTTCAAAATGGTGTTTACTTAGCCATAGTACCATTTTTAAAGCCAATATTTGACTTTAAAAAATTTTGCACCCCCAGAACTTTGAAGCCGCCAACCTACAGTCGTGCTGATGCTGCTTTTGGTCATATGTCTGAAATGAAGAAATTCAGCCTATGGTTTTGATTTCCAAAAAAAACAAAATATAAATGGAGATATATTGTAGGTATATTACAATGAAATTCAAAGAAAATTTGACATATAAGCCCAAATTGTTTTTTGTCCACCTATGCATATAGCTGCCCCCCATGTTTATCTTGAAGCTGTGAGGGACATACCTACATACATAAACAAGATTTAAACTTTAGACGCTTATAATTATGCACAACCAAGTTGATGTTGTCAAATTTTGGGCAATTTTTAAAAAAATCTTATACTTGCTTATAAGCACTTCTCTTTGCTATTAAACCCGTGAAGATTATGTTTCAAGTTCATATTAAGTGAATTCAAAATATCACGATTATCAAGCAGCGCACGCATGCCTGACTTGGAGCATCTTGCACAATAATGCAGATGTAGATGTGCATTTGGTGGTTGTGCTCAGTGCACTGTAACTAAGACCGGCTGCCAAAACTTTTTTGATCAGCATTGCATGTGCTTCTAAGCACATGCAAGAATATGCTTATAAGATGCTTGCACGTTTTTATAAGCAGTCAGCTGGGATCTTGTAGAACTGCTTGTAGGGCAAGCACTTGCAAGCAAAATTATAAGTATGCTTGCAAGATAGAAATTCTTGTAAGATTCGGATAAGCAAGGTCTTACAAGCATTTCAATAAGATTCAAAATTTCTTGTAAGTTTGCTTGTAAGAATTACGTTTTCCTGTAAGTTGGCAAGTAAGCACATGACAAGCAAAAGGTACAGCATCTTGCAAGAAAACTAACAAGCATTTCTATAAGATCTTATTCGTAAGCATTGCAAGCACACATAACGTGGGTACGCATATACGCTCACGCATATCACTCGCTGTACAATTAGCTAAGGAGGCATGTACACACTCATGGGCGTGGGGGTATGCACTTCCAGAAGTTGAAATACCCCCCAGAAATCAAAATACCCCCAGAATTCAAATTTTGAATTTTTTGCTTTTTAACGATTTTTTGATGCCATTGGATAAGTGCTCGATGAGAAACGTCAAAAAAATTGTGTTTTTTCGCCATACGACCACTTTTAAGACCATTTTTTGACCTTTGAAAATTTTTTCACCCCCCCCCTCCAAGAATTTCGGTGCTGCCCACCTATGCATGTACATATATGCGTACCTTGTACAATGTATTGAGGTACATAAATACAAGCAAGCCGATGCATTACGAAGAATTCGTTGCATCGTCAGTGGCGTCGTTTAGCGAACTTGGAGATAAAATCGATTATAAAAAAACTTTCGTGAGGAAAAATCGACGATATTTACGAATTTCAGACATAAATGTTGTAAATTTAACCTGCACACGGTTCCATTTACTCATGATTCTAAAAAGACATGTTAAGACTTCATTTTATATATTGCCTACCATGCTACCATTCATACATGTAACAAGGGGGTGGAGATTCCTATAACCGAAGTCGTAAATGTAAAAATATAAATAATTATAAATTGTTTATTCCCTCTCCCCGATTTTGTGCAAAAACTTGCGATTTCTAGCCACTTTAGGTGCTTTCTTAATTTTTGAATAAAAATTGAAGTTCGCGCACTCCCCCTAATCGTCGGCGAACCCCCAACCAACACTTTGGGCTGTTAAATGTTTGCTACTTTACATGGGCAGTGGGCCAAATTCTGGCAGTCAGATGGAGCATAACTGCAAAAAAACGCTAAATTATTCAATTCTACGGATCTACCAATTTGGAGAGACTTTGGATTTTGGGGGTTCAAACCCTATCCTTTTACGTCTACGTATGATGCCCACTCTATCCCAATGTTTAAATACATTTTTTTCTCGCTTTTAAGCACATTATTGTGGCCCGACACTTTAAGGTAAACCCGGACACTTCACAGGTACCTTAAAGTGTCCGGCCAGACACTTTAAGGTGTGACACCGAGCAGCAACCTCGTTCACAAGAGTGTTAACCTATGGTGACAACTCAGCTAGGCAACCTGCAGAAAATACATAGGTAACTATGCCGTTTTAGTATGATATGACTCAAGCGAAAGCTGCCTTGTTATTGTACAGCTATTATAGATCATTTGAAAATGATCCAAAATCACGACGGATTCGGGTTAAAAAATTATATTGCAAAGCGTCAGAAAAACGTGGTTTTTAATCAACTTATTGCTGAATTAAAATTGGAGGATCCTGCTGACCTTTACCGCCAAATTCTACGTATGAATGTCGACACATTTAAGAAGCATGAATCAGTAGAGGCGACATCGAAGCATAGCACACAAATCAAATCAGTGGCGGATGTGTTTTCTGACAAGGGAGGGCGGAACCCAAAAGTTTCCTAGAAGTGTCAAACATTGTCCAAAAATTCGTATATTATGCCCTAAGGACCGGTTTTTTGCTGTCTGTTGTCAGGCAGAATTATCTCTGATGCAGAAAAAGTAAAAAATTTTCAAACTTTTTGCATGAAAAACTCGCCAAAATTATGCAGAAATCAACACAAGTCGCTGACAATAAGTCGAGAAATCATTGTAGGAGCTACAAAATCCTTGTTCTGTGAAAAACAACTCTTCTGACATAAATTAAGTTTTTTAGAATGCCAATAGAGTCATTAAATATCATTAATGAGTACTTTCCCAAAAATTTAATAAAAATTTGAAAAATTATGATAAAAATAGCTAAAATCATCAAATGTACCTACACATCTATTCTTAATTGCGCCCAAATATTTTCTGACGACAGGGGTCAGCCACCCCTCTTCCGCCCCCTCAAAATCCGCCAGTGAATCAAATATTTTTGAAAAATGAGCTTGCTAAGCGAGAATTGTAAACCAAGTGAAACTTAAAGTTTAAAGCTGCCGAATTATAAAAGATTTTAAACTTAAAGAAAATGAAAAAGGTGGGATGCTAGTAAATTAAAACAAATTCAAAGGATATGATGAAACGTCATTGTTGAGAATGGGACGATCCCGTGCTGTATTTAGTTGTCTTTGAGTTGTCAGGACAGGAGTTCAAAAACAAACGAAAAATAAGAACCCCACCAAGTAGGTTGTGTAAACGAGTCAGTTTTTAAAAACATGTTCGTGACACAATGTTATTCTACCTAAATTATAAAAAAATTAGCGCCTCAGAAAATGATGAGCTGGGATGCAGGTCCCTGCCCGAGGGCACCTGCTCCGTGTCAGTATGTACACGTCAGTCTTCTAAATGTATAACATATCAGTCCAAATATATGATATACTAAATTTTGCAGTCAAAACTATAGGTGGGCAGCACCAAAATTCTGGGGGAGGGGTGAAAAAATTTCTGGGGGGGGTGAGAAAAATTTTCAAAGGTTAAAAATGGCCTTAAAAAATGATGGTATGGCAAAAAAAACACCATTTTTCGACGTTTCTCATCGAGCACTATCCAATGGCATCAAAGAATTGCCAAAAAAGCAAAAAAAAATTTTTCTGGTGGAGTATTTCAACTTCTGGGGGGTACATACCCCCAAACCCCCCCCCCACGCCCATGTGTGGTCAAAACCGTAGATGGGCAGCAGCCAAATTCTAAAGAGTCCATTGAGAAAAATCGCCAAAAAAATATCACCAAAAATTCAATTTCTCATCAAGCACTATCCATTGGCATCAAAAAATGCGAAAAAAACGAAAAAAATTTTCAAAAATTGAATTCTGGGGGTATTTTTGATTTCTGGGGGTATTTTGGTTTCTGGGGGGTGCATACCCCCAAACCCCCCCACGCCCAGGTGTGCCCCAGACTCCCATGCCCACGTGCGGTCAAAACGCATTAAGACGATACATAAAAACTACATATGTACATCTGTATAAATATTTGCAATCGATGCATTATTTAGTCTTATCAACAGATTTCACGAACAATTGATAAACGCTTGATGCCGTCTTGACCATACAGTCGCAACAAACCGGTACCGATATCATGTGTCGGACCCAACGTCCACAGTCTTTGGTGCCATTATTTTTTAAAACTCCGAGGCTTATGTACTGCTGTACGCATTCGCCGTTGCCTGGAAAATCAAGACATGAGCATCGGGAGCTTGGGCCTCAAGCATAATCTGTATAGCTTGGGAACTCTGAAGGGGTCAGGTCAGGCCCTAAAAAACTTTTAAAAAGTGTCTTTTTTGGGTTAAAAAACGATGGGTCCACGTCAAAAACACTAGTGTCCGACAATTCGGACAGTGCCCGTTTTTCTACAAGATAGACAAAAAAATTTCAAAACAATTTGAGGAAAATTGAGTAAATTGAACAAAATATAATCAAAAAATGTGTATATGACGCGAAGCGCCGAAAATTTGAGTTTTAAGCCAAGATGAGCTAAAAACGTTTAAAAGGGCACACTTTTTACAATTTGTACCTAAAAATTGTCAATTCTGGGGGGGGGTCGCGGCGCGGCCTTTTTCCCGGGGAGTCAGTTGTCATTATGGGAGGGGGTCAAACCCTCTCAAGAACACGTACATATGACCTCCAGAATCCACAGGCCAAATTTGCAAGACCCCAAAAATTGAATTTTTGAAATTTTTCTCACGTTTTTTTCGCGATTCTCTCGACGTCAATGGATAGAGCTTAATGAGGAACGTCGAAAAAATGGGTTTTTTATTCTATAACCGTCTTCTCAACCTTTTTTTGATCTTTGAAAATTTTCGGACCCAACACAGACCTGCGGAGATGGCTCCTCTAGCATTGTGCAGTAGTTTATGCACTACATTAGATATTTAATAAAGAAAATAAAACGCGATCAACTACTGTAGTCTGTTTCGTTTGTTCGAGAGCGTTTTCAGTAAATTTTTATGAAGGCTACAAAATGCCTAATTAAGGGATTTACTGTAACTCGACAGAAAAGTTGAGTGGGGCGAGCGGCCTCCATTCTTTCACTTTTAATGCACTAAATCGTCCACATAGACTTCTAGCATCTAAACAGTGCTGTGACATACTACAGTAAGTGCGCTAAATGAAAATCTTGCAGGAGGAATCGAACCCGTATTGCTTCGACGACAATAAGACGATCTACCACTACGCTAAACGGAAGTTTTCGGCATTGTTTAAAATGCTAGTCTATTGTGTTTAACGGTCGATTTATGACAAGCTGAATGCCCGAATTCCATCTGCATGTTGCATGATCTGCTGGAAGACGAGAATAAATTATGCCGTAAGAAATTTTATTGAAAAATCCTTCCTTTCTATGTAGCTGCAGTGATCTCTAAATGACCCACAGTAAGTAGGGAAGATAGAGTTATTGTAGCCTCGGGAATGATTTGCTGAAAAAGCTATCGGATTAATGAAACAGACTATAAATTTCATAGGTTACCTATTTATTAAACGTTTTGTCAAAATTTACATTACTTGCGTATTACGTACCTGGGCATGGGGGGTTGGGTGTATGCACTCTCCCAGAAGTTAGAATATCCCCCAGAAACCAAAATACTCCCCAGAATTTAATTTTTGAAATTTTTTTTTGTTTTTTCTCGCAATTTTTTTATGCCAATGGATAGTGCTCGATGAGGAACGTTGAAAAATGGTGTTTTTTCGCCATACCACCATTTTTAAGGCCATTTTTTGACCTTTGAAAAAATCTTGCACCCCCAGAACTTTGGTGCCGCCCACCTATGTATGGTAACGACCAATAAAACTATTGTCCATTTCATGAAACAGTTTCAGATAGATCAAAAATCTATTAATTAAGACAAAATTGTAAATCAAAAACAATCTACTATTGCGGCATTCAGTACGTTATGCATGCAACTTAGGCCATCTGTCCTAACTTCAGGACGTCCTCATTGAAATTTCACTATTATTTTGTTGAATAATACATTTTGCAGCAGTTGAATTCGATCGTATAATGCAAGTTTCCAAAAGCTTGAAAAAATTTCATCTAAAAACTGTTTTACATAATTTCATAATATACTTTTTTCTAATTCGAACCTTGATAAATTTTTAAATTTGTTTAAAACTTTGGCAAAATTTTACCATTCAAGCAAACGTTGCCTCGACAAAGCACCTGATTTAAAAATGGCGGGAAATAATCGTCGGGTAAGCGGCGTACGGATCTGCAAGCCGTGCACAATTTATGCAAACCCTTATCCCCGTCTTCATCACCGGCTTTCCAACAATAAAGAGCGATTTCTGAACCTGAAAATGCGTTCTCTTGAATCGTTTATCTTCACAAAAAAATGTAAAATACAACCCGTTTGATCGGTAAGCCCAAATTCGATTTAGGGAATAGGTGCAGTTTTTGACGAGCATCTAAAGACTGCACCCGGTGCATGTAGAATACATTGCTACCGTAATAATATTTTTTGGCTCATTTCTTCCCAATAGTGATCTTTCGAGATGCTTAATCCTTGAGTGCGATGCGAAAATAGAAGCCAGCATTGAATACCGATTTCCAATGTTTTGTACAGCACCGGGTGCATTCTAGACACACGTCAGTTTTTGTGCTGAAACGACCCTAAAAGTTGGTATAATAACTTAAACATTGTACAAAGTATTAAAGTGTAAAAATAATATATTACAAATAAATACTGTATTACAACATTTCATCATAAACATATTTAAACCATCAAAGTTAGTAAAACGCTAAAACAGTGCAAATACTGCATGCATTATATGCCAGTTTCTGGTCGAATTTGAGAAGCCTTTCCAAGATAGTTGCGATTTGTCCTTCCTTCCTTGACCCTTATTTTCCCTTATCTTATCCGGAAAATTTTCTCTTACCCCCTAGCCCCCAGAAGGATAAAAAATAAAAAAATAACAAGAATCGATAATCAAATAATTAGAAAAATAAAAGAGCACTAATAGTAATTACGAGTCACAATAAAGGGAAATAAATAAAGGACATAGGAAAGAGAGCACTTAGCCTCTAAGCGTCTTTTTAACTATATTTTACATAGTTGTAAGCATTTTCCTCACATTTTGAAATTTATTTCGAAAAAGTATTATAAAAAAAATAATTATAAAATAATTTTAAAAAAATTCTTTCTTTAAACGAAAATTTTGATTCCGCCGCTGCTGGTCACAAGCAATAATTTGAAGTTTTATCCTGATTATTGCAATTGCATAATTTTCTCACAATCCATGCACAGCATGGGATGGGAATTCTGGGAGGGCGATAGATGGGTGAAACCAGAAAAATTTTATAAAGTGCCTATTTTAGGCATGAAAACGATGGATGCGCATCAAAAATATTTTTTTATGTTTCTGACGTTGCCGCGTCTTTCTAAACAATAAAAACATTAAAAATTTCAGGAAAAAATAAAAAATTCAACAAAATATAGTCACAAATGGCTGTTTGGAGCGAAATGGTGAAAAATGGCGCTTTTGACTCAAAAGATAATTTTGAAAAATTTTTTAAAAATCACAAATTCTGGAGAAATAGTGAATATATTTTTGAGGTCCGAGGCGAACATGTACACCATTAGTATTTAGGGGGCCTCAAACCAGTGTTTTTTGGTACAAGGTCCGTTTGTACATGTACAAAGATGGTCCCCAAAATTCTTTGTACATTTTGTACACACAAACTTTTGGGTACTATAATATGGTACAGTAGCAATTTTAGTGTAGTAAAAACAGAGTTGTTCGACTTTCGGTAGTGTTTTTAGCTAATTTTTGGGTCTCTAAGAGCAAAAATCACTAAGAATCGTCTTAAAACGGCGCGAAGCACCGAAAAATTTGGCATTTTTTCCTTTAAAATGCAATGTCTGCCATTATAAAGATATATAGAACACACAATTACTCATTTCGGCGCGAAGCGCCGAAAAGTTCTGCGAATTTTAGACTTTTTTTGCAATTTTTTGTCTCCCAAAAGTCTTTGTTCATGTACAAAGACGGTCCCGAAAAGTCTTTGCTCATCGGGATAAATCTTCGCCTAGTACAAAAAAAACCACAGCATCAAACTTGAAAAAATTTTAAAAAAGTGTCCTTTTCGGGCTAAAAATTGGTAGGTACGCATCAAAAACACTATATCCTGACGTTTCAGACAATGCACATTCTTTCTAAAACATAAAAACATAAAAAAACGCTGAAAAAATCGAGTAAATTGAACAAAATATAGGGCAAAAAGCGTACATGGCGCAAAGCACCAAAAATTTGACTTTTGAGCCAAAAATGAGCTTAAAACGCTAAAAAGGCACTCTTTTTACAATTTGTTTAAAAAATCGACAATTCTGGGGGAGCGGGTGCAGCTATTTTTCGCGGGGGGGGGGGGGGTTCAGTTGCCTGCCACTTTGGGGGTCAAAGTCCCCCCTTAGAACACGTATAGTGGGTGGTGAATGATTATTCAAAGGAGGGGGAAAGATAAGCCCCCCTAAAGTTCCTCACCGACTATTGCCGGATCGTTGTCGACGACGGCGTCGCGTTTGCCGCGAAACGTCGGCAACGAGCCGCCGAAAAACGACGACGGCTGCGGTTTCGTCGCCGCGAAGTTCTGTTCGAGTAGACGCGAGCGATGCATTTGGTGCAGGGCGAAATTGAGGACCGAGGGGGCCAGCTCCTCTCGCATGTTGCTCAAATCGGGCCGCAATTCGACCCGATCGGCCGGCGGCAATTTGTTCGCCGTCTCCAGTCGACCCAGCAGCTGCTCGCGCGTCGCCACGCATTCTTCGTCGCACGTGTATCGGCTCACCGACTTTATGAGGAAAAAAAATTTAAAAATTTGAAAAATTTTATTGAATTTACTTTAAAAAGAATCGGCTTTATTCAATTCACCTTTATTTGAAGAAATTATTTAAAAGACTTCATCGCTACATGATCACTTTATTAAAAACTTTATTACTGTGTTAAAAAATTATACTAAAAAACGAATCTGTACTTTCTTAAAATTTTATTTAAAAAACATAATTACGTATCAAAAAATCGAGACTTTTATACTCTTTAAAATTTTTTATTTAAAAAACTGATAATTTTCCCGCCTCATGCGTTATAATTATTTTTTTAAAGTTTGCATTATCATTTTGTTTTTGTATCCGAGGATCGTCGGAGCAAAAAGCGAATCGCATATCGGACCGTGTAAGTAATTAACTGCGAAAGAGAATGAAATGCAGTCGGCTTGAAAAGACTAGCATTCTCGCATTCAGACGTTGAAGTATCAATTATGGTTACTGCGTTGATCGAAAGACAATGCAATTCGATAAAATCACTCATCAAAACATACCAGAAATATTGATTGCCCGCAAAGACCTTTGCTTCAATTAGACTCAAATGAAACGCCATGTTAGTCTTCCGCTGGTAGGTTTTGGATTTGGGTTCAAGATTAATCCTTATTAGTCTAAATTATGTTCAACATTTATGAACAGTTCTAGAAAAATCGTGCTCACTACAACATTTATAAACATTGATGAAAAAATCGTATGTGCATCGCCTAATTTTATTCTTTTTTTAGCGCATTTTTCCTTTATCATACAAAGATAAAAACTAAATGACAAATGTTTGCGATGTGCGACGAATTCCTTCAGTGCACAGATACATATTTATTCGTACGTTTTTGGGTTTCACAAATTGTCGTGGCCTCTAATAAATCTTCTCTATTTTTATAACAGCCGCCGATAGTGATAAATCACCACGGAGGATTTTAGGGACTTGTTGAAAGTGACGTCAAGTCTGGTGATTATAAATTGCTTATCTTACGCAAATATAAACATTCCTAGGCATTTCCTCAAGATATTAGATGACGCGACTTTCGGTTTTTGGTAAGATTCCAAGAATGTACCGGATTATTTTTAAAAATTAAAGGAAAAAATAAATTAAAAAATAAAAATAAAAAATAATTTTATATTAAAACATGTGCGTATGAAACTTAAAAAAGCATCACATTTATGTATACTGGAACCCAAAGAAGGTACAATACGATTTGATCATAACTGTGCTGAACATATAAAAGTGAATGTTTTCTAAAAGAGCAAAATCAGGGCAACAAAATTCAAAGTCTGAATTTTTCTGGTTAAAATAATCATAAAAGCTTTTTACTATGTTACTCATTGTTTTTAGGTTCGAAATTCTCATTTTTTCATTTGATTTGATTCGGTTCTGTGAGTTTTCTATATGTTACACTACACCTTAATCGCATTTTTATTCAGGAGAAAACTTGAGATGGCACATATTCGCCGCATATAACGAATTCCGACAATCCAAAGCCACAAATCAGATTTCTGGAAGCCAACAAAATTTTCAATCAGGTGATTTAAAACGCAAAACTCTGAGTCAGGCAGGGCAAATGTTATGAGAAAGAGTTCCTATACCTTTTCTGGGCTATCCTGTATAAGCTCGCAGCGCTTTTTATGACTAAAATTTCCGTTGATTGTAGAGTAATGTTGAATTAAGAATAAAAATAATAATAATAGTATTAGAATAATAAATGGTGTATTAGTAAAAGTATGATTCAGCTGGATGAACGACATTGATAGCGTTGTTAAATGAAATGACGTTTCGAAGTTCTTTACCGGTATCGATTGACACCAAAAACCATTAAATTAATTCTGTAAAAAATATTCATAACTGGATAGAGTGAAACAAGGCTATTAGTTTTTGAGGAATCAATAGTCATCTGTTATCAATATGAAAAATCAGCGTTGAAAACCTTTTACGGAAATATTACATGTCAGGCAGTAATTGGTTCAAATTTGAATGAATAAAAGAAGCTATTGAGTAAGCTTCTAGGAACCCGCGGATTCTTTCATCAGTAACTAATTATTAATGGCCATTTAATGTATAAAATATTATAAAAATCCAATTTTACTTTGACGAAGTGCTTGTCTGATAAATCCTGAAAACGGTCGGCAGCTTCGTCAATATCCGCAGCCATGTAGGTAGGATTAAAATCTCCTTGATCTTTAAGTCGTTTTAAGAGGTCAGCTCGATTTGCATTATCACATTTCTGAATAATGGAATGAAAAGCTCTTACATTTGTTGGAAGGCAAACTAATGCATGGAAGGATAAAAATCGCATCTCCTTGTTACAAATTTGCATGCAAAGTATTTTGTATAATTTTGTCGCAGGGGCGCGATCAAGAAACTACATTTTTCAACCTTAGGAGAATTCCGTGAAATGGACTAATTTGCCTTGGGTCCGCCCCAGACGTGTTCATGGGGGGTTCAAACGAAGGGTTTTGACCAGTAATCGATTTTTTGGAAAAGTTGGTAAAAGTTGTGAAAAGTGTGCCTTTATAAGTGTTTTTAGTCCATTTTTTGCTCAAAAATCTCAAATTTTCGGCGCTTAACGCCATACACACATTTTTTGACCATATTTTGTTCAATTTACTCAATTTTTTCAAGTTGTTTGAAATTTTTTTACGTTTTTATGTTCTAGAAAGAACGAGCATTGTCTGAAACATAAAAAAACAGTGCTTTTGATGTGTACCCATCCTTTTTAGTCCAAACAGAGCACTTTTTAAAAAATTTTTGCCCTGACTTCCCCAGAATTCCTATGCTGTACATGTATGGTCCAATCCGACCCCCAACCTCCCCGTAAGTGAACCCTATATACGGGCCTATCGGTAGGTATTGAATCAGTTCTGGTGTGAAGTCTTTCAAATCGAAATTCATAGCTCAGGAGGCTTTAGATACTAAATTGTACGAAAATTCTTTATTTGATCATTTCTACATTCTTTTCAAACACTAAAAATCGATAATAGGAAAAAGTTTCGTAAAATTTATAGAAAATGAGCCAGGAAATGACCGATTTATAGCGTAAAGGAGGCAAACGAATTATGTTAACAGAAGGAAGATTACAGCAAAGATTAATGCTTTGCTTAGAGCTGGTATTGAACCATATTTCAAGATCGCAAGTTTACGTTTAAATTTTCGAAGAAATTGCACGGATTCGAGTCAAAACACATTTGTATATTTATATTAGATACCATTTCAAACAAATATAAAAGGAGAACGTCGCAGGCGTCCATTAATGCTGCAATCGAAGAAAGTACTAAAAGAATCTTTGGGATCACTCACAATTACTTTAATCTAATGCTATTATAACCCAAATTTGCTCTGAAAAGTCGTTACTTGTCTTCTCTGATTTTCTTTTATGAATTTCAACTTTTAATCAATCATTTCAAATGTTCTGTTACTAGAAAAGGAGTTTTGCGCTTTTTTCGTTCCAATTGATCCTCTTGCGCTTTTTTCTAAATTATAATCAAATAAGATTTAACAGCTTTTCGCATAAATTTTGTAGAGACCACACAAGCATTTGAAGATCGTAGCATAAAATTGGGACAAGATTAAAATAAATCAGATATTTGCATAACAGAATTGCTCGATAAGGACCAAAAAGTATAAATTTAAGCTTTTAGAGCCAACTCTGTAAGGCCGACGTGCTATGACAAAGTCGTCTTGATTACTTTCTAACAAACTGTAGACGTCAATGCAAAAAATTAGAGAAGCGCTTTTCTAAGTCAAGTTATTAATATGCATGTTCCCGTTTGGGGACGCTATATACGGTACATTTCAAAAAAGATTTTGGTTCTACTGTATTTTGCAAAAAATATAAGATTGAAGAAATCTAAGACAAAATAGCTAACCTAAAATCTTATAATTTACAGGGAACACACAGGCGTCCACATCTGGGCGAGGTTGAGGATTTAGAACCTCTGGAAACCGAAAATTCTAGGAAACCTATAAACTGTTTGAGGACCCCTAATTATATTTTGGATTTTTTGTTTTCCAGCTTTCTTGATGCCAGTGGACTAAGTCTGAAATGAAACGTCAAATGGACCTGCCATCAGTCTTTAGTCTTTTCTATTTTGAAAATTCGAGGACCTCATTTTTACATTCTTGGAATAGTGAAATTGTAAATATTCAAAAAATCATCTAAACAGTGAATCAATCACATATGAAATATTAGTAAAAATGTATAAAAAGCTATTTTTGCACATTTCCTACTAATTTCTGTTACAGGCAAAGGCATATGTGCCAATTACTGAGAATGACTCTTCAACAGCATCAGTGTTTTACGAAATTCTATTAACAGATTCAAAAACGTGTATCAGTAGTCCCAGGAACGTCTGCATAAAGTTCTAGAATGTTGCCAACATGTTTGTGAAAGTCTACAAAACGCTAAAAGCTGATGTATAAAGTTTTCGAAATTACATCAAAAATCCACAGATCACAAACAAATTCTTCGAAGTACGTATGAACAGAAATTTCGAAAAATTCACCTTTGATTTTTCAGAACTTTATAGTCCTTGAATCTAGGGCAAAAAAATTGAAAAACGTAGACGAAAAGCCAAATTGATTCTCACAGTATATTCCGAACGAAGTCAGAACTATTTGCGGAAACCTACGTAACTTTTGACCTACAGTGTTAGAAAAATTATTGAGAGCTAAACGGATTTAAGCACAGAATTTTGATGATTTGCACTGAATGTTTCGAAAAACATGCGGAGGAAGTTACAAGAAATTCTCATAGACGGTTTTAGAATACTGCGCAGTTTTAAAAATTTGCATAAAAGACCACTGGAAAGCACTGCCAAAGTAAGGTACGAGTATTATATTTTGAACACTTTATTCTCTTTTCCGGAAACTAATTATAAATTTTTGCACTACTAGAGGCAACGTTTCTATTTAGGAACGTCCATATCATAATTTTAGGTGAACTGATAAATTATAATCAAAAATAATAAAAACAATACCTGCTATCAGGGCCGTATTTAAGGAGGGCGGGCGACCCAACCCCTTGCCCCGAAAATTTTTTTGAAAGCTAAGATAATGCACGAAAAGATGGAAAAAGTCGCATATCGTTGACATTAAATGTTCAAATTTTGGCGTCTCGCACCAGGTGCGCAGTATTTTCCATAATTTTGGCTGAAGCACGACCAAAAAGTGTCACTTTTCATAGCCTTTCGAGAAAAATTTTTTTCTAAAGTTCGAATTTTATGAGCACGTCGAAAAACGTCGAAAAATGCGCTTTTTGCCAACTATCCCGATGGATTATCCGAGATATAGACCCATTTATGTGAATCCCCTGGCCGAATCCTGGATACGGCCTGGCTGCAATTAATACCTAAATGCCGAATAAATTCCTAATAAAATTCTCCAAGCTTCATCATACCATGTTAATAATTTTAAAGTGTCCATTTTCATTATTATCGGACAAGAATCGAATTTGAGGTTGCGATCGCGAAGGTGTCTGGCCCTTCACTAAGTCTTTAAACCCGTTCCAATTGTCATCCTCAAATCCGCGACAGTAAGCGAAAACTTAATACAAGACAATTAAAAAATTAATGATAATTTTTTTACCATAATAATTGATAATTTAGTAAATTATCTGTACCGATGGAAATTAATGCGATACTCATTCAACCGATCTTCCAAAGTTCTCTTCCTTGTCTCTGTCACACCCGCACAGATGGGTTTTAATATTATTTAAAAGCCGATCTAAGCTACATAAACCAGGCACATTTGCATATGTTAGATCAAGTTATAAACACAAATGTTGAACGCTTTAAAGCTACAAAACGCACCTGATAATCCAAGAATTTTCAGAATTGGGAGTTGAAAACTGTAAAATTCTAACAGACAAAACTGAAGCCAAAAAGCTACCTAGGTACCGATCTGTTTGAAGAAATCAAATAATTTACAAGCTATAATTGATAAATTAATAATTTTCTAAAAATGTGTCTAACGCGCCCTAAGCTTTGTACAAGAAAGCCATTTTACAATTTTTTTGCAACTAAACCATTTTATCGATTTTCCGCGTATCCAGCAATTTTTACAAAATATTATGCTATATTATACCTATTTTGTCTTGATACATATGTACATAGGTGTGCAAGGTCAAACTTTCAGATGGAGGGGTTGAAGACTAAAAATTGCTAGCTAGGTGTTTCCTAAAACAGCTTTATAGTCCATTGGGCTTAGAAAATCAGCTATTTGGCCTTTTTGGGCTCAGAAAACTAGCTATATAGCCTTCTCAAGCATGGCTATATAGCCTTTTTGGACTATAATGAGCTATTTAGCCCTTTTTGGAGTCGAGAAAATAGCTATATGTATATCCTTTTGAAACTCAGAAAAGATAACTGTATAGCATTTCTCAGGTCACACGATGTGTTTCCGAGTCCAAAAAGGCGGTATACCTACTAGTTCTATGTGCCCAAAAAGGCTAAAAAACGAATTTTCTGAGCCCAAAAAGGCTATGTAGCAATTTTTCGGCCAAAACGGCCGTATAGCTATCAGTTTTCGAAGCTCAGGGTAGTATACCTGCTCTCATCCCCTTGCTCTTGTATGTTGGATACCAATTTACAATAAGCGACAATCACAACTAAATTAGATTAGTTACCAGGATGAAAGCGAAAAATATTATATATAAAGCAAAAAGCTATTACAAAATTTAGGACACAAATTCAGCACCTTACAGTAGTACAAACGAAAACAGTAAATAGTCGAGAAAAACAGTAGAATATAAGACCAAATGCCAGTAAGGCCAGTCTGGAGGACCCATTTGAGCTTTCCCTAATCTAGAATGGCAATAAAAACTTTAGTTGCGTTAAAACATTGGAAAAACTGCTTTGACTTTTTTAATCAATTTCAAGTACTTTTGCAAGAAATTTGTAATTTTTTGCAAGTTTTTCGGCCTTAATTTTGCCTCATTTTTTCTCAAAATTTTTCCATCCTAGTACAGGCATGCATGTAGGAGGTGAGAGTTCCGGTAATATAAACCTCTAGAATGGAAAAATGGTGAATTTTTTAGGGAAAATACGAAAAAATGACGGCAAATGAAAATCGAGCATTCTATCCAAAAGCGTATGAAATTGAACAGAAACTGCGAATTATTTACATGCGCTGTTTTAGCAATTATACCAGTTTGGAGGCTATTTTGACTCAAAAAGCTCTATGGCCGACCGCAGACCCTTCGACGTACCGTGCTGTGCATACGCGAACGCCCATGATCATGTCTTGTCTCGTGCAGACTTGTCAACGTGATACATACTCCATGGTATAATCAATAAAAATATTCAAAAAATTTATAGTGTTTTTAATGCTTACTAAGCCAAATAGTTAGAATAAGAAGCAAATGGCTATCCAGGTCAGCATTGAAAACAAATCGCATAGTAACTAATAAAAATACGAATTTTTGTCCATATAAAACAGCATTCAGGCGACTTTTTTCACAGAAATGTTGCCGAAGTCGAAAATTGTTTTCCGGCGCGAATTCCGCAACCCCTTTCAACACAGCGCGATGAACGTCATATTGCCAAAATAGAAAAGCAACAATAATAAACAAGGATTGACTGAAAAAGTCGGATCGGCGGATTGATGATTGGAAGGTCAGAAAACAAGTCGATTTTTGATCTAAGGAAATAGCAAATCTCTTCCTATTAGTAAATACACGATTGATCGTGTCTCAAATCTGCAAGCATCACATTATCCGCCCGTCCACTGGATCGTCGCTAAAAATAGATTTACGTCCGATTTTCGAAACAAACCCGTCTAATCAGTGATTTACATCATACCCGGAGGCAAAGTGGATATTCGATGGCCGGGCTGCTCAGATGTACATACATAATAAGTGCATGCGATTACGACTGGAAATTAAGAAGATTCGCTTTATAATTAAAAGCTCTCTGATCAGATTTTGTGTCAGTCTTATGTCCAAAATATACATAGGTATACAAGATGCATTTTTTTGTATGTTGTACAAGGACCACGTAGGAACTTGCATTGCACAAAAGATAAGTGCATATGTATGCACTATCCACTATTTAAATTGCTCATAATGTTTTTCATTATATTGCGCTTAGAACTGGTTTTTCGTCCGTGTTCTTTCATTAATTCACTCCCGAGTCGATATTTGTAAATGTTTTAATTTTCTGACGCTATACATATGTATGTAAATTAATGCCGCCCGTAAAACGGCACAATAATCTGTAAACATATTTGGTTTAGGTACGTACTATGTACAAATATTTTCATTACTAAAAAACTTTCGTCCATAAACAGTCGTAGACGATGGTATTATTATTTGTGTGGCTATTGAATCGGCAGAAAGTTTACTTTTTCTCGTCCTTTCTTGAGGAATTTGGGCCGGGTTAATCTGATCTGATGAGCGAAAAAATATTAATTAGAAAAAATTAATGGAGCATATCAGCCAAAAGCAAATTATGATTTTATTTTAGCGATCAATAGCGCGTAATTTGCCAGGCGTTTCGAAAGGCGCAATAGGGACTTGATTTATAAAAAGTTGGCCTAAATATTCAATGAGCTATAACTCCTTCGCGAGTTTTCTCAAAAGGGTTATGAACTTACTCATATTTTGTCTTATCCGGCCTCTGCTGCTCTATAGTCTTTTTCACACAACTTCGGTCATAAATTTTAAAACCATCTTACGGAAAGCCAGGAGGTTCAAATGATTAAAAACGTTAAAGAATAGGAGAACAACGTAATTTTTCAAATTAAAGAAAGTTAACGACGTATTTTTTCAAACTTGAATCTTCATCAACGTATTTTTTCAGAGAAAGACCAACGTAATTTTCAAAAAAAATGAGCCTCCTGGTTTGAAAAAAGCGTTAAACAACTTCAAGTATATTCGCTTTACTCAGCAGATAATCGTCGATAACGACGTAAAAATTCAAATAATCGTGTATCTTAACAGTAAAATTCTTGATTAAGAAAAGTTAAAAATTTCAATATAGTGATCCTCTTGGTTTGAAATTTTGGGTCGTTATAGTCAACTGTTTGAATTTTTACGTTAACTAAATGTATGAAAAAGAACATCGTCCTTTACAATGCATAACGTTTTTAATCATTTGAGCCCCGACAATAACAACAATGCAAACAACATTAACGTACTTTTTCAAAACTCGTTGATTAACGTAATTTTTCAAAACTCGTTGATTAACGTAATTTTTCAAAGGACTTTGAAGCGAAAACACTGTTGTAGACAACCGATATAACCTGCTTTCTGATTGTATTATATACTGTAGCTGCTCAAAAAGCGCAATCAATGAAAACATCAGCGCTACACTTATGTAGATGTTGCAGCGCTGTGTAGGGCACTACACAACACTAAACGGCATGCAGTGGGCTTAGGGATATGCTGATTTAGGGTAACGGTGCCTTTGGTGAGACAGGGGTGACCCTGAATGGGGGGTGATCCAGTTATGCAACTAAAACTAAAATATCTCAGGAACCAGCGGACCGATTGAGTTGAAAAATTTGGTTATGGAACGGATAAGTACTAGCCACCCGCGTATGGTTCCTGCATATCTCTAGGATGATTGACTCTAGATGGGTGCATCCTGAGAGGGGTGATCCTGAATGAATTAAAATCAAAATATTTTATGAAACCAGTGTTTGTTTACTTCTGTTTGGCCGACCAGACCATGCCCCATCACCGACCAATCGTGACATCTGGCCGACTAGAATCATTGAACAAGCCATTTGTGCAGTGAAAACCTGATACAGTAATAAGACTTTTATCGAAATGGACCGTTTGGAAAGGAATAGACTATAGTAGGAATCCTTTTAAGCTGACCAGATTTTTGAGATATTTTTAGACTGACATCACCACATCGCCGACCGTCCCACCTGGCCGACTAGATGAAAATCTTTGTAACAGAAGATTTATGAGCAGTAGACTAGATTTTCGAAATTTTCTAAGAATGACATCGCCGCATCACCGACCGTCCCGCCTGGCTGACTAGACCCAATGTTATACAACAGAAAGCCTATAACTGGTATAGTCCCCTTTAAGCTAACCAAATTTTGAAATTTTGTTTGACCGACTATACCACATCACCGTAGAGTCAAATTTTTCTAATAAAAAAATTAATGAGCAGTGGGAATCCCTCTAAGCCGACCAGATTTTTCGGAATTTTTCTAGAATGACATCAACACATCGCCGACCGTCCCGCCTGGCCGACAAGACCCAATTTTATATAACAGAAAGCCTATAACTGGTATAGTCCTCTTTTAGCCAGTCAGATTTTTGAAATTTTGTTTGACCGATTATCACCGGCCGTCCCATCTGGCCAACTAGATTCAAAGTTTTACAATGAAATATTAATGAGCAGTGGGAATCTTCTGAGCCGACCAGATTTCTTAAATTTTGTTTGATGGAGTTTACCACATCACTGACCGTCCTATCTGTTCGACTAGATCCACATTTTTGTAGCAGAAGATTTATGAGCACTAGGAATCCCTCTAAGCTGACCAGATTTTCGAAATTTTTTAGAATGACATCGTCGCATCGCCGACCATCCCGCCTGGCCGATTAGACCCAATTTTATATAACGGAAAGCCTATAAATGGTATAGTCCACACCTGGGCGTGGGGGGTTTGGGGTATGCACCCCCCAGAAACCAAAATACCTCCCCAGAAATCAAAATACCCTCCCCAGAATTCAATTTTTGAAAATTTTTTTCGTCTTTTTCGCAATTTTTTGATGCCAATGGATAGTGCTTGATGAGAAACGTCGAAAAATGGTGTTTTTATCGCCATACCACTATTTTTAAGGCCATTTTTCGACCTTCAAAAAATCTTACACCCCCTCAGAATTTTCTTGCTGCCCACGTATGGTATAGTCCCCATTAAGCCAGCCAGATTTTTGAAATTTTTATCTTCCCGATTATACCACATCACCGACCGTCCCATCTTGCCGACTAGAGTCAAATTTTTCAAAGTAGAAAATTCATTAGGAGTGGGAATCACTCTAAGCTGACCAATTCCTTTAAGCCAACCTTGGTTGTCAGCCTAGCTCAATGCATACAAGATACAGTGCCGCTCAAAAGTTTAAGGCCACACACGATTTCAACGCAGTGTCTGTTTTAATCGTAAATTCTTAACTAATTATTATTCAAGAGTTACAAAATTGAACAGAACCATAACTAAACAAATATCATCAATTAAGACTCAACAAAAAATAATCGACTAAAAGGAAATCTGATAGCCTTTAGCTTGAATTGATGTTTGTCAGCCCCGGTCTCAGGCATTTGGGGGCCCTGTGCGAGGTACCTTTTTTGGGGCCCCCGGGTATTTAACAGTGTAAAACCTTTAAATTTAAGTTATACGTAGCTACCATACATGCACATGGGGGCGGGGGGGGTGAGAACCGATGGGTATTGCTCCCACTGAAGGGTCAGCCAGCCAGATACTGTCCAGCGCTTTTGAAATGGCTTTTATTCATTTTATAGCTGGCCTGAAAGAAATTAGACCAGTTTTTTGCATAAAATATCAAAAATTTTTGAAATTTCCTATAATAATTTTGCAGTAAAATGGAAAAGTGATTTTGAATGAAAGTCGACTACATGAAACGTCGAAAAACACCATTTTGCGCGTGAGCAGCGAATTTTCGGACCTATTTTTTTAGACTGTTTTTGGAAATGTTGGGAACCGCTCATAGGTGAGCAGCACGGAAATTCTCGGGGGGGAGCGGGTGCAAAATTATTTCACAGCCAAAAATGGTCTGAAAAGTGATGGAAGGGCAAAAACACCATTTTTACGCATCTCATTGAACTCTATCCCTTGGCATCAAAAAATCGCGAAAAAACAAAAAATTGTTTAAAATCGAATTCTGGGATTATTTCGATTTCTGGGAGCTATTCGGCAGGCTCGAGGTGTATATCCCCCCACCCACCCACGCCCAAGTGTGGAACCGCCCCTATAACAAAATCCTAGATCCGCCACTGTGCCCAATGTATGTCTCAGGCTGAAGCAAATAGTTTTATCTTGAACTGATCCTCAGATCGGGCAGGCCCCTTTAACGTGAGTAGCGCTAAGATCGGAATATTAATTAATGCTATGTCTATAATCCACAGAGTAATATGCAGAAAGATAAAACGAAAAATAATTATGAAAAATGTGAATCTATGATTCTTCAGCAATTTTTCAAAATTGATGTTTCACTTCAAATTAATTTGTGAAAAAGCGTGTTTTTAGCATCTGACTGAGAATATCACAAAACAAGGCTTTTCGTGCCAAATTTTTTGAAAAATGGAAAATTTGTGAAAGAAAAACAACCTAGCAACACTATTCATAATAACGCATTTGAATCTGGAACTTCAACAAGCATTGTGTAGTAAATAGCTATAAACAGCATGCATCAGATAATTCGGAAAATAAGTAATATTAGCAGCACTTCTCATGTAAAAATATAGCGCAGAAAATTCCATGAAGGCACAATGCAATTACTTATACTAGGGGATTCTACTACAAAGATTCAAAAATTTAAAAATAATGTCAAGCTTTGAAAATTAAACAAATTCACCATATTTTATAAACATTTCAGCACAAAATAGGAAGTTTACTCATATTTACACATCCTGATAATGCAGTAAGATAGGTAGGTTTAAGCCTGGAGATATAAAATCTTTAGCAGAAACAAACCAAAAACAATCATTTAATAAAAATTTGCTTAATTCAAAGTCATTTATGAGAGCAAAGCACATAATCGTAAATATAGTTTGAAACACAAAACGATATGTAGGTATTTAAATTATAATGTACAAAAGTAAGAGTTATGTATGAGGCAAAGGTACCTATGTATGTACTTAAAAAGAACACTCCTCGGTTCTTTACCTTTGATTTGAATATCGCATAAAAGCTGACTACAATTTTTAGTAATTTAAGCAAGCCAATAAGCTTATTTCTCATAATCTCAGTCAAAATCCCGTGTTAAAAGACTGTTAGAAGCACTTGCATAGTGCATTGTGGCGGGGCCCCTAGGGGTCCCGTGGGCCCTGTGCGGCACAGCACTACTCCACATTCAGGCCCAAGACCGGGCCTGAATGCTTGTATACAAAGTGTTAACGAATTGATCAATTTGACGCATTTTTTCATTGGCGTTGAACCCCAGATTTCCTTCATTTTTCAGTCATTTTTGCTCGTGAAATGCACTTTGGAATTCTGTTTCTGAAGTCTCTCTTTCATAATTCGTCAAATATTTTTATTTGGACTGAGTTCCTGGGACTGTAGGGGTCAGACAAATAAAGGCTATCCCTACCCCACAAAATATGCTTCACCCTTCTGGAAAAAAATGTCTTGGATGTTTTTTTGAGGCAGTCACCAAAGAAGGAACCAAGTGCTCCTTAATTAAACAAATATATGAAGTGGTTGTAAATTTTGGGTTGGAAGGTAATAAAACCAAATCACAACATCATGGCTCCAAATGGACTCCAGACCAAAACGCTGCATTCTCTTCTGTGTTTGACGCTTCCGGCCATGCATTTGACATTTTATTTTTTGTCTGAAGGTCTGCGGACTAAACCCCTTAATTTCGAAGTCAAATAATCAAATATGACTCTCCGAGAAAAAGAAACCTTTGAACAATCGAGGAAAGTCCAAAACGAAATTTCGAGCAAAAATCAATACGTTTTTTTCTGTTAAACTCGATCGCAGAAAGACTTTTTATGACGATCCAATTATACAGCAAAGACACCGATCAATTTTCTGCCTCAAAAGCAATGGTCCACAATAAATAGACAATTCACCCTGCATGTCAGGAGCGGTCAGACGCCAATTTTTAAAGAAGTTCGCTTTAGACCACATAGTTCCTTAGTGGCCAATTTAGAGGACCGCCCCGGGCCGAGGAAGATCAGTGAAGGAATCGAATTGCTTGTGTCTCTTATCTTTGTTTTGTATGACATATTAAATTTTCTTTAAACATCCGGCTATCACTCTTTAGAATAGTTTAGTATTCTTAAGACATATACGCGATTTTTGACCAAAATACCAGCAAAATGGAGCGGAATTAACCGTAATAAATCAGCCAGTAGTGAACATAATTAAAAATGACTAATTTTCCTGAAATCAGCGGAGAAAACTAATCTAGAAACTTTTTCAAAGTGAAATTTAGGCTTTTAGTTTCACAGTTAAAAGCGATTTGAAAAGCCAATCGATTTTGGAGTAATCAATCAGAGCGGCCTTAAACTTTTGAGCGGCACTGTATATCATATGTGTAATTCATTCTGGAAACGCGGGCATCCCTCCCTTTTGGGAATGTAGCCCTATTTTGCAAGTATCCCGGAGCCTGAGAATGGCCTCTTATGTTCCTTATACACAAGGCAAGTTCTATATAGTTAATGTTATTATTTTGTTCATAGTAGATTGAAAGCATAGGTTTTATTTGGCAAATATGACTTAAAGCGTGAGTTGATACCAATTGTTTCTGGTCTTCATTTACAGTTTGAGTCACTTTGGCTCTGTACGTCGCAATTAGAGAAAAGTTGTTAGTTTTAATTTGATAGGAATTTTAGGGGAATAAAAAAAGTGGAATAAGACGTGCTTTAAACAACGGTACATAAAATTGCATGCCAAATCTTAATGTCAAAATTAAGAAATATACCTGAAGACTTATGAGCACAAAATTCCATAATTATTTATAAAAACATTGCCAATCACTTAAAAATCGACCTTTGAAGAAAAACATTTGAGAATCTGATCGGCTTAAAGGGCTCTCTTATAAAAATTTGGGTCTAGTCGGACAGATGGTACGGTCAGTGATGTGGTGTTGTCGGTCCAAAAACAAATTTAAAAATATGATATTTGGCATGGCCGGTCAAACAAAATTTTAAAAATCTGGACGGCTTAAAGGGATTCCCATTGTTCATAAATTTTCTGTTGCAAAAATTTGAATTTAGCCGGCCATATGGGATGGTCAGTGATGTGGTATGGTCGGTCAAACAAAAATCAAAAAATCTGGTCGGCTTGAAGGGATTCCCACTGCTCATGTGTTTTCTGTTGCAAAAATTTGAATTTAGTCGACCAGATGGAATGGTCAGTGATGTGGTATGGTCGGTTAAACAAAATTCCAAAAATCTGGCTGGCTAAAAGTGGACTATACCAGTTATAGGCTTTCCATTATATAAAATTGGGTCTAGTCGGCCAGGCGGGACGGTCGGCGATGCGGCCATGTCATTCTAAACAATTTCGAAAATCTGGTAGAGGGATTCCTACTGCTCATAAATCTTATGTTACAAAGATTTGGATCTAGTCGGCCAGGTGGGACGATCGGTGATGAGGTAAACTCCATCAAACAAAATTTAAGAAATCTGGTCGGATTAGAGGGTTTCCCGCTGCTCATTAATTTTTTATTAGGAAAATTTGAATCTAGTAGGCCAGATGGGACGGTCGGTGATGTAGTATGGTCGGTCAAACAAAATTTCAAAAATCTGGTTGGCTAAAAGGGGACTATACCAGTTAAAGGTTTTCTGTTATATAACATTGGGTCTAGTCGGCCAGGCGGGATGGTCGGCGATGCGGCGATGTCATTCTCAAAAAATTTTGAAAATCTGGTCTGCTTAGAGGGATTCCTACTGCTCATAAATCTTCTGTTACAAAGATTTTGATCTAGTCAGCCAGGTGGGACGGTCGGCGATGTGGTAATGTCAGTCTATAAAATATTTCGAAAATCTGGTCGGCTCGAAAGGGTTCCTACTATAGTCTATTCCTTTCCAAACGGTCCATTTTCGATAAAAGTCTTATTACTGTATCAGGTTTTCACTGCACAAATGGCTTCTTCAATGATTCTAGTCGGCCAGATGTCACGATCGGTCGGTGCTGGGGCATGGTCTGGTCGGCCAAACAGAATTAAACAAACACTGGTCTCATAAAATATTTTGATTTTTAGTTCATTCAGGGTCACCCGCTCTCAGGATGCACCCATCTAGAGTCAATCATCCTAGTAGATATACAGGTACCATACGCGTGTGGCTAGTACTTATCCGTTCCATACCCAAATTTTTCAACTCAATCGGTCCGCTGGTTCCTAAGATATTTTAGTTTTAGTTGCATAACTGGATCACCCCCCATTCAGGGTCACCCCTGTCTCACCAAAGGCACCGTTACCCTAAATCAGCATATCCCTAAGCCCACTGCATGCCGTTTAGTGTTGTGTAGTGCCCTATACAGCGCTGCAAAATCTACATAAGTGTAGCGCTGATGTTTTCATTGATTGCGCTTTTTTGAGCAGCTACAGTATATAATACAATCGGAAAGCAGGTTATATTGGTGTCTACAACAGTGTTTTCGCTTCAAAGTCCTTTGAAAAATTACGTTAATCAACGAGTTTTGAAAAATTACGTTAATCAACGAGTTTTTTGAAAAATTACGTTAATCAACGACTTTTGAAAAATTACGTTAATGTTGTTTGCATTGATGTTACTGTCGGGGCTCAAATGATTAAAAACGTTATGCATTGTAAAGGACGATGTTCTTTTTCATACATTTGGTTAACGTAAAAATTCAAACAGTTGACTATAACGACCCAAAATTTCAAACCAAGAGGATCACTATATTGAAATTTTTAACTTTTCTTTTTCAAGAATTTTACTGTTAAGATACACGATTATTTGAATTTTTACGTCGTTATCGACGATTATCTGCTGAGTAAAGCGAATATACTGGAAGTTGTTTAACGCTTTTTTTCAAACCAGGAGGCTCATTTTTTTTGAAAAATTACGTTGATCTTTCTTTGAAAAAATACGTTGATGAAGATTCAAGTTTGAAAAAATACGTCGTTAACTTTCTTTAATTTGAAAAATTACGTTGTTCTCCTATTCTTTAACGTTTTTAATCATTTGAGCCTCCTGGCTTTCCGTACCATCTGCGACAATAAGCTGACAGATCGCAATTATAGCATTGATCTGATACATAATTATCGTAACCCTCGGCTCACTGTCGATGAAAATTCTTAGAATTTATGCACGAAGTTATGTGAAACAGACTAATTAAAAGTCTGGACAATCTATCTCTTGAGCCTAATGAACGATCACAGATGCACAGCATGGCCGTGGGGAGGCAAGAGTTTTTGACTTAAAATGGCCTCAAAACACTGGTGCAAATGCTAAAAAGCGTAAAACTATGTAGGTATGTCAATTCACAGATTCTGATCAATATAAAGCACTTTTGTAAAAAAATAGATTTTCATCAATTTCTTATCTTTATGTTGCCTTATTTACTCCAAAAATTTTCAGTTTTTCTATCAGATGACACAAACCTCTCCCTACGCGATGTCTAATTATAATTGACTTATATGAAATTTTTCGATTAATACCTACTAAAGTCTTTAAGTTTGCGGTTTTCTTTTGAATGCAATCCGCATGAATCAAACTACAAAAGTGGCCTAACATTTTAATGCAATAATGCGGTTTTGGCAATAACAAGCGTCTCACCGTACCTCGATATACTGTGGAATATCCATATCGTTTTCACTATAAACGGCAAAACTAGCATTTGATGGCCTACTATAATTGAGTTGAACAATAATACGACATGATTATATGCATTCCGGAATCAGCAATCAAAGTGCTTTCAGCAGTACGTATTTTCAGGTATGATGATACAGTAATAAGCTTACTGTAAGCCTTCAAAGACAAAGTAGTTGATGATCACTCAAAAAAGTATTTCACACCTTCTAGGTTTGCTGAGCAAATCTCAGGAACCGCTGCTCCATAATTCGACAGCAGAAAGTGTTTTAGATGGAAAATTTTAAGGCGCAACTATTTTGCCAAAAAAATCAAAATTTTTTATTACTGTAGCTTATCAACTCAAAAAATAGCGAAAATTGGCTCAGGCTTTCATTTACCCTGTATTGTAGGTTGAACGCTCGGACATCACTTCCATCATTCTAGGGTAGGTATTTAATCTATGGCTCTAAATTTTGAAAAGATGAAATATCGAGCGAATTTTCATTCGATATTGACCATTGCCACCTAGGGCCGTATGACAGAACGCGGAATAACTTATTCTTGAGATAAGTCCTATTCCGGGAATAGCTATTCTCGTAATAAAACTTATTCTCGTGATAGCTATTCCTGGGTTAAGGGACGGAATAAGCTATCCTAGGAGTAAGAAAATTTGGTATGACAGAACGCGAAATACGCGAGGAATAGCTGTTCCTGGGATAACTGTATCTATCCCAGGATTAAGTTACGCATTCCATAGGTTTTGGGTATAAATTGGATGTCCAACGCATGCTGCATACTGTAGTCACGTACGAATTGTTTGAAAATATACGACGTAAATACAAGCGTGTAGTATTTATGTAGACACGTGCGCACAGGTGAATACGCATTGCTGCATTGAGTTAATGGGACTTGCCGAATATTACCAAAAGCAAAGAAAAATGCTCCGATGGAACAAAAAAGATGAATATACTTGGAATTGTGGATTATTATGGATGTAAAAGGAGGGGACTAGGAAAAATCTACCTAAAGTCGGAAAATCTGCTAAAAATCACACTTTCTCTAAGCAACGCAAAAAAATCGATGTATATTCTGCGGCCAACAGATTAAAATAAATATTCAACCATAACAATGATTGAAACAGCAGCACGTTAGCTATGCAGTAGCTATGGGAAATGATATTAAGTAAACTAACAGTCTTCCAAGCCAATTGAATGAAATAGCAAACATCGAAGACAATTGAAGACATGGTTGGTTAAAAACAGTAGGAAACACGTAAGTTGACTTGAAACAGACTTAATGTAGATACACTAGCATGCCCGAAACGATTGTGTGCACTAATCAATCGGCTCCTGCTTTGCTTGCTATAATGCTCATAAAACAAAACAACTTTAAATACAATACCTCTTAGTTTTCTATCAATCAGGTGCCAGCAATTTAAAAAAGTAACCTTGATAGATTTCGTTTATACACTCTTATCTGAAACTTCGAACATTATTTAAAAAAGACACTTTTTTAGAGGCCGCAGAATATACATCGATTTTTTGCGTTGCTTAAAGAAAGTGTGATTTTTAGCAGATTTTCCGACTTTAGGTAGATTTTTCCTAGTCCCCTCCTTTTACATCCATAATAATCCACAATTCCAAGTATATTCATCTTTTTTGTTCCATCGGAGCATTTTTCTTTGCTAGTACACTACTTTTAATTAGCGTGATTTCAGTACATCAGTCAGTAAACACAATCAGTAACATGCCACAATAATGACAACAGTCCAAGAACGCGGAAAACAATATTGTTCTTAACATCAGCATTATCCTTTTTAAACAAGACAACCTTATTGACACCATCCATTTTCAAATTAAAACTGCATTAAGTTATTTCTTCTTAATATGCAGTTCACTTATAATCAAGCACAAAAATTTAACCAACGAATTCACATTGCAAATCCTCACTCAATCAATACACAAGCACAATGTGTTGTGACTTTTGAAATTGAAAACACCCTATTTTCAATTTTCAAATTGAAAATTGGATCAATTTTCAAATTGAAAATTGGGTCAATTTTCAAATTGAAAATTGGGTGTTTGAATTTGCGATGAAGAAAATAATCAAAAGATAGTCACTTGGTTTATTTAAGCCGAGTAATAAAATAACGACCGTCCACCAATTCCAAACTAAACGCAACTAATCTGATCGCTATGAAAAAGTTTTTGAAAAATGAGCTTGCTAAGCGAGAGTTGTAAACCAAGAGAAACTTAAAGTTAAAACCTACCATTAAATTATGAGAGAAATTATAAAAGATTTTAAACTTCAAGAAAATGGAAAAGGCGGGATGTTGGTAAATTAGAAGGCAAAGATTTTCGGCAAAAATTCAAAAACTTCACGCAAATATCAAATGTAAGGAACACTAACGCTTTGATTTGGTAGTAAAATAAATTTGTAGTATAGACTACATATTAACAACAAATGAATAGTGCAAACTTTACACAACTACTAGGTGTAGAGAATACTAACAGTTTACGGCTTATTAATGTACATGATTACAATAAAGCTGTATATCTTTGTCGACTTATGTACAGAGTAGTGTGATTGCTGGTTCATTTTAAACCACTTTTGCAGGCAATTTACATCAATTAAACGATAGCTCTCCATGTGCAAGATTTTGTGAAACATATTATAAACACGGCTAAGAAAGATTTAACTCAATGATCTAAGGACACTTGAACATAATTTTTAAATCACTTTAGATTACTTTTGAGGGTAAACAAACTCACTTAATTGATGTCTCACATATGAATCCTTGAAAATTTCTTGACTTCAGTTACAAAGTCTCTGCAAGTCTATCGAATTAGGGTTAACACGTAACGTAAACTTTACACAAACACATAGCGTAAAGAATATTTTAGTCGGATTCGTAATTTTGATATTGCTCCGATATTTTTTTCAACATTTATGGAAAAATGAGTCTCCATAATGTTTTAAAGACAATAAACATTAGGTTTAAACCACTTTGCAATACTGCTGAGTGTAAGCAAGCGCGCCCAATTGACGTATATATTTCATTCCCTGTAAATTTTTATATCTCAGGAAAAAATTTCGATTTTTGCAATGCTCTAGAACAAAGGCTAACATGCAGTGTAAAAAATTACTCGGATATTATGATCAACATTCATGAAAAATTATGTCTCTACAATGGTCTGAGGACATATAAACAATGAATGTAAACTACTTTACATCACTGTTGGATGTAAACAAACGCGCCTACGTGACGTCTCACATTTGATCCTTTGAAAACTTCTAGGCTCCAAGAAAAAATTAGGTTTCAGGAATGCTCAAAAACGAAGATAAATATATATGTAGTGTAAACTTCATGTAAACACCTAGTGTAAAGAAGATTTTAGTCAGATTCGTAATTTTGATATTGTTCCGATATTACGATTAATATTTATGAAAAAATTAAGTCTACATAATGTTCTATGGGCAAACTAACAATTGGTGTAAACTACTTTACAACACCGTAGAGTGTAAACATATGCGCCAGACTGGCATATCAAATTTGATTCCTGGTCCATTTCTAGACTTGATAAACGTGTCCCTGACTCGTAACCGGAGAAGCAGTCAGAAAAAACAAGACAGAAACGCATTTAAAACTCCAAATTTTTGACTTTACACTCGCTAAATATTAATGTATAGACAATTTGCTTTGACATGCACCCGATATAAGCACTTTATTTTTATTCTATTAGACTTATCCCGACTTCTGGACGGAGAAAGTGGCGAACAAAAAACGCAACTAAAACGTATTTTCCATCATTTAGAACACTGTAAACTTTAAAATTCCGTACCGAACTCCCCATTGAGTTTAAAGAAATTCGGTTTGGTACAATTTGTAGCTTTTAAATCGTAGTACATTCCTGTGTGCCAAAATTCTGTTGCAAAAATTATTTGGCATGATTTATCAATCAAACTTCGGAAAAAAACGTGTTTTTTAGCCCATTTTTTACCTCTGATTTCGAACTTTACACCCCCATAAATAACTCAATATTGCGTTTTTTTAAATGCGGTTTGCTGCGATGTTTAGCCCCTGTGAGGCACTTTATTAATGCTGTCTTCGATTTGCACTGACTCATAAGCGGAAAGATTTGGCAGAGAAATCTTAGATTAAAATCCGTTTTTTTACACCATCCACTAGAGTGTAAACTTTAAACCCCAGAATCTAACTCACCATAGAGCATAGAAGACTTTGCTTATATGCAGAATGTAGCCCTTGATCCGCTCTACATTTCTGTCAGAAAACATTTTAAAAACCTCATAACCGGAGTTAGTATCGGACATAGGAAGGTTGAAAACTCGACCAAAAAGTGCTTTTTCACTCCCCAGATTTTCGCACTCTTTACACTGCCGTTCGATAAATAATGCGAATTTCAAAAAACAAAAAAAGTGTCATCTGTAGAATTCATCCCTCTATTATCCTATTCTGTTCAATCCTTCGAGTCATCAATACTCAGTTGTCCACATGCCGCAGTAAAAAGGTCCCAAAATTTGTCCTATGTTATAACGTTACACAAAAACTTTACACCTTCTGTACACAGTCAATTTTGAGTTTCAAGAAAAACAAAAAACACGGGCAGCGAATTTTTTTATTATCTTTCTTTTAAAAAAAACCGCACCTTCCAGAAGTGTCCCGGTATAGCTGTAGGGGGGTGCCCAGGTGTTGGGGGTACCCAAGTATATTATAGGTACGCGCTAACGCGCTACCTATGATAAACTTTTTATAAGTCGGTTCAATAAATGCGGCTTCATTGCTTCTACGGAGAACGAAAGTGAGACATTGACATTTAAATCAAAAAAATTTATGATAGCTTGCGCATGAAGAGCTACTTTTTTGTGTAAGTAGGTGCTCATTTGCGAATCTTGCTGTCAACTTGTTGATTATACACACTATCTGCTGCATTAATTTTTTAAATCACCTCACTGGAGATGTTATGTATTGTATGATCGAAAAATCAAAAAAAAATTGTCAAGAGCTCAACAAGACGAGCCGCACTCATGGGGCAAACGCGCAACTAGAAAATTTTCTATATCAATTTTGATCGTATTACAAACGAGAGCAACCATATCAAATTTCTAGATAAACAGGAATCAATTACCTATCCAATTAAAATTTTTAAAACACATTTACTTCTTTTAAAATCGCATCAGAAACGATTTTTACTTCTATTCCGCTGTCTTATACCTGCTATGACCAGGTATAAAATGGCGGAATAAAAGCGACCGTTTTTATTCCCGAGATGACTTATTCCGCCTTCTGTCGTACCGCTTATTTTTATTCCGCCGTTTTATTCCGAGGTCAGCGCCTGGAACGGCATTATTCCGCGTTCTGTCATACCAACTTTATTCCTGGAATATCACTGTTTATTCCGCTTTCTGTAATACCGAAATATTTTATTCCGCCCTCTTATCCCACTGTTTTATCCTGGAATAGCACTATTCCGCGTTCTGTCATACGGCCCCTAAGTGAAAAAGGACCACGCTTAAGAGAAGACAGATACCGTATTAATTCTAACAAACAGCGCGCTGTCTATAACTTTTTTCAGCTTGAAGGTGCGCTGTCTATTAGAGAGCGCTAACTTTTTTCATTTGATTTTACCCAAAAAGCATCAAATTTCTTCATTACTGAACAAAATAAAGAAATGCTTTTACAATTTCAATCTTAATTATTTCATCAATTGTCTTATTTTTGGCATTTTATTCATAAAAATAATATTCAATGTTTTTATATTGAGTTTGGACTGCTTTTAGGCCAAGAATTGTATTCAAGGGACACATTAAAGTAAGGACAGCATTCATATAAGAGCAGGTGGGCTTACTATTAGAGGGCGCTGCCTATAACTTTTTTCGCTTTGCAGGTGCGCTGTCTATTAGAGGGCGCGGTTTATTAGAATAAATACGGTACATTTTGATATAAACTATGTAAACCATGAAAAGGCGAGTGAAATTTCACTTTTTTAAAATACTTTGTGGGCGATTCGTCTACATATTACTTTCTTTTGTTGTATTTTAGTCCAAATGTCCACGCTTAATGAACAAAATTATACAGTGTTCCAGTCCAAACGTCCTATTTTTCTAAAATCTTATTACTGTATTAGTTTTTCACTGCACGTTTGGCTTCTGCTTTTATGCCCTCGTAGCTAATGGTTGCTTTAAACTCTCCTTATGGATAATTAATGTGTTTTGCTTGACATGCGGAGCACCTTACAAACTGCTACAACCTAAACCGTAAAATATTTTGTTGCAGTAATTAGCCATAAAGCGAAAATGGGCCTTTTGGAATGGAACAGACTATAGCTTAGTAATATTATTACAGACAATAGTGAACCATTGAGTTTTTCAACAGGTAATACTCGTAAATATGACCTTAGTACTTGCGCTTCAGGGTTTCCAAACTCGGACCCAGTTTATTTTATTCTCCTGTGGAAATAAGCATTGGCAAATCAAATGACACTGACCCAGGATACTGATTGATTATAAAACCTATATATTAGAACAAGTACGCCAGATTCATGAGAAAAACAGATTAACCCTGTTTACCATCATGTTTTTGCAGTCGAAGTGCACCATCATGGCATAAACTCCTAGTGCATATTAAGCTATGCCTTCTTAACATTCTCTGACAGCTATTACTTTCATTTAGTGCAATTTTTTATGCTCTTTCTGAATATGTATGTTATTTTCTGTGAAAAATATTTTTGAAAGAGGTATAATTAAAAAACTATCACAATGCATAAGAATAGGCACCTGTTGGACATTATGCAAAAATAAGAAAAAGTAGATTTCTGTTGTGTTAAACACATCCAGGGGATGCATTTAAAGAGCTGGAAAGGAATAAACCACTAAATTTTCTTATTAGAACCTTATTTTCCCATCTTGAGTTTTTTTGATATCACTGTAAATAGGCCAAAAATGCCTATTTCTTACTACTCTATAACTCCTCTTCGAGCTAAACCATTAAAAACGATGTAACTGAAGACAAAACGAGGCTAGACAAAGTTTTGGACACATGGATAAGGTAGAACAGAAAACAATGCCACGAAAGTGATTCATTGTGCCTCCGGCATAGGACACGGCAAACGGAGGGTTAACTGTTTCAGTCATTAAAAGGCAATTATATAATGTCCAGCTTAAGCTAATGAACAATGATCGTGATAATTCAAAGCAAACAAATGACTAACTTGCTTATTTATAGAAAAGTAAGCAATTATCACACTATAAAAGAACTGAAAAAATCAAGTACATTTTTCCAGCCTCCGACCATTTCGAGACTTGCCCCGGCCGGGGAGGCCAAAAATAGCCGGCGGCTGGGGATAGCCGGGGCCCGGTCGATCACTACCCAAATCCTTCCATTTGCATGTCTGCTCCGCAAACCCCACTCATCTATCTGGTCAGGACTTACTGGCCTTGAAGAAGGCAGCGTGTTACTCTTTATTGGATAATAATTAAAGCGAAAACGAATATGCAAAACCAGAAACACTACGCGAAGCACTAATTCGAAAATTTTGAGCGACACGAATTAGAAAAAGGAATTTACATCATAGGACTCGGACCAGCATTGCCCGTACCACAGTCGTGGGTAATTTTATTATCCTTATCCCACCACAGAAATTCGCCAGCTTTATTCAAATCGTCGTAGTTGACCTGAAATTCGGATTGTAACTGAATATCAGAAACCGGTATAATGATTAATCATAGCTTGCGCGATAGCGCTACCTAAAATATACTTGGCCTCCTTTTTTCTTATGTTTATCACAGCGAGTGCGAAATTTTCTCTCCCCCCCTCACAGCTATAACGGCAAACATCTGGGAGGTGCGATCGATAGATAATTAAAAAATTCGATGTCGGTCTTTTTCTTTTGTTTACACTCAATACCGAGTTAGCTATGAGCTGTAAAGTGTAAACCGAAAAATCAGATAATTTGCGGAGAGCCAATTTTTTTAAAAATGTTGCCCCCAAGCTGTAGATTACGAATCTGACCTTGAGATTTTTTACACTCGATGGTTGTTGCATAAAAGTGTAAAGTATACGTGTTTTTTACTCTTTGCGTGTCCTTCAGCTTATCTAACTCAATTTTGGTTTCTGTGCAGTCCAATTAGTTTTATAATGTAGAGGGTTGCAAAATCTCAAAACCGAATTTTTTGTTTTTCTTATAATGCAATATTTCTTTATCTGTGATGGTTTTAGTGTAAAGGTTTCGAGACGAAAAACGATATTTCTTCAACTACTCCGCTAAGTAGGCGGAACATGCTAATTATGCTTAAAGGTGCCCTGACCTTAGCGTTACAGATACCAGCTTATTTTGTTTCTATACACCTATTATGGCGGTATAAGCACAGGTGTAAAGTTTACACCGAGAAGCATTTTTGCCGCCAGAGCGTCGTAGATGATGAATTTTTTAAAATGTTCTCCGTAAGGTCAGAATAACGAAATTGACCTTTGAACTTTTCTACAGCCAAAGTTTGTTGAGGAATGAAGAGGTGAACCTTGAATTGTACCTACACCTATTTTCTAATGCCGATAGATAACTCCGTATTGCATATTGTTTGATCAGATTTTCCTTATTTCAGAGGTTTTTGACTCTCTTTAATAAATAACTATTTTTATCATCATAATTGCACTATCCTTAAACTTCAGTAGAATGATGAATATTTTTCAAAATAGTATAATCAAGCTGAAATCTTTCGATATGCCGAGTTGGCGCAGTGGTTGACAACTCCGTTCTCGGATGCGGTCTTAAGAAAAGAACGATGGTTCGAATCTTCTGAATGCTGACTTTTTCATTTTTTTGATTCTCTCGGCAAAACCATGCACTTCATTTGACCTATTCATCTATTTAGGTTCTGCAGATAGCACTTTTTGTTTTTTGAATTTCGCCCCAATTATCGAATGGGAGTGGGAAGAGTGCGAAAATCTGGGGGTGAAAAGACACATTTTGGCCGAGTTTTCGACTTGTTTATGTCTGCCAACAACTCCGGTTATGAGTTTTAGGAAATTTTTTCTGACAGATGTGTATTACGGATCAAGGGCTATCTTGTGCTTACCAGCAAACTTTTCTACAATCAATACGCAGTTAACACCAGGGTTTTAAACTTTACACTCTAGTGGATGAGTAAAAAAACAGATTTTGTCCAAGATTTCTCTGCAAATTTTTTCCGGTTACGAGTTAATATGAATTGAATAAAATAGAAATAAAGTAACTTCTAATGGCTACACGTCGAAGCAAGCCGCGTTCAAAAAAATGTAATATTGAGTTGTTTATGGGGTGTAAAGTTCAAAATCTGAGGTGTAAAGTGGGCGGAAAAAAACAGGGTTTTTTCGTATTTTCGTTGGTTAATCATATCAAATATTTTGCGGAACATAAGTTTGGCACATACAAACGTACTACAATCAAAGGGCAACAAACTGGCCCGAACCAAATTTATTTACATTCAATGGGACGTTAGGTTTAGATTTTTAAAGTTTACAATGTGGTGGACAGTGGAAAATACGTGTTTGTACATTTTTTGTTCGCCACTTTCTCTGTTCAGAAGTCGGGCGAGGTCAAATAGGATAAAAATAAAGTACTTTCTAAAGGGTACGCGTCACAGCGAATTGCGTTTGTTTACATCAGTATTTAGCTTTTTTCGGGAGGTGTAAAGTCAAAAAAAATGAGGGACTTAAACGTGTTTCTGCCTTGTTTTTTTCTGTCGAGTTCTGGTTTATGAGTCTGGACATAATCTCAAGTCTAAAAAATGAACCAGAAACCAAATGTGATACGCCAGTTTGTTTGCACACAACAGTGGTGTAAAGTGGTTGGCATGTGATATTTTTTTGATGTACTGAAATCACGCTAATTAAAAGTAGTGTACTAGCAAAGAAAAATGCTCCGATGGAACAAAAAAGATGAATATACTTGGAATTGTGGATTATTAAGGATGTAAAAGGAGGGGACTAGGAAAAATCTACTTAAAGTCGCAAAATCTGCTAAAAATCACACTTTCTCTAAGCAACGCTAAAAATCGAAGTATATTCTGCGGCCTCTATAAAAGTGTCTTTTTTAAATAATGTTCGAAGTTTCAGATAAAAGTGTATAAACGGAATCTGTAATGTTTATTTTTTTAAATTGCTGGCAAGTAGCAACGCTGACTAGCTTCGTATCCTGATTGATAGAAAACTAAGTGGTATTGTATTTAAAGTTGTTTCATTTTGTTTTGAGCATTAAAGCAAGCAAAGCAGGGGCCGATTGATTAGTGCACACAATCGTTAAGGGAGTGCTAGTGTACCTACATTTAGTCTGTTTCAAGTCATCAAGTCAACTCACGCGTTTCCTACTGTTTTAAACCATTCATTCAAGTGGCTTAGAAAGACTGTCAGTTTACTCAACATCATTTCCCATAGCTACTGCGTAGCTAACGTGCTGCTTTTTCAATCATTTTATGGTTAAATATTTTTTTAATCTGTTGGCCGCAGAATATACTTCGATTTTTTGCGTTGCTTAGAGAAAGTGTGATTTTTAGCAGATTTTGCGACTTTAAGTAGATTTTTCCTAGTCCCCTCCTTTTACATCCTTAATAATCCACAATTCCAAGTATATTCATCTTTTTTGTTCCATCGGAGCATTTTTCTTTGCTAGTAATGAATATCCATTAGCAGATATCCACAGCAAAGGAATTCTGGGGAGAGGTGAAATATTAGAGTGCCATTCTTAGCCCAAAAATAATGGATATGTGTCAAAAAGATCGATTTCCGAGGTTTCTGACGATGCTCTATCGTTCTAGCTAAAGCATTAGAAAATTTCGAAAAAATATCGAAAAAAACTCGACCAGATTGAACAAAATATAGTCAAGAAATGAATATGTGGCTCGGAGCGCCGAAAATTCGACAGTTTTGAGCAAATAGATGCTTAAAACGCTTGAAAAACACCGTTTCAACGAATTTTCGGAAGCTTTTGGAAACTTTAGGAAAATTGCAAATTCTAAGGGAAGGGGTGAGAAAATTTCTAGGGGTTGAAACCTTATCACAGAGGTGAAAACCAGACATGCACGTGGAGGGTTTGGGGTCCTGACCATAGGTGAACAGCAACATAATTCTGAGGGGGTGCAAGATTTTTTGAAGGTCAAAGAATAGTCTCAAAAATGGTGGTATGGTGAAAAACACCATCTTTTAACGTTCCTCATCGATCACTATCCATTGGAATCAAAAAATTGCGAAAAAAGAAAACAATGTCAAAAATTGAATTATGGAGGGTTTTTGGTTTCGAGGAAGGTATTCGGCCTTTTGCCAGATGAGGGGGGTGCATTCCCCGAAACCCCCACGCCCACGAGTGGTCCTGACCAGACATGCACTTGAGGGTTAGGGGTCCTGTACCCCCCAGAATGGAAAAAAAGAAAATTTTGTGAGGAAAATGAGGCAAAATGAAGGTCAAAAAAGATGAAAATGGCAAATTTTCTTCAAAAGTGCTTCAAGTTGACCAGAAACTGTGTAGTAATGTAGTTTTAACGCAATTTTAGCACTTGTGCCAGTTTTTGAAGTCATTTTGGCCCAAAAATCCCAATTTTTGACCCAATCAATTAGATAGGCCATCATGCTGTGCCTCTATGGTCCCCTGCCGGTCGCGTTGGATTTATGTATTGTTTATGTATGGCTGCGTCCTCTAAACGCTAAAAATCGCTCAAATCTGATTTAGACATAGAGAGCAAGCATGTCAATTTCTTTCCATCGCTGTGCGCTGGATTCTTTGTTCAGCTATATTTTTGCCTTTTAGCTCACTCAAAACAACTCAAAGTTAAGTTATGACATAAAAACCATGAAATTCTTTTCCGGCGCTTCGCGCCGAATTTATTGTTCATCTATGTTTCTTGTCTTATAGCCCGCTCAAATTTAAGCTTGACTTGCAGAATATGTCAATTTTTTCGGCACTTCGCGCCGAATGATTTATTATCTGTATAGTCTTTCTCTGCAAAGCACAATGATTAAATACAAAGACAGGAGATAAGAAATCACTCGTGAATTGCATTATAAGCAATTGGTTGTGCAGATAGCTTAAATGATCAATTTCCTGCATATCAATATTATGTAAGGTTAAAAATTTTTGAAATTTTAGTTTAAAATTTGTCTTCACCATCGTTTAGAGCTACTGAGATACGCTCAAAATTGCCCTTATTTTCACTTACCTCCTAATGGTTCTCGAGATATCTGACTTCAAATTTTCGGACCGCCCCCGAGAAAATTTTTTCAAGGATCCGCTAGTGAAAGAAAGTCATAATTTTAAATTGCTGGGTAACAAGAGATACGCTAATTACTGTTTTCCTCTGGGCTTAGGACAAACAAGATCATGTGTTGTGTTCATCCAATGTTCATATTCTATGCACTCTTGATCACGCTTCTAAGATTCGCTAAAAATTTTGAAAGAATTTTGTCTGAAACATCGCTAAAACAGATTTTCAGCGTACTTTCGAGCCAGTAAACGCAAAATTTTCGGCTATTAGCACGCTTCACATTTACTGCTTTGCACATGCATAGTTTTGTCTTCTAAACCGCTCAAAATCGCTAAAATTCGACTTAGCCATGGATAGCATGTCAATTTTTTCTGGCGCTAAGTGCCTGATCACGAAATTTTATTCCAGCGCTTCGCGTCGGAGTTATTGCTCATCTAAATTTTCTGTCTTCGAGCCTGCACAAGACCGTTCAAATTTGATATAGACATGTAAAAGATGTCAAATTTCTTTTGGCGCTTTGCGCCGAATTGTTTCTGTATTGTTTGCCTTTGTAAAGGACAAGAATTAAATACAAGATAGAAGCTGAGAAATTATTCGTCTATTGAATGTTGAGAGATCACTCAATAAGGGATCAATATAAAATAAAGTTAGAATTATTTAAAAATTTTCTTCGTCGTTATATTGAGCTTGCCGAGATACGCTCAAAACTGCCTTTATTTTCGTCTATCTCCTTTTGGTTCTCGAGATATCTGGATTCTAAATTTTCGGTTTCCTCTATATAAAATCATGGATATGGGCCTGCTCAGGGGCATAACCAGGGGAGCGGAGGGGGGACCCCACCCCCGAAATGAAAAAATTAAAAGCAAAGGGGGACCCTTTCCTTTTTTCTTCAAGTGAAGTGGAAACGGATTGTGGACAGCCATAATGCGTTTTCAGCACACTTTTTAGCTTCTAAACTAGAAATTTTCCGGCGCTTCGCGCCGGATTTCTCATGTTCTATGTTTTTTCTTACCTTAGAAGCCCAGATTTTACTTGAAAATAGCGAATTTGTCAAAAAGTTTTCGGCGCTTCGCGCAGGATTTTTATGTTCTATGTTTTTTCTTACCTTAGAAGACCACGATTTTACTTTAAAATAACGAATTTGTCAAAATTTTCGGCGTTTCGCGCTGGATTTCTTATGTTCCATCTTTTTTTCTTACCTTAGAAGCCCAGATTTTACTTAAAAATAAAGCGAATTTGTCAAAATTTTAGGCGTTTTGCGCTGGATTTCTTATGTTCTATCTTTTTTCTTACCTTAAAAGCCCAGATTTTACTTAAAAATAGCAAATTTGTCGAAAATTTTCGGCGCTTCGCGCCGATTTATTTTTTTCTGAATTAGTTTTCTTAACAAAACTGCAAAATTAAATGCAAAGACAAGAATTTCGAAATGTTTTGGAGTCAAGCTTTAATTTGATATAGAGAAATTACGTCATACCGATAGGTTAAAAGATAGATTTTTTATATCCAAATTTGAAATAAAGCAAGAAAATTTTTAAATTTTTTTAAAATTTTTTATTTCACAATAATATAGATCTTGTCGAGAAACGCTCAAAAATGCTATTATTTTCGCGTATCTCCTAATGGTTCCCGAGATATAGGACTTCAAAAATTTTGTCCCCCCCAAATAAAATGCTGGTTACGCCCTTGGGCCTGCCCTTATGTCAACCTTCTCACAATCAACCTCTTCATTGACCAACCAACCAACCTCAGCAAGAGGGGTTCCGGTACCCACAGAACCAAGATCCATTCCCCAGGTATGCCTGCCCCCCAGAATGGAAAAATGGAAAATTTTGGTGTGAGTATGAGGCAAAATGAAGGCCAAAAACGAATGAAAAATGAAAATTTTCTTCAAAAGTGCTTCATAACGAGTTTTAGTGATATTTCAGCGCTTACAACGGTTTTTAACTTCATTTTGGCCCAAAAAAGCTCAATTTTCGACCCTCCTACTATACCGGCTGACCCCCAGATCGGCCATGCTGTGCACCTATGGTGAAAACCTTCAAGATCATGCATGCCCCCATAAGCTTATTGATTCTTGAAGAATTTATAAATTATTTTATTATTAACGAAGTAAATTATTTCTGATAAAAATTCGAAATAAACCAATAGATGATCAATAATACATATATGATACCAGAAATTAGTCAAAATTATGATTCAGATTCTAATTTTGCGTCGATGTGTATGCTAAGCCGTACTTGACGTGAAAATGAGGCAAAATAAGGCAAAAAAAAACAAAACCATCAAGATCATTCACCGAGATCGGAAAAGTGCATATGATTGTTTAAAAATTGAAATATTTTTTAAATTTTATCTTCAAGCACGACAAAAAGGCACTGTTCAAATAATTAGGAAAATTTTTTCAAAAAAATTGGATTCTATGATCTAATTCAATAGAGTGTGTTAAAAACCACCGAAAAATGCAGTTTTTTGAATAATGTTTCCAACGAAGTTTCCGAAATTTGTATTTTAAATTTAATTTTCATCATCCTTACGGACATCCAGAAAAGTCAAGAAAAATATGGACCGAAAATTGAATGCGCACTCTCACAATTTTACGTAATTTGCACCATTTAAAAAAATAAAATCAATAAAGCGTGTTGTGAAAGGAAAAAGTTCAAAATTTTCCGTCTGCCTGCGTATTCATGCAACCGAGAACGACCAAAAAATGACAAAATTTGCCAAATATTGGATCTGAGGTAGGAAAAGCATCATATGAATGGACTGGATGAGTAATTAAAACGGTTCACAATTTATTCCTGATGAAGTTTTTTAGGAAGATAATTGACTTACATGTAACAGGGGGATGGGGATCCCAACCCAAAGTCGGACATCCGCCCATCCCCTCAACAGAAAATTTTTGAACCCCCATTTTCGGAAAAATTAAATTTTTTGGCCGTTTTTAGGCGTTTTTCACGATCAAAAATTTGAGGTCAATTACCCCACCCCATTAAAAATGGTCGGGACCCCCCCCAAATTCCCAGCCGCTACATGTATGATAATTGATGTAGATTTCTGACCAAAAATAGCAACGACAAAAACGCCTCGAAGCACAATCTTTTATCCACAAGTCGAAGGGGTGAGGGAAAGGGTGAAAAATGTCAGTCTTTGGGGGATGGGAGATGACCGACTTCACACGGGAATCCCCATCCCTCCGTATGTAAGCACGGAATGAATAATAATAAGAATAAAATAATAAATAATAATAAAATTAAAAAGTAATGATAAAAAATTGAATAAAAAAATTGAAATACTTATTTATGACTGAAGTCAAAAATGAATAATTCCTTCTAGTATATAGAAGTTTTCATTGCACATTGTCAAACATGCACGGGGTCAAATGTTCAGGGGGTAGACTATGTTTGGTAATTGATGCATCCCGTATGTTTAAAATGGAACATTGCAATTTTTTGCCGATTTTATGTCACAATAAAATTAATTGATCACCTCTGCACCCTTCAAGAAACGATAGCTTAGGTAGATACTCATAATTATGATGCCGAAGGACATCATCACAGTTTTTGGTGTAAAGCGAAATCGCTCCATACTGGCCATATCGGCCGAATACCAACGAAAAATGGCAGGATCCATCTAAAAGCCCATTTGAAATCAGTAATATATGTAGCAATCTTCTAGATATGTAAAACCGTATATGCATTTCAGTGGGATGGGGGATCCCCCACCCAACCCATATATGTAATAGTGGGGGTATGGGAATTTCCCCATCCAAAGTTGCGTCCCCCACCCCCATCCCCGTAAGTCAGAAAATTTCTGACCCACGATTTTTAAAAAATATGCGTTTTTTGGCATTTTTGGCCAAAAAATTGAAGGTTATTCACCCACCCTCTCCAAAATGGCGGGGGACCCCCAGCCAAAATTTTGAGCCGTCACATGTATGTCCCACCCAAGCCCGTACCCTGGATTCGGTCAAGGGAGGGTCGGACCCAACATAAACTGGTCCATGTTTCGGAAAATTCGTCAATAGCTCGCAAATATCGCTTTCGACGTTATTCGACATGCTCTGTCCATTAAGATCATAAAATTCTGATTTTCTCAAAAAATTCTTTTTTCACTTAGAAGGCTATAAAAGTGTTATTTTATTAGTTCAAGCCTGGGCCAAAACGATGGAATATGTTTTACAAAATTGTTTTACGACAATGACATTCGATTTTTTCATCTTTCCGTGCATTATCTTACCTTTCAAAATTTTTCCGGCCAAGGGAGAAGCACCCTCGCCCCTTTAAATACGGCCCTGTCCCCACCCAATGTCGGTCGTTACCTCCATCCCCCGCAAATCAGAAAATTTTGACTCCCCTCCCGATTTTTGGCAAAAACTTACGTTTTTTTGGCCATTTTAATTGATTTTTTGCATTTTCGGCCTAAAATTGAACATAACACCCTACTAAGAAATGGCCGACTGACTACCATACGTGGGCAGCAAGAAAATTATGGGGGGGTGCAAGATATTTTGAAGGTCAAAAATGACCTTTAAAATGGTGGTTTGGCGATAAAAACACCATTTTTCGACGTTTCTCGTCAAGCACTATCCATTGGCATCAAAAAATTGCGAAAAAAAGGAAAAAAATTTTCAAAAATTGAATTCTGCAGAGGTATTTTGATTTCTGGGGGGGATATTTCGGTTTCTGGGGGTGCATACCCCCAAACCCACCACGCCTAGGTGTGCTGACTACCCTTCGCCTGACCCACCGAAAATTTTGAGCTATTACATATCTGTGCTGTGCACCACATACATGAAATGAAGACAAAGTGGAGTGGAACGCGTCGCTGGGCAAGGCAATTCAAATTTCTATTAAATCAGCTAACGCATCTGCTAAAACATTCAAATTACATATGTCGGAAGACCGAATCAAGGAGAACTATAAGGCAGAGATGGGAATTCCCCCTGAAATTTTTTAGATTTTCCAAGTAAGAAAGTACTGGTCATGAATAGGTTTTTTGACGTTCCCCAGTGTAAAAACATCTACTGAAATTTTCTGCAATATTGATTAAATAAAAAATCACCATTTAAAATACCAATTTCAGTTTTTCCAGATAATTTTTTCTGCATTATTATCTTCAGAAAGGTACGAAATTGAGCTTAAAAGAACAATGTCAAAACTTTCTGGAGCTTCCGCGCCAAATACCCAATTCCGCGCATTTATTTTATTTACCGAAAGCTGCAAAAATAAGCTTAAGGGGATAAAAACATCGATGATTTTCGGTGCTCCGGATAAAAGGTTCGTTTCCGCTTTGTTTGTTCTCAAAAAAATAAACGAGAAAAATGCCAAGAATTTTTGCCGAGATCACTCAACGTTTATTTATACATATCTATCATTATCATTAGGTGCAGAAGTGAACAGAACAGGTCGAAAAATGTCGCTTTATTTCGCAATTTTAAAGAAATTATGGATATTTTCAAAATTTTGGTCATTTCTCCTGAAACAAGGACATGAATATGAACGTGAACTCTAAACAGTTCAAGATGATCCCGATTAACAGTTCTTAATTCAAATGGGTTTGAGAGAATCCGTTACGAAAAAAGTTAAGTTTCCTAAGTTTCATTCAAATTGTCGTCAAAATGATGAGAAAGACGGGATTGCTTCGAAGTTTTACAAACTTACAATCAATTTAGATCATGGCCGAATCCAAAATTTTCTGAATTATTCCAAATTTTAATTCCTCAATTTCCCATAAACCAACATCGTGTTTTAGATGAAAAATTTCGTGCCTTCGATGAATCTATGACATAACATTATAATTATGTTTTTTAAGAATAGCAAATTGTCGCTCAAATGCCTCGATTTAACATTTGCAAAGCTTAACGAATTTTACATCCTTTCCATAGAAATTAGCAGCAATTTTGAGGCTGTGTGATCATAATTCGAAACAACTTATAAAATTAAGCGACATCTACAGACGCTGCCATGCCAAAAGTTTTAATTTTTCATTAAAAAAAGAAAAAAATTCATGCATTCCATTCAAATCGAAACATGCCTAAAAAGTTTAAATCAGCACGCTTTAATGATAATTTCGAAAAATTAAAGTCTACTAGAGAAGTTATATTACCACTAAGAATGCACAGCATAGCCGGTCAGGGGAGGAGGGATCAGCCAGATAGCTTTTTTAAGCTGAAATGGCCTGCCTAGAAAACTAGAATAAGTTGCTTAAAGAGAGTAAAACCATGTTAATTTACAGTTTATGAACGGTTTATAGTAAAAACTTTCGTAGAAAATTTATTTCCGTCATTTCTGGCCTTCTTTGATTCACTCCTCATTTTTTCTATTCTGGGGTCTTAAGCATAGTTGGGCAGCACCAAAATTCTGTGTGTGGGGGGGGGGGGGTGAAAAAAATTTTCAAACGTCAAAAAATGGTCTTAAGAAAGTGGTCGTGTGGCGAAAAAAACACCATTTTTCGACGTTTCTCATGGAGCACTGTCCAAAATGGAATCAAAAAATCGCTAAAAAAGCAGAAAAAATTTTCAAAATTTGAATTCTGGGGGGGGATTTTGATTTCTGGGGGGTACCCCCACGCCCGTGCGTGGTCTTAAGACCATCAAGCCACATGGCATGTCTGGTCACTACGCCTACATGAGCAGAGGTGTGTGCAGTAAAAACCCCGGATTCAGAACACCCGCCACAAACCCACAGAACAATATTTAGGTTTTTCGAAGTTTTTCGCCATTTTTGACACGCCAAACTCCTTTCAGAATTGGGATGCTTCCCCTATATGCTCATCACTCAACAGATACTAATATTTTCGCTCTGAAAAACAGTACAATTTTAGAGTGTCGAAATCGCTCCAGCAGAAAAGGAAGGCGTTCCCTTACTGTCATTCTATTCACGCGCATTTTATAGTTGTACGTTTTACAGTTTTTTATTATTTAAATTTTTAAAACATGTAGATAATTATTCCATGCTTACAATAATGCCTTCAACGTAACGGTATCTAAGAGGATTATATTCTTGTTCTAAAAAGCGTTGCTTCAGCGCTTCCTTGCGATTGTAGCGCTCCATAACAGCTTGCTTCTCCTCCGGCGTTAAATCGTATTCCTCGCCCGGTTTAAACTCCATTTTGCCATGCGTCTCAAAATATCCCAACAACGGATCCTGCCATAAACCCGGCTTATCGGCTAATGGCGGTCTAGCTCCCGGCTTGCGATTAAAAAAGCGGCAAACTACGCTAGGCCGCATAATTTGTTACTCAAGTATCTGCACACAGTTTGGAAAATATACATTAGTTAGTAGCATACATGCACATAGGGGGTGAGGGGGGTATTACCACACCTGGGCGTGTGGGGATTGGGGGTATGCACCCCGAGGCATCTGTCCCCCCGGAAATTCAATTTTTTTAAATTGTTACTGTTTTTTTCGCAGATTTTTTGATGCCAATGTGCTCAATGAGAAACGTTGAAAATGGTGTTTTTTTTCGCCCATACCACAATTTTAAAGGCCATTTTTTGACCTTTGAGAAATCTTGCACCCTCCCCAGAATTTTGGTACTGCCCGTATGGATTGTACCCCCGCTGAAGGGTCAGCCCGGCAGGTACTGTCCGGCGATTTTGAGCTGTCGGAACGTTTTCTGCACATTTTTGAGATCAAAAGCAGGAAAAATGTTGAACTATTCCGGCGCTTGCGCCGGATTCATGCACTGCAAGCTTGCCTGACATGCACGCACACGGTCAAAAGCTCTGGGAGGAGTCGTGGCAAGTTTTCTGGGGAAAAGGGGGTTAACAAGTATATTTTTGTTAAACAATGCTATATTTTGATGCCTAATTTGTTGTTGATTTGCTGTACTTTGCTTTTCATGCAGATATTTATATTTTGATAACTTAATTTGACTGGTCGCATTTGCTGTATTTTATTTTTCGCGAATATTCGTGATTGAATTTGGATGGAAACAGATAGCAGCAAGCACGGTCTCTAACAGTGTTTTTTGTACTCGGCAAAGATTTTTCCCGATGTGCAAAGGCTTTACGGGACCGTCTTTGTACATGTACAAAGATTTCTGGGAAGACAAGAACTGCAAAAAAGGTCTGAAATTCGCAGAACACACACAGTAATTGTTGTGAACTATATATCTTTATAGTGGCAGAAATTGCATTTCAAGAAGGAAAATGTGAAAATTTTCGGCGCTCCACGCCGTTTAAGACGATTCTTGGTGATTTTTGCCCTTAGAGACCCAGAAATTAGCTAAAAAACAATACCAAAAGTGGAACGACTCTGTTTTTACCACACTAAAATGGCTACTGTACCGCATTATAGCGCATGTTTAAAGAACTGAGCAATATGGTTGCATGATGCTGTTCTGCGATGCTAATCATGAAATTCGGCGCTTCGCGCCGATTTCTTCTATCTTCGAAAGTTTCTATCGTTCAATTGCAGGAAAAGTCAGAAAAAATTAGCGCTTCGAGGCGCATTATAAGCATTTCTTCCGTCAAAGGCGTACAAAAAAATTTCAAAAAATTTGTTTATTGCTTACATAAACTAGTGCAGGACGATGCAGAAAAGTCCAAAAAAACACGTTATTTAAGAGCCCCCGCCCGTATTTAAGGTTTTTAGTTTAAAAAAATTTTTTTGGACCCCCTGGCCAAATTCTGGCTACGCCTATGTTCATGCCTCAGAGCTTAGCCCGTGTCTGGCACCAATCTGAATTCTCAACCATCCCAGAAAGCTCTATAATCGATACTCTGCAAGACGTGATAAACACAAGTGTTTCTCTTTATAACTTTGTTGCTCATCACTGTCAAGAAATCAGAAATCTAGAAATCAGCGGCCAGCGCGCGCGAAAACCCGGGAAAACCGTGACTAAGCGCAACTTTGTGCCGAGGTATATCTTCTAAGATGTCTAATGATTAAGGGAATGAGTGTCAACCTTTTAGCGTGATCATACCGAAGAGCTGCGCCTGTACAAAGTATAGCCACGATAGTTATCGATTTTTTCGAACTTCTCTATTTTTGCCAGGCTAAGGCTTGGATTTACGCTGAGGGGTAGTACTCCCACTTAGGTCGGTATCGCTCCCGCCCAGGAGTCAAGATAGGCGTTAATTAGGTGCGCGCTGCTCTCCTGTGAATAGACGATCGTCAAGAAAACCAGTGTTGCCAGGGGTAAAATTTAAAAAAAACTGCCAAAATTCGTGAGAAAAACTGGCCATCTCCCTCTTCAAACTATAAGGAAAAGGCCCAAAAAACACTGCCACGGGCCCCTTAAAAAACTGCCAACCTGCGGTTAAGTATAGGAGTGAAAAACTTCCAAAAATCAATCGAAACTGCCAAAATGGAAGGAAAGCTGCAACTTGGTATAGCAACACTTTGGCGCTACATATGAAAGTACGAGTAATAAACTATAAATGCGTATTAAGTACGCCACACATCTTGTTCCACCTGCTATTTCCGCCACGATACATAGCACACAATAATAGATAGCGCGTACCTGCCGCACAACATAATTGTCTATCCCAACATGTGCGGCCCGCCTACAGCAACAATGGGACCCTTGCTGTATTGTGCAGAACTTTTTTAAAAGATATATGTATATACAATTAAAAATTCGATGCCGCTATTTTTTTCGTTTTTTACGCTTCTACCCGATGTGTAAAGTTATATTATTACATATACACTCTTTTGGAAATGCTTAACATTTTTACAGTAATGTGATTCGGAAGCGGTAAAAATTTACCCAATAAGCGTAAGGGCTTTCATCCGGTTGACTATCGACCGTTGCACAGTATTTGGCCCTTAAGCCGCTTACATATGAACATGTTGTATGGAAAAAAAACATGCTTTGGCCCTCTGGATCGGTTTTGGTCTGTAGGAGTTGCAAGAGCATAACCGGCGAGACTCGCGCAGAGAAAATAAACATTCACGCGCAGAGTCGAACTCCGTACTTCTCGCTGTGAGGTGAGTGGTAATAGCGATTCACCCCTGAGGGAAGCAATTAGTAAAATATAAATTATAACTCGTTGCACAATCAGTGAATCAGTTGATGCGAGAGGCGAGTACCAAGAAAGTGCTCTTTGCAGATTAGCTGAATAATCAACATATTGTAAAAAGTCTCAAGAATTTTGAAACAGACCTTCAAAAATTTTGTTGGAGCTCACGCCCGACTTTTCTAGCACAGTTTTGCATTCTGCTTAGTCTGGAATTACTCTATCTTTTCAGCTCGATGACACTTTTTAATTTTTTTACGTGGCTTATTACCAAAGCGTAAGGAGTGCAAAGATTCTGAGGGTGAAAAAACATATTTTGGCCTCTTTTTTGTTTGCCTACAAGTCCGGTTGTGATCCCAAGAAATTTCGGTATACCAGCTAACTTTTTTACCCTCAATACGGAGTTAGATAGCGGGTTTTAAACTTTACACTCTAATAGACGATGTAAAAGAAGTTTTGTATGTATCAGATTGCTCCGTCAACGTCTCCAATTAAGTCGGGAAAGTTTGATCGAGCAAGAATAAAACACATTCAAAGGACTACGCACATCGCAGCAAAACGCATTTAAAAGCTCAATATTGAGTTACTTTTGGAGGCGTAAAGTTCGAAATCAGGTGGTGTACCATTAGGCGGAAGGAATACGTTTTCTTCCCTTTTTTGATTGGTCAATATCTTAAATAGGATGTAGAACAGAAGTTTTTCACACGCAAACGTACTACGATTTAAAGCCTAAAACTGGCCCAAACCGAATTTCTTAATACTCAAAGGAGTGAGGTCTAGATCTTTAAAGTTTACAATGTGTTGGATTGTTGGATGGTGGAAAAATACGTTTTGCCCCCTTTTCTGTTCGCCAATTTCTCCGTTCAGAAGTCGGGCGGATAACTCGAATACAATAAAAATAAAGTTACTTTCTAAGGATTACCCATCACAGCAAATTGTGTTTATTTACATCAATATTAAGAACTTTTTGGGAGGTACAAATTCAAAAATCGGGTGTGTAGACGTATTTTCTGTTTTGTTTTTTTCTGCCAACTTCTCCAGTTACGAGTCTGGACGTGATCACAAATCTAAAGATGTACTCAGGGATAAGAATCACATACGTCACTTGGGCGCGTTTGTTTGCATTAAATGAGTGGGGTAATGTGGTTCACATCTAATATTTTTTGTCTTCAGAGCATTGTGGAGAGTTAATTTTTTCATAAATATTGATCGTAATATCAGAATTACTATTACAAATTCGACTAAAATCTTATTTTCACTCGGAGGTTGTGTAAAGTTTACACTGAAGATTAACCCAGCGTTGCGGAAGCATAATTTTTTAAAATATTCTATGTAACCTTAATAATTACGAATCTGACTGCTAGTTTTCTCCTAAACCAAATAGCTGTGTAAAGTTTACACCATTCATTCATTTTTGATGAGTAAAGTTTACACTACAAATTTATTTTTATTCCCAAGCGTTCTAAAACTTGAATTTTTTCAAAATAACATTTGATCTGTTTTAAGAAGGTAAGGTGATTTTGTTTAAAATGTTGTTGTTCAGAACAATATTGTTGTCCGCGTTCTTAAACTACGGTCATTATTGTGGCATGTAACCGTATGTGTTCACTGACTGATTTACTCAAATCATGCTAATTAAAAGCAAGGTACTTGCAAAGAAAAATGCTTCAATGGAACAAAAAAGAGGTCAAATTTACTTGAAATTACGCATAATTAAGGATATAAAAGGAGGAGACTAGGGGAAAAGAATGCCTGTGAAAATTGTAAGAATCTTACTAAAATTAAAATACCGCTAAAAACGCAAAAATCGAAGTTTGTATGTATATTCTGCGGCTTCTGAAAAAATCATGCCTTCGCAAAACATTGTTCACAGGCTCAAAGAGATTATGAGGAACCTTCTATGTGTTTCAATAACCGATTTAGTTTCCCATCGATATCGAATTTCTCTTCTAATATAAAACCAATATTTAGTTAATTATCAACGACTCATAAATGAATTATGACAAGCACACCATCTTGTTAACTGCTGCCCGCAGCAGTGCTAACAATGCAGCTTATGAATGTACATTACATAAGTCGTTTTTTGATTAGCAATTGTTTCATTTTTAGAAATGAGCTATTTACCTTATTTATTTTTTGCGTCGAGGATGCAACTCCTTCTGTAGGCAGCATGCATACTTCGATTTTTTGCGTTTTCAGCGGAAGTCTAATTTTTAGTAGATTCTTACGGCTTTCACATTCACATGCATACATTCCCTAGTCTCCTCCTTTTATGTCCTTAATGATGCGTAACTCCAAGTATGTACACATATTCGTCATTTATGTTCCATCGGAGCATTTTTCTTTACTAGTTATCTCTATTCGCATTAACCCCCATAAACGGCTAAAAAAAGCGATCAAATACCTTGCTTACTCGCTTTACTTACCGTCACTGTGATCTACTTTCAATCTCTTCGTGAAGTCACTCGAAGCTGAATGTCCACTTTATCGAAAAACGCGATAGCTTTATTACACAAGCCGAGATCTCCGAACGAGATCCATAAACCAGCTAGAAGAAACTGTGAATACATGCGTAAATGAGACGTACAGTTTTCGTACAGAGCAAGCAAAAAATCACGTACGTACTTGAACTTCAGGATGTTAATGAAGGTGGCTTTGCATAAATTGGCTGGCTCGGAAAACTAATTCCCTCATTACAGTAGCATTCAGATTTTTTCCCTTGCCCGGTGGATTTAGATGGCAAATTTCTATTTTAGTTGGTCAAACGACGAAGAAATTAGGTGTTAAAATAGCCGGGTTTGATGTTATAACCTCGTAGAATCAATGGGAATGCAATCAACAGCGAGCAAAGCAAGAGAGCCGCAGCAATTCGAAAAGCGGCCGCCGCATATGGGGAGCAAGAAAATTCTGCGGGGAAATCGCCAAAGATTGCCAAAAGTGATACACTAAGAATAGGAATTCTGGGGTCTACGCCGGTAGTTTCAACTTCTGGGCTGCAGCTGCATGGCCCCACGCCCATATGTGGCGACCATATGTGGGCAGCACCAAGAGCCAGGCAGGGGGGGGGGGGGTTAAGAAGATTTTTTAAAGATCAAAAAATGGTCTTAAAAATGGTGGTATACACACCTGGGCGTGGGGGGGTTGGGGGGTATGCGTGCACCCCCTGAAAAACCAAATACCCCGCAGAATTCAATTTTTAAAAATTTTTTTCGTTTTTTCTCTCGCAATTTTCTGATGCCAATGGATAGTGCTCGATGAGAAATGTTGAAAAAGAATGTGTCTTCTCTCCATACCACAATTTTTTAGGGCCGTTCGTTTTTTGACATTTGAAAAAGCTTGCACCCCCAGAATTTAGGTGCCGCCCACCTATGGTGGTACGGCAACAGACACAATTTTCAACGTGTCTCATCGAGCACTATCCGTTGCCATCGAAAAATCGCTTGAAAAAAACCAAAAAATTTCAAAAATTGAATTTCGGGAGAGAAAGCATTTTGGTTTTTTTTGGGGGGAGGGGGGATTCGGCGCTTTCTGGGGGTTGCATGCTCCCTTGCTTACCAATGTGGTGGCGACCACTAACTAGCTGAATTAATTTTTAAAAATCTTGGAAGTAAAATGAATCGGCACGCCTCGCATGCACACCTGGGCGTGGGGGGGTTTGGGGGGTATGCACCCCCAGAAGCAGCATCTACCCCCCCAGAAATCAAAATACCCCACAGAATTCAATTTTTGAAAATGTTTTTCGTTTTTTTCGCAATTTTTTGATGCCAATGGATAGTGCTTGATGAGAAACGTCGAAAAATGGTATTTTTATCGCCATACCACCATTTTTGAGGCCATTTTTTGACCTTCAAAAAAATCTTGCACCCCCCCAGAATTTTCTTGCTGCCCACGTATGCTCACATGTGAAAGCACACTTATGTATGCACACATAGGCTAGACGTCAACATTACATCACTGAAAATTGGTAAAAACAAATGAAAATCGATTTTTTGTTTATAAGAGGCGAAAAACCTTCCGACGAATCCTTTTTCCTTTTACAGCAAAAATGTCAGTCAATTTTCGTTCCAGAAACCAAGATTTCAGAAAGAACAAGCGTAAGGTCGTTTTTACGAGCATTCTTATGGTCCAACATCATCTGTTTGAAATAAGTAAAGTCCGTAATGCTGAAAATATAATCTAGCAGGTCACCATGCAGACTTTCTTTGTATTTCGGCAACCAATATTTTGAAGGAGTCGAAATCTAACGATGCCAAATTTGGGGACTTAGACAATAAAAACGCTTCCGTTTGGTCCACGAAATTATGAAAAATAATCGTATATTCTAATTTATTTTCTTCGTCGAAATCGAACTCGTCGCAAAAAGAATCTAGACTTTTATCCAAAAAAGTCTGAAATTCGTAGGAAAAAATCACGTTCTCTAATTCCGTAAGAAGTGAATCGAAGCGTTGTTCGTCGGAACCAACAACGGGATGTTGTTCAGCAAAAATATCTTCGCTTGGCTGGTGGTTCGCGGCGCCAAAGCCCAATCTTAAGCGTATAAGTAAAGTGGATATCACCTGAATGAGAAGTCTGTAGTTTTTGTCCAAAAAAGCATGAAATGAAAGCAAACATGAGTACCTACATACTTCAAAAATAATAATGCTTCGCTATAATAAATAGGTAAAAATATTTTTTGAATAATAAATAGTTATATTACAGGTACAAAAAATAATAATGCTTCTGCTTACTTGCTATTATATATGTCACGGCTCAAAATTTTGGGAGGGGATCCCTGGCCAATTTTAGAGTGGGAGAAGGGGTAAAATGACCTCCATTTTTTGGCCAGAAAACAACTAAAAACGGCCAACAGCAGCAATTTTCCGAAATTGGGGGGGAGGGTCAAAAATTTCCTGACTTTTGGGGAGAGGGGTAAGGGATGACCAACTTTGGGGTGGAGGAGTCCCCCATCCTCCTAATACATGTATGCTTACTACGAAGCATTTTTCGTCGTTCATTCATGAATTTGAAAATACAATTTGTAGAACTTGTCGCAGACCCATCTAATATTCTTAAAAGGGAACTTTTCTGGATCAAATCACTCCCAACTATCTGCCCCACCGGCTTAAATGGCTAATGTCATTGGTTTTGGCAATATTTCAATGAATGGCACTGAGCAAGCCCCTCATTTTAGCCATGAGTTCCGTACTCAGCGTAATCATCGTGGTCATGGTCGCAAAAAGCCGTCATCATTAAGATTGATCATAATCCCTTCCCTTCGATGAATGTTGCAGAATATTAGATTCTGAAAATGGGACTTTCAATTTACGCAAACTTATTTTTGGTCTTTCTTTAAAAAATCTCAAATCTTTACGTGAAAACGTTGCTTCATTATCCACCCATGAATTTTCCTACAACGAAAAACGATGTTTTGGCATAATTTCCACAATTTCTTATTATAGGCTCTATAAGCCTGTCTCGTTGATGAAAACTGATTATACTCCTAGCTTTTTTCGACTCACTTTTTAAGAATAAAGGTTTTGACTTCATTAACTTGCCCTCGATTTTTCATTCAAAATGCGTTACTAAGCTCGTTCCTCCTAATTTCAAATGTCGAAATCCTCCTGTCGTTACATTTCGTTTTAACTCAACCCATTAGATCTAAGATATTAAATTATAGACAAGTCGTCGAAGAATTTTCATCAACTGGTGTCATTCCGCCCTGTCATTGTCATTCATCCCCATATGTTTATCAACCATGTGGTCATGTCATTACTGGTGATTTGAACTTCATTGGGGATCCTGACTTAATTTCACTTTTCAATAAAGGTCCTAATTTCCGTGAAACTCCTCGTATAAATTGGGATGTTTGTGAAAATGACATTTTTCATGCTCTCGATAATTTTGTCATTAATTGGGCCAAACGAGAAAAAGCCCCTGTTTCTTCGCTGTTTGACTGGAAAAATCGAATAAAACAAGTTGTTTCACAAAGAATTCATAAATTTAAAAAATCAAATTTTCCTTCCTTTTCTAATTCGCTCCTCGGTAAAACTATCGTTAAAGAGAAACTTAAGAATTTACATGATCATTTTGTCATCACCGTCGCAGATAAGGCTAGTAATAACTTAGTTATTATATGTAAGCATCATTATTTGTCCGTTCTTTGTGAGGAGTTGGGCTATTTTTCATCTCCATCCTACCCTCTAGTGGTACCTACGTTTTGTCTAACTTACGTGAAGAAAACATTATCTTTGACCATATTCAGTTTCAGAAAAATTCCGGACCTGTTAATGAAGGACGTCTCAACAAAAAACTATCTTTTATGTATTGGATTCCAAAACTACACAAAATTCCCTATAAATCCAGGTTTATTACTTCGGCTAAAAATTGTTCTACTACTTTCATATCGTCGCTAGTTACTGAAGGCCTCAAGTTAGTCCGTCGTTTCTGGGAGAACTATTGTAAAGCCATTTTTAGAAATTCTCGAATTAACAGATTTTGGTCTATCAATAATTCATTTTCTTTCGTTAAGAAATTAGAATCAATTAAAAAGATTAAATCGATTAATACATTCGATTTTTCAACTCTTTACACATCTCTTCCGCAAAATGAACTTATTTCCACTTCTTTTGATTTCCTGGAGAAACCCTTTGAAAAGAATACATTTTTATGTACTAACGGTTTCAAATCATACTGGAGTTCTTCTCCCTCGGATAAAAAGTCTTATTTCACTTTTGACTTTGACACTTTTACAAAAAGTCTTAAATTTTTGATCCAAAATTCATTCGTTAATTTTGGAAGTAAAATCTTTCATCAAAAAATTGGCATCCCAATGGGATCTAATTATTCTCCACTTTTGGCGGATCTTTTCCTTTTCTACTGCGAATATAAATTCCTATCATCGTCTAAAAATAATGACTCTGCTTATTGTTTTAATAACGTAACTCGTTACATAGATGACATCGCAGCTATAAATATTTCAAATTTTCGTGATTACATCAAAGAGATTTACCCAAAATCATTAAATGTCACGGAAACTTTTTCTGCTCAAAAAGTTAGTTATTTAGACGTCGAAATTAATCTTTCTACACCGATTTCTTACACGATTTTTGATAAAAGGGAACAATTTCGATTTCCTATTGTTAATTTCCCTTTTTCAGACTCTAACGTACCTAAAAATCTTTTATATGCCGTTTTTGTAAGTCAGCTCCATCGTTTTGCGCGTCTTTGCTCTAAAGAAGAATTTTTCAAAGCGCGCGTGAATCATCTGTCACTCAAATTGCAAAAACAGGGCTATAATGTTAAAATCATGCGCCAAAAATACTTAAAATTTTCCAACAGCGACCTTTCTGATTTTCCAGCACATTCTTATATTCAAAACTGTTTAAGACCGTTTTGATTTTATCATCGCTGTTAGGACGCTGCTTCCAGCATTATGCGCATGAATAAGTAGCTTCACCAAACTGTAAGCAAAGCCAATATGTTAAAATTATACGTCAACAATACTTTAAATTTTCCAATAACGACATTTTGAATTTTTTCTTCGCGTTTGCACTGCGCCTCCCGTCACATTCCCAGACGCGCTTCATAACTACATCCGTATTAGTAAGTAGCTTCGGTTTTCATTAGAGTACGCTAATCATATGAGTATGTAGTTGCGTCGGCATGTTCCCACGTCAATCCCACATTTTTATTTTTTCCGCCTTAGCTCTCGCTTTTTGTTTACTCATTGTATTTCCTCACATGATTGAACAGGCCAGGTACGGCAGTATTTCATGTGTAGGTTTACAATGATTTTTATTTATTTTCTTTCTTTTAGAATATTCTTTTTGTTATTGATGTTATTACTATTATTATAGTATTCATAGTATTCGGGCACATCGATGTAGATTTTCTATTCCTGTCCTGCTCTCGCTATCTATTTACTCATTGTGTTTCCTCACGTGATTGAACAGGCCAGTTACGGCAGTATTTCACGTGTAGGTTTACAATTGTTTTATTATTTATTATTCCATTTATTTTTTAATTATTTATATATTCTCTATTAATGTTTCTTTTTTATATAGCATAATATTTATAGTATCTATAATGTTAATTCGTTTATTTCTTTATTCAATTAATTAATTTTTCCCTTTTTTATTTTTATATTATTATTTATTTATTTATTTATTTTTTTCAACGATGAGAGGCAGTCTAGCCGCCTAGACTGGTGCCGCTAGGTTGCAGTGACAGTCAGAGGATTAAAGGCACGAAACTGTAGCAACCTAGTTCCTCTCTGATGACCTCGCCTGTTTATATTTTTCACGTTTTTTTGTGTATTTATTCTGTATAACTCCTGCTTACTTCTCTCGTTTCACTTGAACTCTTGCACCTCGTAAAACCCGTAATTTCTCATAATATAATTTTGTGTGCTTTTTATGTACTTGTGTATATACTATTTCTCGCGTCTTTTTGTTTCTTTTATACTAACAGCATGCCTAATTTATTTACCTTTTATTTATTTATTTATTTATTTATTTATTTATTTATTTATTTATTTTTTATTTTATTATTTTTTTCTTTTTTTAAATTTATTTTATTATTTTTTCATATAGATGACTTTCTGTTATTA